>MU226075.1:364947-379889 GCA_018584345.1 Thuja plicata
ATCCAGTCATGCATGCAAAGACTAAACACATTGCCATCAAGTATCATTACTTAAGAGAACAAGTTCAAGAGAAAGAGGTGATACTTGAATATGTGCAATCAAAAGAACAATTGGCTGATATCTTCACTAAGCCACTACCAAAGGATAGATTTGAGTACCTGAGAAAAAGACTAGGGGTCAAACCCATGTCTAACAGTCAGTAATAGGACTAAAGGCTATATCAACCATATATTATTAGAATATCAATCATGATTGATGCAAGCAGAAGCTGAACCTCAAAGCTACATCTATATACAACAAGATATACATCGAACCAAGCACTAGAGAAGATTGTTATATTTATAATGAAAAAGGGAAATTCAAGGAATATATTATGGAAGGAAAGGAATTAGTTGATAGAATGTCATATATTTGTAAAATATTTGTTTGGGATTGTTGTCAAAGGGAGAGAATGTTTCCATATTATCATCAGAAATTATTCATTGTCAAAATTACTCCAAACAGGGAGAGATCATATCCAAAGGGAGAGAATTTGTAAAAGTTACAAATACAAGCCAGTGACATCAAAGATGCAG
The DNA here is from genome assembly GCA_018584345.1 of Thuja plicata. Lineage (NCBI taxonomy): Eukaryota > Viridiplantae > Streptophyta > Pinopsida > Cupressales > Cupressaceae > Thuja > Thuja plicata. The sequence goes on from MU226075.1 coordinate 365,523, forward strand.
AACAGTCAAAAATAAAATTGACACCAACAGAGGTCACAACACATAAGAAGAAGAAAGAGGAAAGCTGCAAGAATCAAATCTAAGATTACACACAGCTTACCAGTGCTCAGACATTTTATCGTTTATCCAAATAAACTATTTAGTAATTTGATGAATCCCAAAAATTATATTTCATATTGTATTAGCAATAGTATAGTGTGATAATGTATTATGTTTCCATCAATGCCAAAGGGAGAGATTCATGACATGTAACTGATTAAATGGTTGACTATATTAAGTTGAAGATGATGCAAGACATTAAATTAGTTAATGGTCTGTATTGTCATTGATGTCAACTTGATATCATTTGTATGGTCATATACATAATGCTAAAGACTTCAAAGAACCAATGGAATATAGGTTATTCTTTCAGCAATTCATAAAATTCAAGTATTCACCAAGTGACACAATACACCAGCGGAGTGCACACCATCGGTAAAAATAGAGATAAAAGTCACAGTGATGCAAGACGAGCAGAAGAAAGTATTGCCTGACGAAGAAGAATAAAAGGATGCTCGATGAGCTAAACACAATGTTGCCCAATGAGCAAGATCCAATGATGCCCAATGGACGGAGATCCTGAAGCTAATGGAAGTGACACTGACAAAACTGGCAGTTGTCACCAGCTACGAACTACAGATTTGACTAACAGAACATAGAGATTAGAAAATGACAAAATATATAGCTAGTAGAGATAAAAGATATACTTAACTAGTTGTTTGATTTTTTTTATTCAACCACAGTTAAGTAAGTGATTTAAAGATGATTTACACAGTTGGCAAGAAGAAAACTATGAGATAAATTAGGAGTTACAGCCGTAAATCAATTTGGCTGTATTGTTTTTCACGCAAAGAATCAAGAACCAAGAATTAAGGAATATCATGTCTATTTAAGAGACAAGTATAATTCATTCTCATGGTGTGGTGGTTAAGAAGCAATTAGATACACAGGGGAGTGAACTGATAGAAGATGCTAAAGATAAACTGATGAAGGATTAACTTCATGCAGTCCTGATCAATCAAGCTGAGGGAGAGCTAAATAATTCTATAGACACCAATGGACAAAGAAGAATAGCATCATAGAGCAGAAAGAGTTGAGTACAAAGGAATCATATTGATACATTGATCATAAAGATATTGTAAGTAAATAGATCTAAAAATCTGCAATAAAGTTGCATTAGAAATAGGAAATTTTGTTTCAGTTTAACCATTGAAGCATTAAGTCTCTTAACAGAGTAGGACTTAACAGTCTTTTGTAATTGAGGTATATCCTAACAAATTACCAGAAGTTTAACTCATGATAGTAGCACCGGCCTTACCTAAAGCCTATTGATAGTCTAAGAAGGAGGCTGATTCAAGGATGGTAGTAAGATTTGCATAAAGCCTATTGACAGTCATGAGACTGATTCAAGGATGGTAGCGTAGATGCCAGATACTTAGTGACAACCTATGTATTAAAAATCCTCTAACAAGGTCACACTTAATAGTGTGTTTGTAACCTTTAACAGGGTTGGCTCCTAACAGGGCTCACTTCAAAAGAGTGAAAATTTGGGGTATCAATCCCAGTGGTTTTTCCCTTAACAAGGTTTCCACGTTAAAATCCTTGTGTCATATGTGTATGATTTATTACTTTACTATTTTACATTCTACATATGCATTTATGGATTGAATGGTATGCTCTGCATATTTACTGAGTATCGGTAAATACAGTTTATTGCTTATCGGTTATCAAGGAGAATAAGGATAGACAAGGTAAACCGATAGACAGTTATTTATTTCAAATATTTCAATGGCATACATCTTGTTGGGACTTAATAATTTGAGAAGTATTGATTAGTGGATTAAATTTGATAGATTGTTGATGCCACTGATTCACCCCCCCTCTCAGTTATTACTAACAATTTACTAGGTCTAAAGCTCCTTTTCCAATAGTGAAATTATAAATCTTGAATTGCCTAGGGTTAAATGCACCCTTTCCATGTGATGCTAGGTGCTCATTGTCTATCAAAATGAGCTGCCTGATGAAATCCATTGAAGCTATCCTTGGTGGTACATGGAATGGAAAGATGTGTGGAGGGTGGGTACAACCATAGACCCTCATTATTGTGAAATTCTTCTCAAAATAGAAATCCCCCCAACTATGGTCTCCTTTCCATTTATCAAGATATTGACAGGGTCTCAACAGTTGTATTACCTTAATAGGAAATCTAGTTTAATCAACACCTAGGCATTTAAGAAGTGGATAGATTATCCAATTTTCAAAAGCACAAAATTCTTTCTCTCTATATGTATAATTCCATACTCTGAGCCAAAACTAAACAGGGTTAGGCTGGTTATGGTGAAACCGTTGTGGTTGTAGAATCTAACAGTTCAGAACTGGGAAATTGTAGTACAAGAACAAATGCATGAGGATTGAATAATGCATAAATATTGGATGATCCTTCTTGGTTTTTATGTCTACAAACCCTTGATGCATCTGGTCTATGATATACTGGATGTAATCATAATTAGAAGTGGTATGGAGGCTATGCATATCCAGTACCATCATCAAAATATCTGAGGTGATCCTCTCTGCCCCAACATCCTTTCCAAGCACTCTACATAGTGCATATGATATGTATTTGATGTATAAATTAAGGTCTTTGTAGAAATATGGGGTTTCTCCTGGCATGGGTGCTATATAGGTTTTCATTTTCTGAGGGACATGATGATCCTTGATCAACTTAGCAACAATGCCAAATTATCTAGTGTATCTATTCTTTAGGCTCTTTAAATTTATTTCACTAGCCATGGGGTAGTATACATTGAAGGCCTTCATGAAAGTATTCTGGTCCAAGGTGAGTAGGGGATTTCCATCATCCCTCTTAATAGTTTTAGTTAGAGGATCATATCTACTGGCCAATTCTAAAATGAAATTGACATCAACAAAGACATCAACAAAAATTAACCTGGCTAATCCACAGGTCCAAGGGTTTGAGATAGGCATGGGTTCATCACTATTATTAAAGAATAATTAAACAATGAATACCCTAATGAAACTGATGTTTTTGCATCTCTAATGAAAGACATGTCATCAATTAATACCTCAGCACTAACATTTGTATTCTGGCTCGAGCCTAGAAGAAAAGTGACAAAATCATTTGAGTAGTTTCTTTTTCCTTTTGATTCATCATCAATATCTTCACTTCTCCCACTGGTGGAAGCCATACTCTATGCTTGACTCATCTTCCTTTTCTGTTATGTTTTCAACCCTTTTTCACTGATATTGGAACAAAACTACTAAAAAACCTTACCACCAACAGTGAATTTCTTTGAAATCTGCAACTGTGAACTCTTAGAACACTGTCAGTTACAATCTTTACTAAATTCTAAATTAGGAAATCACTTACTACTGGAGATTCAAATTTTCTCAGAAAACACTAAAATCTCTATGAACTCCTCACTCTGAGAAATCGGAAGCTAGTAAAATGAAATGATAATGGACATGTATGCTTATAACTGATGATTCAATGCAAATGTCTCTTCAAACTGGTAAAATTACATTTAGTTATTTCCACCATTAGTTTCACACACTGTGACATCAATTTTTGGTTCTAGCTGTGGCATTCAAACTGTCAGGTAATCAATTTTTGATGAGTGTTTTTGTATATAAAACCTTATAAAATTCAAAATGAGATCGAGATCAAATCTGATTGGCTACATTAAATCATATTACGACTACTTTCCCATTTGTCAAAATCTCTATACTCTGATTGGTCAGCAACTATGCATGATGGCACAACAGAAATGTCTTTATTTAACTCCGGTTAAATTCTAGTGACTCAGCAACTGAGTGATCTTGTCGCTTAATATTTTTGCCAACTATATTTTCTTCAAGAGACTTAGCGACTGTGGTTAGATTAAAATCCTGATCAATGGTTGTCGTGATGTTTCTTAATATTTTAAATTAACCCTTCATCTTATGGAGACATCATGACAAAACATTTTCTTAACTGTTCTTTACCTTTGGTTGCATTTGTAGACTTGGTGACTGCCATTGATCTCACTTTCCTCAGCATTTGATGATTTTTTCTAAGTCTCATAATCTTTCTTACAAACCCTAATCCTTCATGAGACTTAACAACAAATGTATGCATTTCCTACCTTTTCTTCTTATCTCTTAATCACCGGATACCTTTTGAGTTTTCAATTTTATCAAGCAATCACGTGACTACTGTTAGATTATATCTGAAATCAACGATTATCGCTGGATCTCTTAGTCTTTAACCTAACTCATCTTTCATCTTGAGACTTGGTGACAACACTATTTTTAATATGACATATAATTCTTGGTTTATCCAGAGACCTGACGACTATTGAATCTCCATGTTGCATAATAATTTCTAAACCATAGTTATAATCAAGAGACTTCCTGACTGCAGTCAGATTTAATCTTTGATCAACGGTTGCCACTAAATCTCCAATTATTTCACTTAACTCACTTTTGATCATGAGAATTCATGATAACACTAAAAAATTAAACACTTGAACTTAACTCATAACTATGGGTTTCATCAGGAGATAACGCGGTTGAGTAATCTCGAAGTTGCCATATAAAATAACTAACTCTGCTTTCATTAGGATACAATGCAACTACCATTATATCTTATCATAAAATCAATGGTCCATGCTAGGTCTCATAACCATTTCAGCATATTATATTTTATCAAGAGATTCTATGACTAAAGATTTTCGCCAAGTCTCTAGATTATAAGGAATATTCATTTTTTCTTTTGAACTTGGTGACTAAGAAATAAGAACATGCACATAAACTCAGACTTAAGTCATAAAAAGTAACATGGAAATAGAACATTCTTTGATAATTTTAGGGATTTTCTATAATTTCAAACAAAATTTACTCAAGGGCTTAGGGTTTTGACATTTTCAACTAGATTTTGAGCAAAAACTACACTTTCAGAGGCAAACAAGAAATTTGGCACATGTTTTTTTGACCCTCTAAACAGAGGAAAGATAGGCATTTCAAAATTTTACATGACAAACTCCAAAACATGAAATAACACTGACAGTGGCTCTATTTGAGGGTGGCTAGACACAAGTTTATGGCAAAGAATATCAGAATGTCTAGTTGCAGACCTTTTATTTGACGCAGACTAAACTACTGCTTAAGAGAAACACACAACTGAAAGAAATTCTATACAAAATAATACATGCTTGTGTATAGAACTTTGTTTTTCAATTGAAGAAGGGTTTCAAAAATTGGCCATGCACTGGAAACTCAAAATCTTCTCCATTCATGTTCTTCAGCAAATAAGAATCTTTTCCAAAGCTGTGTGAAATAACAAATGGACCAAGCCATAAAGACTCAAATTTTTTATGCCTTCCTTTATCTTCTACTCTCACATTCCACTGAAGAACTAGGTCACCATGTTGGAATTTTATATCAATAGTCCTTCTGTCAAATAGACATTTCATCTTCTATTGTAATTTAAAGTTTTCCTTCTGGCTAGCTCTTCTTGTTTCATCCAACTCTCTCAATTGAATCATCCTATTCTGCATGCTGTCAGAAACATCTAACTGCTCTTCTTGCATGAACTGATATATTGGTAACAGTTTTTTTATAGTCATTTTTGACTGTAAACCATATACCAATTCAAATGGAGATTTGCATGTTGCCTTTTTAACTGTTATTCTATCAGCCAATAGTGCTAACCTTAGTTTGGTATGCCATGCTCTCTTGTTCTTTTGAAGAGTCTTTTTCAATATCTTCAGTATGCTTTTGTTACTTGATTCAACTTGTCCATTTTCCTATGGGTGATATGGGGATGAATATGACATTATGATCCCATACTTTTCATAGAAACCTGTCATCTCATCTGATCTAAAGCACATGGCATTATCCATTATTAACTTTGAAGGTACACCAAATCTAGTTAAAATATTCTCCAATAAAAATTCACTGACTACCTTACTTGTTGCCTTTTTTGTAGGAATGGCTTCAATCCAATCTATAAAATAATCAAGGGCTACCAGTATCCAACTGTGTCCTTCACTAGATTTTTCTACAAATTCACCAATAAAATTAATCCCCCACATAGAAAATAAGGGTTCAACACTTACTGGGTTTAACAATAGAGCTCCTGAAAATTTGAGCTTATTTGAGAACCTTTGATAGGGTTCACACTTTCTAAAATACGCATATGTATCTTTAAATAAACAAGGCCAATAGTATCCAGCCCTTAAAATCTTGTGGGCATTGGTCTTGGCAGAAAAGTGACGTCCACACTCCCCTGCATGCATCTCACTTAAAAATTTCTCAGATTGGCTCTGATCCAAACATAGCAATAATACACCATTTCTATCTCTCCAATACAAATCTCCTTTGATTAAGGTGTATTTTTGAGCCTGCAATTTGAGACTTCTCTTTTGATTGTCAGTCATAGCATCAGGACACTTGGCGTTCTTTAAAAAGTACACAATATCAACATAAAATGGTTATCTTTCTATACTTGTTATTGTCTGATCATGTGTCTCTATATCATTCAATTGTACTAAATCCAAGTTATCCTCTGTCATGAGTTTTGCCAAACCCCGACCTCTTATCAACTTTGTAATGTGGATTTCAAGATTAAATTCCTAAATTCTATTTATCCACTTACATCTCTTACCAGTCACTTCTGAATGAGTAAGAATATCCTTTACTGCTGAGTGAGGGACATATGCTTGCACCTTAGCATAGACCAAATATGTTCTAGAAGATTTTACTGCTTTTACTAAAGAATATGCCTGGTTCTCCATCATCTCATAATTTAGCTCTGCAGCCTGGAGAGATTTACTATAAAAGGCTATTGGATGCTCAAATCCTTCTTCATATTTTTGTAGTAAAACAACAACAGTTGTGTTATAAGATGCAAATGAAAATAGAGAAAAGGGCTTACTATAATTAGGCAATTTTAGAACAAGAGCCTCTTGCACTGCCTTCTTTATTCTCTTAAATGTTATTTGAGCTTCTTCATTCACATTAAATTTTGCATATTTTTTCAGCAACTTTATGATAGGTTTGACAATTTCTACAAAGTTTGCTATAAGTCTTCTGAAAAAATTAATCTTTCCTAAGAAAGATTGAACTCGCTTTAATTTTTTTGGAGCAATGACCTTCTGGATGGCTTCTATTCTTTCAGGGTCTATTCTTACTCCATCTTTAGACACTATGTGTCCCAACAACTTTCCCTCTTGTACTACAAAGTGACATTTCTTAGGATTTAATGAAATACCATATTCCAAAGCTTTATTGAAAATTTCACCCAGGTGTTCACAATGATCCTCTTCTTTCTTAGAGCATGCAGTTAGATCATCTTGATAAATGACCATGAATAAGTCAATAAATTCCTTAAAAGGAACATCCATGGCCCTCTGAAAAGTTGCTCCTGCATTTATCAATCCAAATGGCATTATGATATAGGCATAAGTTCTCCATGGAGTGGTAAATGTAGTCTTATACTGCTCTGATTCCTTCACTAAAACTTGGTTGTATCCTAAGAAACCATCCATCATTGATAGCATCTCACAACCAGTCACTTATTTTACATTGCCTCCATGTTAGGTAAATAATAGTTATCTTTTAGTAAGGCAATATTCAAATTTATGAAATCCACACATAACCTGATGTCACCATGATTTTTTCTTAATGGTACCAAATTTGAAACCCATGTTGAATGTCTGATAGACTGGATAATCCCAACATCCTTTTATTTCATCAACTCTTGCTGCATCTTAGGAGCCAACAAAGGATAAATAGGCCTCTATTTTTGCCTAAATGGTTTCACCTCTGGTTTTAGTGGAATCTCATGTTGGAAAAGTTCTTCCCTGTAGGCTTTTAAATCCTCATATGACCATGCAAAAACATGCTTATGTTTTCTCAACAATTTAATCAAATTTGTCCTTATATGAGAATCTAAACCTTTTCCAATATAAACAACTTGAGGACTAGTTTCTGATCCTAAGTTAATTTCCTCCAAGTCCTCAATCTTAGCATTACTCATCTTTGTTGAATGATCATTTTTACTACTAAAAAATGCTTCAAGTTCAACCAGGCCTTTAAGAATCTGATTCAAACTCAATTGAATAACCTCAATTTCTAAGACATAATCTTTACCATTATTTCTCTCAAGTAAGGTATTGCAATCTATGCACTAATTCTCATAATGGTCCAGATACTGAATGAATCTCAAAATATCTTGGTCATCCTGAAAAACTTGTCAGTTGTATATATTATCTGGAACAACTGGTCTTGTCTTAACTTCAAGTATTGATACCCCATGTAAGGTCCGATCATCAGTTTTTAGAGAAATATTTGCTAAGAAATCTGCCAATATATTTTTTGACCTTTCTATCCAACTTATATCAAAAGCATCAAACATTTCAATCTGATCCCAAATAGCATATTTATACATCTTTAATCTATCATTTTTCACTGCATATTTGGATCTTATTTGGGCTACCACTAATTCATAGTCACCATAAACTTTTAAACATTTGATTCCATGTTTAATGGCAAATTTTAACCCTAAAGATAAAGCCTCATACTCTGTTGTATTATTTGTACATTGAAAGGCTAGTAAAAAAAATATTTGAAAGTTTTACCTGATGGAGATACAAGTAATACACCAGCTCCTGATCCTTCTTTTGAGCAAGCTCCATCAAAATACATTTTCCATAAACCATCACCTTGTATAGTCAATTATTTAATCAGAGGATCTATTTTTTTACACTGATGATGATGATCACTCCCTGCACTCTAAATTTCTCCATATCCACATCAATACAGTAGTTAATGTTAGTGTCCTCGTACCATTCAATTATGTGAGGAGTCCTACCTTCTCTTAACACTAACATTATTTCCAGCAATGTTAAAAGTAGCATATGATAAATCACTTTGTATGCTACCTCCCATTGAAGCACTCCATTTTATAGATAGTAACATCCCATAATGTGGTGGTATGTCAACAACAAGAACATTCATAGTTAAAACCACATTAGGACACACTGCTAATTTTTAAGGCATGGCTTCAATAGTACCAATAAAAGGGACTTCTCTAGAATCCATTGCTTGACATATCCCATGAGGAGTATCCACTTGTAATCACATAGAATTCATAATTTCTACTGGCATGACAGTGTTTGATGCTCCTGAGTCAATCATATAGTTTTTAAGGATCCTTCCATTAATTACTAGTGTTAGAAAAATGGATCCACAACCTTAGGAGAAGTAGTTGTGTTTAAGAAAATTTGAGGGATCTCAGAAATCATTACTTCAACTTCCTTCCCTTTGTTATCTAGTCTCTTAGAAACATTTTTTGGACTTTGAACTTTCATTATAGGCACACTGTTCAACAATGATAGAACCTTTTCTTTGTGTTCTTTGATTCTCATCATTTCTAAAAATGGCACTTTTATAGTCATTTGAGATAAACAGTGGCGCATATCTATTGGAGTGTACTTTACATCTAAGGAATTTGTTTTTTCAACAATAATGTTATTTTCCTCAATCTAAATGTTTAGAGTTGGTTCTTCTTTTTAAATTTTTTGTTATCTACCTTAAGAGAAGAAGTACTTGTTTCTTGTAGCTTTAATTTGCCTTCTTGTACAACAATATGCTCTATGGCTTTAGTTATAATCTTGACCTTAGGTTTGTTTGCATTTACCCTAGGTCCATCTTTCTTTTGTACATATTTGGTGTCTATTTTATTTTCTTTTATAAAGATACTAGCTGGTTGACTACCAGTTCCACCAATCGTTCTATTACTTAAATGATAATTGTTTCTAGCTTTGTTCACCAGATCTGCAATAATTCTTTCTTTGTCTTCATCTGAAGCTTTTCTGACCAATGGAATTTCTTGATTATTTTGTGCATAACATCCTACATGGTCATCTTTTTCTTCTATTTCATTGTTAGATAAGACTTTCTCTTGATGAATCTCTACATTTCCTTGTGAACCATATGAATCATGATTTTCAATTTCCTTATCTGAGTCTACATCATGACATGAATAGGCATTTGCCATATTATAATCACATTGTTCACTTTTACCATTCCCTTGTTCTTCATTTGCTTTCAAATCCAAGGAAATAATGCAAAAATAAGGTTTGTGTGGGGCATCACAAACCTCACACCAAAAATCCTCATTGCATAAATGGACAACATTTTTATGCAGAGGGTCTGGAGTTCTATTTTTAGGTTTTTCTTTTCTAGGTGGAGCAATAGGCTTCCCATCCTTAAACTGAGTTCCATAACGATGATTTTTCATTCTATTCTGAGGATTATAAGTGTTATTATAGGAAGGCCTATTATTTTGAGGAGCCCTATACTCTTTATATTCTGGTTCCTTTAGGTTACTCCTACTAAACTGTGAATCATCTCTCATATTAAGTTTACTAGACACCCTTCTATTCATCTCAATGTGTACTACTATCTTATAATCATCAACGAGGGTTCTAGGGTTTTTATCCCTAAGATAATAACCCATTTTAGAATCAAAAGCATTTAAATAGGTTGCTAGACATACCTCTTTATCAAGCCTTATTTTTTGAAACAATTTATGTATAGCTCTTTGGAATATGGTATTGAACTCAGTGACCTCTTTATTATAGTTATTTTGATGTTTTTGAACAAATTTAGCAAGAACCCTTTGTCTTATCACCATATTGGTCTTTGAATAACTCAATTAACTCATCCATGGAAGCAACAGAGCCATTGGAAAGACTTATAAACCATTCTCTAGCATCCTCTAGTAGAGACTGAACAAAAAGTTTCATCAACAAATCTTCATGAGTGATGCCAATGAAATTAAATTGCTTATACCTTTCAAAATGCAATAGTTTCCTTTGGAAATTATTAGTCTCTTTGAAAGTAGTATCTTTTGTTTTGGAAGATGTTGTGTTCTCAGCTCTAGCATAAGAATATTTGGAAGATTGCAAAAAATCTATTTTCTTTTTCATTTCTATTGTTGCAGCTTCCATCTGAGCCTTTTCTAGCATCTTTGCCATGGTTTCTTTTTCTATTCTTAGTCTTTCAAGATCAATATTCAATTTGGACATTTTCTCTGTTAAGGCCTTCTGAACCTTAGGTTCTTCAATCTTGCTTTCAGTGAGCTTTTGTTTACCTTTGTCCTTAACATTTTGTGAACTAGAAGCTCTGTGAGTAATAGGTATTTCATGTTCCTTTTCAGACCTCTCAGTATTCCTTATTGATGCCATGTAACTGATTGAATATTTGATAATGTTAAGTTGAAGATGATGCAAGACATTAAATCAGTTAATGGTTTATATTGTCATTGATGTCAACTTGATATCATCTATACAGTCATACACATAGTGCTAAAGACTTTAGAGAATCAATGGAACAGAGGTTATGCTTTCAACAATGCATAAAATTCAAGTATTCACTGAGTGACAAACCACATCGGCAGAGTGCACACCATCGGTAAAGACAGAGATAAAGTCACAATGATGACCGATGAGCAGAAGACAGTGTTTCCCAATGAAGCAAAATCACAGGATGCTCGACGAGTTGAAAATATTGTTTCCCGACGAGAAAGATCCATTGATACCCGATAGACAAAGATCCCAAAGCTAATTGAAGATGCACTGATGGAACTGGCAGTTGTCACCGGTGACAAACTTCAGAATTGACCGACAGAACAGAGAGATCAGAAAAAAACAAAATATCTAGCTGGTAGAGCTTAAGGATAGACTTAACTAGTTGTTTTATTTGTTTTATTTGACCACAGTTAAGTAAGTGATTTAAAGATGATTTATATAGATGGAAAGAAGATAACTACGAGATAAATCAAGAGTTAAAGTCGTAATTCAATTTGGCTGGATTATTTTTCACGCCAAGAATCAAGAATCAAGAACCAAGAGTTAAGGAATATCATGTCTATGAAAGAGACAAGCATAATTCATTTCCAAAAGCAATCAGATACACGGGGGAGTGAATTGAAAGAAGATGCTGAAGAGAAACTAGTGAAGGTTAAGCTTCATACAGTCCTGATCAATCAAGCTAAGGGAGAGCTAAAGAATTGAGTAGACACTGACAAATAGTGAAGCATAGCATCATAGAGTAGAAAGTGTGAAGTACAAAGGAACTAAATTGATACACTGATTAGAGAGGTATTGTAAGTAAATAGATCTGAATATATGCAATTCAAGTTCCATTAGAAATAGGCTATTGTGTTTCAGTTTAACCATTGAAGCATTAAGTCTCTTAAAAGAGCAGGACTTAAAAGTATTTTACTATTGAGGTATATCCTAACAGATTAGCAAAAAGGTTGACTCATGATAGTAGCATCAGTCTTACCTAAAGCCTATTGACATTCTAAGAAGGAGGATGATTCAAGGATGGTAGTAAGATTAGCATAAAGCCTGTTGACAGTCTAGAGGCTGATTCAAGGATGGTAGCGTAGATGCCAGATACTTAGTGACAACCTATATATAAAAATCCTCTAACAAGGTCGCACTTAACAGTGTGTTTGTAACCTTTAACAGGGTTGGCTCCTAACACAGATCACTTAAGAAGAGTGAAAATTTGGGGTATCGGTCCCAGTGGTTTTTCCCTTAATAGGGTTTCCACATTAAAATCCTTGTGTTATGTGTGTATGGTTTATTACTTTATTGTTTTACATTTCACAAATGCATTTATGGATTGATTGGTATACTCTACATATTTACTGAGTATCGGTAAATAAGTTTTACTACTTATCGGTTATCAAGGAGAAGAAGGACAGAAAAGGTAAACCGACAGACAGTTATTTATTTCAAGTATTTCAAAGGCATACATCTTGTAGGGACTTAATAATTTGAGGTGTATTAATTGGTGGATTGAATTTTAAAGGATAAAAATATGAGGCCACTAATTCACCCCCCCTCTCAGTTATTACTAACAATTGGTAATAGAGCTTGTGTGCTTAGAAGGAAGGTTTCAAGACCTAAGTAAAGATCACAAGATGAACAGATGAGATGTGCCCAAGTTGAACAAAGACAACTTTTCTTCATGGAAAAGAAGAATAAAGCTTCAGTTATCAGGTATTGGCAATGATATTACTCAATACTTAAATATTGCATATGTGTTGCCCATAGGACCATTGACAGTAGATCAATTGAGAGTAAAGCATGAACATAACTGCATGGTAATAGAACTTTCAGCCTCACTCTCTGATGCTGAATGTGAGGATGTCAAAGATTGCAAAAATGAAAAGACAATGTGGGAAAAGTTGAAACTTGTACATGGAGGTGATGCAAATGTTCTGAGAGCCAAGGCAGAAAGCCTTAGAGGAAATTTTGATGATCTTAGAATGAAAGAAGGTGAAAATAGCACATAGTACAACACAAGAATAAAAGAAGTAGTCAATTCTATACGAGGCATTGGAGGTATACTTGAAGAGGAGACAGTGGTAAGTAAAATCCTAAGAACCTTATTGCCTATATATGCTATTAGACTCTCTGCTATTAAAGAAATGAGAGCAGTAGAAAATAATACAGTCACTCTTGATAGCCTGATTGGTAGACTAATTTCATTTGAGATGAATAAATTTGATAATAGTGTCTTACCAAGATTAGAGTCTGCATTCAAGTCTTCTATGAGAACACGCAAATCCAGTCAGAGACACTCATCTAGAAGAGACAGTGAAAGAGAAAGTGAAGAAGAAGATCTAGATGAAATTGAAGCACTCATGGCAAGAAGAATTCTAAGAGGCAAAGGTAAATACAAAGGCAAGTTACCACTTGTATGTTTTAATTGTAAAGAGATTGGACACTTTGCTGCAAGATGTCCTAACAAAAGAAAAGATGACATAAGTGATAACAAATCTTTTGAGAAGAAATCTAATAGAGGTGATAACAAATATTACTGAGGTTACCGCCGATCAAAAAGAAATGATACCCGAGATTACAAGGACAAAGACAAGAAGGATATTTATCTAGCTGCTTGTAAAGATGAAGATACTGACACCGGACCGGATGATGATATTGAGATAGTGTTTGTAGTTATGAAGGATGATTTAGATGAAGATGAAAGGTATGAAGAAACTGCACTCATATCTAAGATTAGTAAAAATGATATTTGTATTATAGATAGTGGCTACACTCACCATATGACCGGTGATAAAGAAAATTTTAATACTTTTGAATACTACAAAGGTGGTACAATAAGAATGGGAAATGATTCACCTTGTCAAATTGAAGGTAAAGGAACAGTAATGCTGAATAACCTGATTAAATGTGAAAATTCCTATTGGGTAAAAGGATTGAATTATAATCTGTTGAGTGTTTCTCA
>MU226075.1:379939-421995 GCA_018584345.1 Thuja plicata
AAGAATGGGAAATGATTCACCTTGTCAAATTGAAGGTAAAGGAACAGTAATGCTGAATAACCTGATTAAATGTGAAAATTCCTATTGGGTAAAAGGATTGAATTATAATCTGTTGAGTGTTTCTCAGATGAATAATTCAGGTCACAGAGTAGCATTTGAGAACAAGAAGGCAAAGATCTTCAATGAATCAGGAAAACTGATTGGTACCGGTGAACAGACTAAAGGTAACTTATTCTATCTGAATGATACTAACCACAATTTCTAGATGACTAGAAATGAAGACATATGGCTATGGCTCAAAAGGTTATGTCATGTGAATTTTGACAACATGATGAAAATAAGCAGGAAAAGAAGTGTAAGAGGCTTACCGACGATGACAAAGCCAGACAACATCACGTGCAAGAATTGTCAAAAAGGTAAAATGACAAAGTCTAGTTTAAAAAACAAAACCCATACATCTGATGATATTCTAGAATTAGTCCATACTGATTTATGTGGACCTATGAGGACAAAGAGCTATTATGGAGATAGATATTTTATTCTCTTTGTTGATGATTATTCTAGAATGATGACAGTCATGTTTTTAAAAGAAAAATCTGAAGCATTCAAGATGTTCAAATGGTATAAGGCTATGGTAGAAAAAAAAAGTGGAAAGGATCTGAAATTTTTGAGATTAGATAGAGGAGGAGAATTTATATATCAGATGAATTCACTAATTTTTGTAATGAGCATGGTATAAAAAGACAAGTTTCTGCATCAAGAACACCACAAAAAAATGGGATTGCTAAGAGAAGGAACAGATCAATAGTTGACTGTGCAAGAACACTAATGATAGAGAAGGACATCACCCAGATCTTCTGGAGAGAAGCTGTTAGCATTGCAATTTATACACTTAATAGAGTGCAATTGAAGGATTCAAAGAAGACTCCTTATGAGCTATGGTATGGTAAAAAACCCAATCTAAGTTACTTAGAAATATTTGGAAGTCAATGCTATGTCTTAAAAGATGATAGAAATGGAAAGCTTGATGCCAAAAGTGATGAAGGTATTTTTCTAGGGTATTCTACTAAAAGCAAAGGTTTTAAATTTCTAATCAAGGCTTCTAACAAAATAGTTGAAAGTGAAAATGTGAAGATTGATGAATTTGTAGAAAAGAATTAGCTGGAAAACACAAAAGAACCAGAAGACTACAACAAGTTTGTATACTGTGAAGAACCCATAACTCTACTCGAGCAATAGTGCTTAAATCCAGAACAACAGAATGTTGCAACTGACGGTCAGAATGCTGTTACCAACGGTCAAGATAATGATCAAGATAATGTGCAAGGTAATGAAGATCAAGCTGATATACAAAGAGCTATACTTGTACTTTCAATATATGTAAGAAGGAACCATCCAAAGAACTAGATCATATTAGATAAGAAAGCTGGTACAAAAACAAGAAGTAAGTCTTTAAACTCAAATTGCTTAATTTGTGAGTTTGAACCAAAATCTGTCAATGTTGCAGTAGATAATGAAGAATGGATAAGTGCTATGAATGATGAGATTGAACAGATTAAAAAGAACAAGACATGGTCACTTGTGCCAAGACAAGATGACAAGAATGTCATCAATACAAAATGGATATTCAGGAACAAACTGAACGAGAATGGAGAAGTCACAAGGAACAAAGCAAGACTAGTATGCAAGGGGTATACAAAAGAGGAAGGTATAGGCTATGGAGAAACCTTTGCACCCGTTGCTAGGCTAGAAGGAGTAAGAATTCTACTTTCTTATGCTGCATACAAAAGATTCAAATTATATCAAATGGATGTCAAGTCAACATTCCTAAATGGAATACTTGAAGAAGAGGTATACATTGAGAAACCAAAAGGGTTTGTTGATCTAGACAAGAGGAACATGGTATGTAGACTTTCCAAATCCTTGTATGGATTGAAACAAGCTCCTAGAGCCTGGTATGAACAACTTCATTCCTATCTAATAAGTATTGGATTCATGAGGACTAGTGAAAACAATAATTTTTATTTGAAAGAAGATACTAATGCTAACACTTTGATTGCTGAAATATTTGTTGATGACATCATATTTGGAGGCAATGATATGCTATGCAAATCTTTTGCTGATGAGATGAGAAAATAATTTGATATTTCTATGTTTGGAGAGATCAAGTTCTTTCTTGGTCTATAGATCATTCAACAAAGTGAAGGTATTTTCATTACACAGTCCAAATACATCAAAGAAGTTCTAAAAATATTCAAGATGGAAAATTCCAAGCCTGTTGGAAAATCAATGGCTACTAGATGCAAATTAACAAAAGAAGACAAGACAATAGAGGTAAATCAGACTCTATACAGATCAATGATAGGAAAACTCATGTATGTTGTACACACAAGACCAGATATTGCACATGTAGTAGGAATTGTTGCTAGATTTTCTGCTGACCCCAGGGAATCACATATAACTATTGTGAAAATAATTTTAAGATATTTGAGGAATATTGAGGAATTTGGCTTATGGTATAGAAGAGAAGGCAAATTTGAACTAAAAGTGTTTACCGATGTTGATTAGGCTAGAAATCTTGATGACCGAAAGAGCACAACTGGAGGAGCATTCTTTATGGGTGACAGACTTGTCACATGGAGTAGCAAGAAGCAAGGATGCATCTCTCAGTCTACAGCAGAAGCTGAATATGTTGCTTTTGCTGCAAAATGCTCAAATATTGCAGGGATCAAATAGTTGCTGGAAGCTATGCATATGAAGATCATAGAACTAATAGTTATATATTGTGATAACACAAGTGCAATAAATATTTCCAAGAATCCAGTCATGCATGCAAAGACTAAACACATTTCCATCAAGTATCATTATTTGAGAGAACAGGTTAAAGAAAAAGCGGTCATACTTGAATATGTGCAATCAAAAGAACAATTGGCTGATATCTTCACCAAGCCACTGCCCAAGGATACATTTGAGTACTTGAGAAAAAGACTAGGGGTAAAACCCATGTCTATCAGTTAGTAAAAAGACTAAAGGCTGCATCAGCCATATATTATTAGAATATCATTCATGATTGATGCAAGTAGAAGCTGAACTTCAAAGCTACATCTATATATAGAAAGGTATATATCAGAACTAAGACCCAGAGCAAATTGTTATACTGATGATGGATAAGGGAAATTCAAGGAATATATTATGGAAAGAAGAAATTTTTTTACAGAATGTCAGATATTTGTAAAAATATTTGTTTGACATTAATGTCAAAGGGAGAGAATGTATCCATATTATCATCAAAAACTATTCATTATCAGATTACTCCAAAGTGGGAGAGATCATATCCATAGGGAGAGTATCTGTAAAAAAATTGCAAATACAAGACAAAGACATCAAAGAAGAAGAGAGAGAAATTGACACCACCAGAGGTCACAACACATCAGAAGAAGAAACAGTGAAAGCTACAAGAATCAAATCTAAGCTAACAAAGAGCTTACCGGTGGTCAGACATTTTTATCAGTTATCAAAAACAAACTATTTGGTAATTTGATGAATCTCAAAAAATTATATTTCATGTTGTATTAGAAATAGTATAGTGTGTTGCCATCAATGCCAAAGGGAGAGATTGATGACATGTAACTGATTGAATGTTTGATAATGTCAAGTTGAAGATGATGCAAGACATTAAATCAGTTAATGGTTTATATTGTTATTGATGTCATCTGTACGGTCATACACATAATGCCAAAGACTTTAGAGAATCAATGGAATAGAGATTATTCTTTTAGCAATGCATAAAAGTCAAGTATTCACTAAGTGACAGACCACACCGGCAGGGTGTAGACCATCGGTAAAGATAGAGATAAAGTCACAATGATGCCGGACGAGTAGAAGACAGTGTTGATCGATGAAGAAGAATCACAAGATGCCTGACGAGCTAAAAATAGTGTTGCCCAATGAGAAAGATCCAATGATACCCGACGGATGGAGATCCTGAAGCTAACTGAAGATGCACTAATGGAACTGGCAGTTGTCACTGGTGACAAAATATAGAATTGACCGACAGAACAGAGAGATAAGAAAATGACAAAATATCTAGCTAGCAGAGCTTAAGGATAGACTTAACTGGTTGTTTTATTTGATTTATTTGACCAAAGTTAAGTAAGTGATTTAAAGATGATTTAAACAGTTGAAAAGAAGATAACTATGAGATAAATTAGGAGTTAAAGCCGTAAATCAATTTGGCTAGATAGTTTTTCACGCCAAGAATCAAGAATCAAGAACTAAGAGTTAAGGAATATCATGTCTATATAAGAGACAAGCATAATTCATTTCTGCAAGAAATCAGATACATGGGGGAGTGAATTGAAAGATGCTGAAGAGAAACTGGTGAAGGTTAAGCTTCATACAGTCCTGGTCAATCAAGCTAAGGGAGAGCTAAAAAATTCTGCAGACACTAACAAACAGTGAAGCATAACATCACAGAGTAGAAAGTGTGAAGTAGAAAGGAACTAAATTGATACATTGATCAGAGAGTTATTGTAAGTAAAGAGATCTAAATATCTACAATTCAAGTTGCATTAGAAATAGGTCATTATGTTTCAATTTAACCATTGAAGCATTAAGTATCATAATAGAGCAGGACTTAACAGTCTTTTATTATTGAGGTATATCCTAATAGATTACCAAAAAGGTTGACTCTTGATAGTAGCATCGGTCTTACCTAAAGCCTATTGACATTCTAAGAAGGAGGCTGAGTCAAGGATGGTAGTAAGATTAGCATAAAGCCTAGTGACAGTCTAGAGGCTGATTCAAGGATGGTAGCATAGATGCCAGGTACTTAGTGACAATCTATGTATAAAAATCCTTTAACAGGGTCGCACTTAACAGTGTGTTTGTAACCTTTAACAGGATTGGCTCCTAACAGGGCTCACTTCAGAAGATTGAAAATTTGGGGTACCGGTCCCAGTGGTTTTTTTTCTTAACAGGGTTTCCACGTTAAAATCTTTGTGTTATGTGTGTATGGTTTATTACTTTATTGTTTTATATTTCACATATGCATTTATGGATTGATTGGTATAATCTACATATTTACTGAGTATCGGTAAATAAGTTTGACTGCTTATCAGTTATCAAGGAGAAGAAGGACAGACAAGGTAAACCGATAGACAGTTATTTATTTCAAGTATTTCAAAGGCATACATCTTTTAGGGACTTAATAATCTGAGGTGTATTAATTGGTGGATTGAAGTTTAAAGGATAAAAAATATGAGGCCACTGATTCACCCCCCCTCTCAGTTATTTCTAACACTTACAGTTTGATGCCTTAAGGATCTTCTATTACTTCTATCAATATCCTTATGCTCATGCTTTTTCTTTCTAATTTCTTTTTCCCTTTTGATCTGTTGAATAAGGGCAAGATGTTTCATGATGAGTCTTTCTTCCTCAGTAAGCTCATCAGAAGAAACTTCCTTGGAATCTGAACTTATAGTGTTTGCTCCTTCTCTTTCACTTGAAGTGGAGGTAGAAACAAGTGTTTCTAATCCTCTCTCTAGAGCTTCTTCATACTCTGAAGTATTTCCATCATGATTAGGCTGATTGCTACCCTCCTCTCTCTAACTATTACTGTCTCTACTTCTTGGAGAAGTTTGATCTATACTGAATTGGTTTCTTTTCTTCCTCCAAGACATCTCCATTCTTGAAGTAGATGGGATTCCACCATCTAATGCAATTTCTAGATTCCCTTTTATTTTTGACCTAGTATTCATCTTGAAAGATGTTCACTTAACTTGTGTTGATCTCAGATATTTAAAGTTAGAGTCGCCACTTAGCAGTTGTTTGGGATGAATAAATACTTGTCAAAATGACCTTGGCAACTACAACTGTAAATATACTATCTTTGAAACCCTCATATATTCTGAATACTTGTACCAAGACTTTACAATCTCTAATTCCCCGGTAGAGTCACCAATTTGTTAGCTCTTTTTCTTGCAGCACAACCTTAAAATGACAGTATACTTATATACTTGAATGAAAAATCCTTTTTATGCAAGAGAAAGGATAATTGATGAGGTATTTGATAATATTGGGGATACCTATTATCACCTCCTTCTTTTTTGAGCTCCACAGACTCAGGTAGGTATTACCTATAACAGATTATTGATTCTTCAATCAATATATTTAGTGGACTATTTCATCCACTGGTTTGTTACTTCTGACCTCACTGTAACAACTTATAAGATACCTTGGAGATTGAAATGATTAATTTAAAATAAAGTACTATAAGGCAGGCTATGGTCTTGATAACATAAACCAATGAGATAAGGATTTTCATCCTTCTTCCTTTTGATTTTAGGAGGGGCAACCTAATGATCCTCTCTTCAAGGAATCAAAAAATTGAACTGTACCCTAAGAATATAATCACTTGAATGGAATTATTTTTTTTGCATTGTATATGATTAAGTAATTTGAAAATATTGGATTGTAATCAATTACTTAGCAAACATAAAACTAGTACCTAATCCCTGGGTTATGAGTCAATATCTTGTATAAATCCATAGTAAGGTAATTAATAAACACTTGCAACAAATATAGAATACCTTAGATACTATCCTCTTCCTACAACTTTATCATCCAATCTTAAAATTAATGTTATGTTCCCTGGGGTTACTTGAAACAATTTAATCCATCCTTGAAGGAACTTACAAGTAATTGCACAATCACCTTATGATTAGTGTGCTTAAATGCCTTACAGATAAACACACAAGAACTATAATAGAAATGTAAAGAGACAATTTAGATATAGAAAAGAGATTGGAAAATATTTCTATTAATGTCTTAAATCTTCAAATACATTTAGATAGACAAATAGTATAAAGGTTCAGACACAATTTTTAGTCTGCCTTGTAATTCTATTAAAAATTCCAACTCCCTCTCAAAATGGTTATAACTACATATTTATAGTCTCAAATCATCTTGGAATCAAATCATCTTGGAATCCTTAAGAAAAGGATGCAACAAGCTTTGGAAGATTTGGAGACCTAACCCTAAAAACATGGAAAGAGACAAAAGACAAGAAAACTCCAAGCGATGGGAGGAAAAAACTAAAGAATAAGATCTGATTTACACTTTGTCCTTTTGTGGATGTCGGCACCTTTGTTTGCATGTATTCAAGACAGTATCTAATAGTTTTCAATAAGATTTAGTGACCGCCAATACAATCTAAACCTACACTAATCTCTTCAAGATTAATAACCTTCCTGTACTCATAGATCAGGTGCCATGTGTCCTTCATTCTTCATCTATGATATCTAAGTCAACTATGAAAGGATTTTTTTTCTTAGGCTTTGTCATGACATCTGATGCAGTCACATCTTCCTCTTTAGGCCACTCAAATTTTAAATACTTTCCAGCTGAGCCTTCTACCTTTCCCACCTAGCATCTGTTATGCTTCTAATATCCATGATGAACTTATTGCAATATGTTTCTGCCTTTATTGCCTCATCCATAAGTTTTTTTTACCTCTCCATATCTAATTCTCCCTGATCAGATACATAAATGTCCTTATTGGGAAGCACACTATCAAATTCTCATCCCCATAGCTCTAATGGCTTGATCTGATCATCCTCGGTTCTAATGGGGTTTATAAACCTATTATAACTCACCCCAAACATCTTCAACTTTGCCTCAATTTGATTGGCTTTTCCTTTGAAGAAAGACAAGGTAGCCCCAATATGCTCTATCTTTGTACCAACCATAGTTACTATTTCTGGTAGATTTGACCTTAATGGTTGTACAGATACCAACCTCTCAAAAAGTGATGTTCTTCAAGACTAGGTTGAATAGTTAGGGTTCAAAATTGTCAAAAAATTAGCCACCTCTACTTGTAGCCCTGAAAACCTACCATAAGCCCCATATACCACATCAATATTATCTTTGATGGTGTCAATCCTATGCTACAAAATTTAAGTCAATGCCTCCAAAACAACATTTTTATGCTCTGTGATTCCTAGCTCTATTCCAGCAGGTATCTCTCCTATATCTTCTGTTTGGATTTCAACATCCATCACTTCTTTTCACTCAATAGGGGTAGGTTCTATTATTTATAGTAACTGTCTAGTTAACTCATCTATGAGATTCTCCTGTTCTTTGATTTTTACCAATGCTAGCTCCCTATCTTTAACAATATCACTAGTATCACTAGTGAGTTTCTACAATTTCTCTGATAGTTCAGCTATCTTTGCCTCATTGAGCTGAGAAAATTGGTTAATATTTGGGATATCTCCAAATCCCTTGTATTTTGGAGTGTCCATATGATCTTATTGCCCTCCATTTTTTCTTGAATATTTAGGAGGGCTGGATTTTTATCTTTAGGACCTAAGCTCCACATTGCAAGTGCCTGAGATTTATGGTTATGTCAAAACCCTCTGACCATATCTCCAACCTAAGTCTCTGATGATAATTTTACATTAGGTTGTCTTCTTATTTGGTTTATTATAAATGTCGAGGACAAATCCCAACCTTCCACAAATATTATCCCACTGGCCTTGACCAGTTGTCTTGCTTGTTCTGGTGTAATTTCCTCAAATTTAGGATCATAATCTTGCAATGTTTGTAAGGCTTCTTGAGTGACTCGATCACCACCTGCCAATTGCAACTATTTTCCAATTTTTTTTTGCTTATTCCATATGAAGAAATCCTTGAATTCTATTATCTTAATGATGTTTTCATCCTTGAGGAAATCCTCTTGATTCATCAACCTCTCATTTGTACATGACCTAAGAGGTAATTCTTCCTCTTCTTCTACATCTTTTTGTAGTTTCTTCCCTGCCCTGATCTATTTTCTCAATAAATGATCATATGGCCTATTTCTAGTTATTAGAGCTCCAACTCTATCTATCTTATTTTTCTTAGAAGGTTCCCCGATTTCTATTTTTCATCTCTTTGGTGGGGGATCATTTGTCACTTCCTTCTCTGGGACCTTTGTTAGGTTAATGATATCCTCCCCCTCAACTGCTTGCTCCAATGCAACTAGTTGATAATCTAGATAGGAAGTAGGTGAAGGATAACCCTGATCACTGTCATCATCATAATTTGACTCAGAGTGCTCTGGTTGAAATTTCTCTTGGACCACTAATGCATACTCTAATTGATTGCATAGGAGAGTATGGGATTCAATCATGGCATCTAGCCTTTTAAAATAAGGCATATCAGGGTAGAAAACTCCAAACTTATTTCCTTTTCTTTTCACATACCTCTCAAGGTCCATAAGTTCATTGAACTTAATTTCTCATTTTTCCACCTCCTCATCTTCCAGAATATTTCTGATTAAATCCTCCTCCATGCACTCTTCATGTTCCTTTGTGTAGGGGATAGTTGGTGTCAACAACTTCTTAGCACTCAAGATGAAATTGTAAAGAAGAAAATGATGTTAATGGACTAAGAGTGTTTTGATACTTGAATCACTGATCACCTTACATTTAATGTTTAGAGTGGAGGGATAAATAAGACATTCCCCTTTATTCTCAAATGCACAAAGGAAGGATCCAAATTGATCAACCCAAAAAGGATCAATGCATAAATGAATCAATCTATTGGAAATAAGAATAAAGAAATGTGTGTTGTGTGTGAATAAATGTAAATATGTGATAGATTTAGAATGATTAAGGATTTTAATTGAAATCAATGATATAAAATTACTAACCTTGAAATATTACAGATCAAAGAATGCTATTTTCTGAGGTCTGTAGACTATTTCTGGAAAAACTGAAGTATGATCCGAAACCAAAATGCAGAGATGAAAAAAACACATAAATATTTTTCCGTTCTGATGACATCTTATGAAAAAGGTTGATCTTGTCCCAAAAATGCTGACCCTGACCTAATAATGTCGACCTTGACCCACACAGGTCCGACAGAAAATCTGTTCGCGGATCCTGAAAGTTTGCTGAAAAGGGTATCCAGATTTGAGTCCAAATCTGCAGTCCTGAACCTGTACATACAAGAAAAAGAGGTTTTTTTATTGGGGGGGAGGGGTTTTCCTTAGTCAAACCCCAATTTAGGAATTAACTTTGAAATTAATAAAGTATAGAATGCTAAAAAGTAGTAGAATTGAATCTAACAATGAAGTTATGATATTTAATAGATATGCAATTGTAATTCAAATGTAAGAAAACATGTAAGTATGAAAGCATGGAATTTAGAAACCATAAACCTCCATGATTGTATGCTTGAAATCAACCTTGAAGAGAGGATGAATGAGTCTTGAGGATGCACAAAGGATCTTGAAGGAAGATCACACCATCATGATGGCTAGATCTAGGGTTTGAATGATGAATCTTGAATGTTTGCACCTAATCCCTTCAAAGGCTTGAGAGCTTGAATCCTTGATCTTCAATGGAGAAATTGGATTCTTGAGAGGGAGAGTTGAACACCGAAAGATCTTGAAAATATGTAGAGAAATGGATGCTTGAACAAAATCTTGGTTAGAGCTTTTTGCACTTAGAAGACTTAGAGAAAATGAGAGAGAAAGGCTTCCTTTTATATGAAACTAGGGCACAATATTCTAAGGAGGCTGACATAGGAGAATTAAATTCTAATTAGACCCATGCCCCTAGAAGAGGACCTATATTAAATATAATTTAGGAATCACTACTTCGAAACCCAAAATAGCTGACCTGGAAGCGGGAAATAACTTTTTGCAAATATTGACATCCAAAAATAGTGGGACCCTGAGATTTTAACCCAGGGTCAAGGTCGAGGTTGAACTTGACCTAGGTCAGGGTCAAGGTAAACCTTGACCTAGGTTAGGGTTGAGGTAAAACTTGACCTAGGATAGGGTCAAGGTTGACATAGACCCAAAAGGTTGACCCTGACCCTGAGGTCAAAAACCTCAGATCTGCAGTCCAGGATGCCAAAAACTAGATGGAAAGAAGTGGAATAGGAGGCAGAATAGGGGAAATCCATGTCAAAGTCAAGAACCCATTCAAGGTGCTTGATATGACGCCAAACTACCTACTTGGAAGGTTAAACCAGTCTACCATGGAAGTGCTTCCATTTTCCAACTATACATTTAGCCCCTACTTTAGCAAGAGTATGGAAATCGAAGATGCTTGTAGTAAAGTTAGAAGAAAGACACTGGTGGATCAAAACGAAGTAGAATATCACTAAGTCAAGGAAATGAGACCCTATACCAAGGATTCTTCCTCAACATACATACATAAAGATATGGAAATAAATAGAAATCAATCATAAAAACATACATGATTACATAAGCAAGACAAGAACAACACTATAGATAACATAGCTTCATGATCTAATCCTACTAGCATGAAAGTGAAAGAGAGAGAAGGGGAAGTGATTACCTCACCTAGTAAGATGCCCACCTTAACATGAATCACCAAGGAGGGAGAACCCAATAGGTTCACCCATAAACTGTTCTTGTAATTGTAAATGCATCTTCTGACAGCTTTTAAAATATCCATAGATCCACATTCTTGTATCACTATGGAATATAAAATGCGTGTCCATTCAGGATTTAGAAACTTATGTGCGTTACCTTTCAAGGATTTAGCATATTGTAAAATAAAAAGGGTGTGTATCTCTTCAGGATTTAACAACTTATGTGCATTACCTTCTGAGGATTTAGCAAACATAAAAGTAAAAATGCATGTCTCTTCAGGATTTAATAAGTTGTGTGCATTACCATCCAAGGATTTAGAAAACATAAAAGTAAAAATGTGTGTCTCTTCAGGATTTAGAAACTTATGTGTGTTACCTTCCAAGGATGTAGCAAACATAAAAGTAAAAATGCGTGTCTCTTCAGGATTTAGCAACTTGCGTGCGTTACCTTCCAAGGATTTAGCATGCTACAAAATGTAAATAAATGTAAAATATAGTACAAGGGAGACCCAATATATTCCCCCCTCCTTATCATTGCTACCTACTAGGCAGGATAAGGAAGAGAAAAGAGAATACCTACTTCACAAGGTAAGGAGATATCTAGCTAAACAACAATGTATACCATATTCTTAGTGAAAAGCCTTGACCCTTACATCCAAGAACGTAGATAATCGTAAAATGAATATTTTACTTATGGAAAAAAGGATCCTCAAGAGGGAAGAGATCTCATCAACAAGAGCACTACCATAGAGGAGTGCTTAGGATAAAATTTCATCTTCTAAAGAAAATAGGAACCAAAGATTCAATCAACAAGCCCCCTGCAATGAAGAGGAAGAGAAATCTTGGAATGAAGGAGTCAAACTCTAACCCAAAGCAAGAGCAAGAGTTTATCAAAAGAATAGTTTGAAAAATAAAGAAGAGGTGATGACCTAGGACAATCACCTCTCATATAAGAGGGTATCCATAGTCAAAAACATATATCTTTATAAGGAAATAATGTTATATGATAAACAAATGGCACTAAACTAAGGAAAATAGATCCTTAGATAGAGGAAGAAAGATAATACCTTGTCCCCTAGGGGTGAAAGCAAGGGATATATCAAATTATATCAATAGATATTGTAGCAAAGAGATATCATGCGAGAAGTGAAAAAGTAACCCTTAAGGGATAGCACATTATTCAGTTTCCTAGGTGAGAGATTTATCAACCATGGAAACCCAAAAAAAAAATGAAATAGGTTATAATCAAGGACATAGATCCTTAATGCAAACCAATATTTTAATGTATGATTGGATATCACATAATAGATAGATACTGCTTAACCAAGGTAAAAGTGAATCCCAGAAAGACAGAAAAGAAGGAGATGGCATCCTTGCCCCCCAAGTGTAGGTACAAAGATGAAAGGGGACCTATTATATCGCTCACAATACTATGCATGACAACAAGCCCCCAAAGATTAGGCTAACATTGTTTGCATAATATGGAGTTCCATAATAGGAAAATAAATGTTATTTAGAGAAAGTAGGATTGAAATATAACTCATTGCCACATGATATATAAATAAATTTACTATCAATGAGTTTCTTAATCTTATGATGTAAAGCATGATATTTATTAGAGTGATCATGAAATCTATGATAGAAAAAAAAAGGAAGAATCTTCAAGTATAGACTACATTTCTTTTTGTGTTTAGGTCTAGTAATTATCTTAGCATGAAGGAGTTTAGGCAGAACAACCTCTTGGTAAAATTCCTTCATAGGGTCATCATGTTTTGAAATGGTATTTGAGATGTTGGTAACATTGATGTGTTGTTGAGGATGAAATCCAAATCCATAAGAATGCTCATGCCCCCCATTTCATATGGGCATTTGAATTCCCTGTTTATTCTTACCATATCCTTGACTATGGAATCCTTGTTTAACTAGTAAATGATAACCATGACCATAAAAAGAAGTCAATTGAACTCCAGTAGTCACTAAGTCATCATTAGTACGTTCGATAGATTCACAAGAGGGAAAAATGGGATAAATTTTAGGAGAATATGAGGTAGGTTATTGATTCACCATAGGATCATCACTAAGAGGGAGAACATTAAGGGAATTCATATCCTTCCCCACTAATGTCTCATTACTAGAAGAAATCCCCAATGGAGGTAAAGAATCTATAATGTTCTCTTCTTTCTCTAAAATGTCCACATAAGGGGAGTGTGTTTTATAAAAAGAGTCATCATCATGCATGAATATGTTATCCATTAATAAATTACCCTCTTGTATCAAAGCCTCTTCACAAGGAGGAGATAAATCAATGTCTTTATCCAAGGGTTCATCCCAAAAAGTAGAATCACCCATAATGGCTTCACGAGGAAGAGAGTAATCAACATCCAAATCCAAAGGTTCATCCCAAATAGGAGGATTATCCTCCCTATCAATAAAGCACATTGTAGGAGAGCCTAAAGCTTGATCCCTAAAGGAGAAAGAATTGTATTCTAAAGTAGGCTCATAGAAAAGACATATAGTAGGAGAAGAATTAATATCAATACTTAACTCATATCCATGGAGGGAAAGATTAAAGTCATATCCTTGCTCTAATATATCATTTCAAGGTAATACAAGAGAGGACAAAGAAACATCACACTCACTAAATGAAGTCTTTGTCGGTGTATCAATGTTGTAAATAGAGGAGTATGAAGGCAACCATGCACACATCCTATGGTAGAGGTAAGTTGGATAAGTTGTGGAGGAGGATAAAATAGGAATAGGATCAATGGAGATCTTATTCGAACAATTTTTATCCTCACTACCATGTACCTCATTAGGGGATCTATCCTTTTTTGTAATAAAAGCCTCATCAAAGTATTCAAAACAAAAATCATACATGTTGAACACAATGAAAAATATAGATGTTTTTGTATTTTTAAAGAAATTTTGTGATTTTTATAAATTTTGAAATATGAATGCAAGAGCATAAAAGAAAACCTACTTTTAAATGTACGCAAATCTAACACCAAAAAGAAAGAGTTGTCTATCGCGAGTTCACCAAAATGTAAAGGAGAAAAATGATTGTTTATTGAATAAGAGTGTTTTGATACTTGAATCACTTATCACCTTACATTTAATGTTTAGAGTGGAGGGATAAATAAGACATTCCCCTTTATTCTCAAATGCACAAAGGAAGGATCCAAATTGATCAACCCAAAAAGGATCAATGCATAAATAAATCAATCTATTGGAAATAAGAATAAAGAAGGAGATCTTAGGTTTCCCTATTAAAATGTGTGTTGTGTGTGAATGAATGTAAATATGTGATAGATTTAGAATGATGAAGGATTTGAATTGAAATGAATGATAGAAAAGTGCTAACCTTGAAATATTGCAGATCAAAGAATGTTATCTTCTGAGGTCTGTAGATGTTTCTGGAAAAACTGAAGTATGATCCAGAACTGGAATGCAGAGACAAACAAAACCCATAAATATTTTTCCATTCTGATGTCGTCTTATGAAAAAGGTCAACCTTGACCCACAAATGTCGACCTTGACCCAATAATGTCAACCTTGACCTGCACAGGTCCGACAGAAAATCTGTTCGTGGATCCTGAAAGTTTGCCAAAAAGGGTATCCAGATCTGAGTCCAAATTTTTAGTCCTGAACCTGTACCTACAAGAAAAATAGGTTTGTTTTTTGGGGGGGAGGGGTTTTCCTTAGTCAAACCCTGATTTAGGAATTAACCTTGAAATCAATAAAGTATAGAATGCTAACAAGTAGTAGAATTGAATCTAACAATGAAGCTATGATATTCAATAGATATGCAATTGTAATTCAAATGTAAGAAAAAATGTAAGTATAAAATAATGGACTTTAGAAACCATAAAGCTCCATGATTGTATGCTTGAAATCCACCTTGAAAAGAGTATGAATGAGTCTTGAGGATGCACAAAGGTTCTTGAAGGAAGATCACACCATCATGATGGCTAGATCTAGGGTTTGAATGATGAATCTTGAATGTTTGCACCTAATCCCTTCAAAGGCTTGAGAGCTTGAATCCTTGATCTTCAATGGAGAACTTGGATTCTTGAGAGGGAGAATTGAACACCTCAAGATCTTGAAAACATTTAGAGCAATGGATGCTTGAACAAAATCTTGGTTAGAGCTTTTTGCACTTAGAAGACTTAGAGAAAATGAGAGAGAAAGGCTTCCTTTTATATAAAAATAGGGCACAATCTTCAAAGGAGGCTGACATAGGAGAATTAAATTCCAATTAGACCCATGCCCCTAGAAGAGGACCTATATTAAATATAATTTAGCAATCACCACTTCGGAACCTGAAACAGTCAACTTGGAAGTAGGAAATAACCTTTTACAAAGACCGATATCCAAAAATAGTGGGACCCTAAGATTTTAACCCAAGGTCAAGGTCGAGGCCAACCTTGACCTAGGTTAGGGTCGAGGTCAACATAAACCCAAAAGGTCAACCTTGACCCCGCGGTCAAAAACCTCAGATCTGCAGTCCAGGATGCCAAAAAATGGATGGAAAGAAGTGGAATAGGAGGCAGAACAAGGGGAAAGCCAGGTCAAAGTCAATAACCCATTCAAGGTGCTTGATATGACCCCAAACTACCTACTTGAAATGCTAAACTAGTCTACCATGGAAGTGCTTCAATTTTCTGACTATACAGAAACCTTCTGTATCAACATATGTGTGTAGGGCCACATTCATTCTATAGTGATTCATC
Source organism: Thuja plicata (assembly GCA_018584345.1). Classification (NCBI taxonomy): domain Eukaryota; kingdom Viridiplantae; phylum Streptophyta; class Pinopsida; order Cupressales; family Cupressaceae; genus Thuja; species Thuja plicata. Next base: position 396,061 of record MU226075.1, read on the forward strand.
TAGGTATTTACTAGGTCCAAAGCTCCTTTTCCAATAGTGAAATTGTAAATCCTAAATTGTTTAGGGGTAAATGTACCCTTCCTATGTGATGCTAGGTGCTCCTTGTCTGTCAAAATGAGCTTCTTGATGAACTCCATTGTAACTATCCTTGGTGGTACATGGAATGGAAAGATGTGTGGGGGGTGGGTACAACCATAGACCCTCATTATTGTGAAATTTTTCTCAAAATAGAAATCCCCCCAATTATGGTCTCCTCACCATTTATCAAGATATTGGTAGGGTCTCAACAGTTGTATTACCTTAATAGGCAATCTAGTTTTCTCAACACCTAGGCACTTAAGAAGTGGATAGATTATCCAATTTTCAAAGCACAAAATTCTTTCTCTCTAGATGTATAATTCCATACTCTGAGCCAAAATTGAACAGGGTTAGGCTGGTTATGGTGAAACCATTGTGGTTGTAGAAACTGGCAATTCATAACTGGGAAATTATAGTAAAGGATCAAATGCATGAGGATTGAATAATGCATAAATTTTGGATGATCCTTCTTGTTTTGTATGTCTACAAACCCTTGATGTATCTGGTCTATGATATACTAGATGTAATCATAATTAGAAGTGGTATGGAGGCCCTAAATATCCAGTACCATCATGAAAATATCTGAGGTGATCCTCTCTACCCCAATATCCTTTCCAAGCACTCTACATAGTGCATATGATATGTATTTGATATAGAAATTAAGGTATTTGTAGAAATATGGGGTTTCTCCTGTTCTGGGGGCTATATAGGTTTTCATTTTCTTAGGGACATGATGATCCTTGATCAACTTAGCATCAATGCCAGATTCTCTATTGTATCTATTTTCTAGGCTCTTTATATTTATTAAAGTAGCCATGGGGCAGTATACATTGAAGGCCTTGATGAAAGTATTCTGGTCCAAGGTGAGTAGGGGCTTTCCATCATCCCTCTTAATAGTTTTAGTCAGTGGATCATATCTACTGGCCAATTCTAAAATGAAATTGACATCAACAAAGACGTTAGGAACAATTAACTTGGAAAATGCACAGGTCCAAGGGTTTGAGATAGGCATGGGTTCATCACTATTACTAAAGAAATAATTAAACAGTGAATACCCTGATGAGCCCAATGTTTTTGCATCTCTAATGAAAGACATATCATGTAGTAAGACCTTAGCACTAACCTTTCTATTCTGGCTCGAGCCCGGAAGCAAAATGAGAAACTCATTTGAATAGTTTCTTTTTCCTTTTGATTCATTGTCAATATCTTGACTTCTCCCACTGGTGGATGCCATACTTTGTGCTTGACTCATCTTCCTTTTCTATTATGTTTTCAACTCTTTTTCACCGATATTGTAATAAAACTACTAAAAACCCTCACCACCAACTATGAATTTCTCTGAAATCTGCAACTCTAAACTCTTAGAACACTGTGAATTACAATCTTTACTGAATTTTGAATAAGGAAATCACTTTTCTAAATCACTTACTACTGGAGATTCAACTTTTCTTAGAAAACACTAAAACCTCTATGAACTCTTCGCTCTGAGAAATTGGAAGGTGGTAAAATGAAATGATAACAAACATATATACTTATAATTGATGATTCATTGCAAATATCTCTTCGAACTGGTAAAATTTCATTCATTCATTTCCGCCATTAGTTTCACACACTGTGACATCAATTTTTGGTTCTAGCTGTGGCATTCAAACTGTCAATTAATCAATTTCTGATGAGTGTATTTGTATATAAAACCTTATAAAATTTTAAATGAGATCGAGATCAAATCTGATTGGCTGCATTAAATCATATTACGACTACTTTCCCATTTGTCAAAATATCTATACTCTAATTGGTTAGTAACTATCCATGATGGCACCGCAGAAAAGTCTTTATTTAACTCTAGTTAACTTCTAGTGACTCAGCAACTAAGTGATCTCCTTGTCACTTAATATTTTTGCCAACTATAGTTTCTTCAAGAGACTTAGCGACTACCGTTAGATTAAAATCTTGATCAACGGTTGTTGTGATGTTGCTTAATATTTTAACTTAACCCTTCATCTTATGGAGACATCATGACAAAACATTTTCTTAACTATTCTTTACCTTTGGTTGCATCTGTAGACTTGGCGACTGCCATTGATCTCACTTTCCTCAGCATTTAATAATTGTCGCTAAGTCTCATAATATTTCTTACAAACCCTAATCCTTCATGAGACTTAGTAACAAATGGATGCGTATCCTACCTTTTATTCTTGTCTCTTAATCGCTGGATACCTTTTGAATTTTCAATTTTATCAAGCAATCACGCGACTACCATTAGACTATATCTGAAATCAACAATTATCACTAGATCTCTTAGTCTTTAACTTAGCCCATCTTTCATCCTGAGACTTGGTGACAACACTATTTTTAATATGACATCTAATCCTTGGTTTATCCTGAGACTTGGTGACTGTTGAATCTCCATGTCGCATAATAATTTCTAAACCATAGTTATAATCAAGAGACTTCCTGACTGCAGTCAGATTTAATCTCTGATCAACGGTTGTCACTAAATCTCTAGTTATTTCACTTAACTCACTTTTGATCATGAGACTTCTCGATACCACTAAAAAATTAAACACTTAAAATTAACTCATAACGATGGGTTTTATTAGGAGATAATGTGACTAAGTAATCTCGAAGTCGCCATATAAAATAACTAACTCTACTTTCATCAGGAGACAATGTGACTACCATTAGATCTTATCATAAAATCAACGGTCCATGCTAGGTCTCATAACCATTTCAGCATATTCTATTTTATCAAGAGATTCTGTGACTAAAGGTTTTGGCCAAGTCTCTAGATTATAAGGAATATTCATTTTTCTTATGAGACTTGGCGAATAAGAAATAAGCACATGCACATAAATTCAGACTTAAGTCATAAAAAGTAACATGGAAATAGAACATGCTTTGATAATTTTAGGGCTTTTCTACAATTTTATACAAAATTTACTCAAGGGCTTAGTGTTTTGACATTTTCAACTAGATTTTGACTAAAAACTACACTTTCAGAGGCAAACAAGAAATTTGGCACATGATTTTTTGACCCTCTAAACAGAGGAAAGATAGGCATCTTCAAAATTTTACAGGGAAAACTCCAAAATAGGAAATACAACTGACAGTGGCTCTATTTGAGGATGGCTAAACACAAGTTTATGGAAAAGAATATCAGAATCTCTAGTTGCAGACCTTTTATTTGACGCAGACTAAACTACTGCTTAAGGGAAACACACAACTGAAAGAAATTACAAACAAAATAATACATACTTACTTGTGCATAGAACTTTGTTTTTCAATTGAAGAAGGGTTTCAAAAATTTCCCATGCACTGGAAACTCAAAATCATCTCCATTCATGTTCTTCAGCAAATAAGAATTATTTCCAAAGCTGTGTGAAATAACAAATGGCCCAAGCCATAAAGACTCAAATTTTTTATGACTTCCTTTATCTTCTGCTCTCACATTCCACTGAAGAACTAGGTCATCTGGTTGGAATTTTCTGGTTCTAACCGTGACATTCAAACTTTCAGGTAATCAATTTTTGATTAGTGTTTTTGTATATAAAACCTTAAAAAATTTGAAATGAGATCAAGATCAAATCTGATTGGCTACATTGAATCATATTACAGTTACTTTCCCATCTATCAAAATTTCTATAATCTGATTGGTTAGCAACTTTCCATGATGGCACCACAGAAAAGTCTTTATTTAACTCTGGTTTACTTCTAGCGACTCAGCAACTGAGTGATCTCCTTGTTGCTTAATATTTTTTCCAAGTACAGTTTCTTCAAGAGACTTAGCGACTGCCGTTAGATTAAAATCCTGATCAACAGTTGTTGTGATGTCGCTTAATATTTTAACTTAACCCTTCATCTTATGGAGACATCACAAATTTTTTTTTTCTTAACTATTCTTTACCTTTGGTTGCATCTAGAGACTTGGCGACTGCCATTGATCTCACTTTCCTTGGCATCTGACGGTTGTCGATAAGTCTCTTAATCTTAATCTGCAAAAAATGGATGCATGTTCTACCTTTTCCTCTTGTCTCTTAATCGCTGGATACCTTTTGACTTTTCAATTTTATCAAGCGATCACGCGACTATCGTTATATTATATCTGAAATCAACGGTTTTTGCTGAATATCTTAGTCTTTAACTTTACTCATATTTCATCCTGAGACTTGGCGACAACACTATTTTTAATCTAACATCTAATCCCTGGTTTATCTAGAGACCTGGAAACTGTTGAATCTCCATGTCACATAATAATTTCTAAACCATAGTTATAATCAAGAGACTTCCTGACTGTCGTCGGATTTAATCTCTGATCAACGGTTGTCACTAAATCTCCAGTTCTTTCACTTAACTCACTTTTGATCACGAGACTTGGCGACAACATTGGAACTTAAACACTTGAAATTAACTCATAACCATGGGTTTCATCAGGAGATAACGCAACTGAGTAATCTCGAAGTCGCCATATAATATAACAAAATCTTCTTTCATGAGGAGACAATGCGACTACCATCAGATCTTATCATAAAATCAACGGTCCACGGTAGGTCTCATAACCATTTCAACATATTATGTTTTATCAAGAGATTTCACAACTAAAGATTTTCGCCAAGTCTCTAGATTATAAGGAATATTCATTTTTTCTTATGAGACTTGGCATCTAAGAAATAAGCACATACACATAAAATCAGACTTAAGTCATAAAAAGTAACATGGAAATAGAACATGCTTTGACAATTTTAGGGCTTTTCTATAAATTTTGAACAAAATTTACTCAAGGGCTTAGGGCTTTGGCATTTTCAACTAGATTTTGAGCAAAAACAACACTTTCAGAGGCAAACAAGAAATTTGGCACATGATTTTTTGACGCTCTAAACATAGGAAAGATAGGCATCTTCAAAATTTTATAGGGAAAACTCCAAAATAGGAAATACAACCAATAGCACCTCCTCTTTGCATTAATTCATTTCTTGATTTGTATTAAAAATGCATCTTTGTGTCATTCATTATTCCCATCATGCGTGAGCTCCAAGAAATTTGCCAATAAAATTTACCAGTATATGCTTTGATGAATTTTTAAATTCCACACTTTGCATTCTTCTTTTGTCCTCTATCAGAAAGTCCATGTGCTTTAGATATGCTTCCCCATAGTAAGTATAAAACATATCACAATCAAACTAAAAAGAATTAAATTGGCAGACCTTAAAATCACTCTTGACACTTCTGCAAAGTGATCTCATTTATAGCAACTAGCCTCAGGAACTAGCCTCGAGAATTGACTAGAAGACCCTCTACAAGTATGAGGAATGAAAAAAATACTCTTCTCCAACATCTAAACATGGTTTCCAACTAGATTAGCTTAAAAATATAAGGATGAAAAGATTATAACATTCAAAGTGAGCGAGTTTATTCAATTTGCAATTTGAAATATTCAGATACATGCAAAACCTTGTCTGAAAGGTAACTTGGAAAGACATCGGATCAACTCCTGAGGAGCCATCACTTGACAAGGTGATATATTCATCAATAACTAGTATGCACACAAAATGGATTCGCTAGATCTTACTCCAGGTGTAAGATGTAACTGATCGAACATGGTGATTCTATAAACTTGTGTAGATGCAGATGTGAAAACAACATAAACTTCATTTGGATTGACATTTGCAAAAATATCAAAACATGATCTGAGACTTAACTACCAATCCAAGTAGTACATTTACATGCAAAGAATATGAATCCATAACTATCATTTTAAGAAATTCATTTGATATGAATCTACAATCCTCTGAAAACAACAACTCTACAAAAATAATTTTGTCTACACTGTCAATCTGCATAAAACACTTTTAGTTTTGATTTCATAAACCAATCAAAAGAGAACCTTAGAGTCTGAACCTTTGAAAATTGATTCATTTTCACACTAGGAATGCAGAAAGTTCCATCAACTTGCTCTTATAGTCAATTGATCAACCGACACTAATCTGCAAAGCCAACACTTTACAACTTTGTTAACTCAAACTTGGTAAAAAATGCAGAAACTAGATTTGGAATCATTCAAGAAAAGTGGTTAAATGGATCGGTCTAAGTCTGAAAATATTCAGGAAGGTACACTTTCACATTTGAAATATGGGGGAAAATTCAATTATTTAAAATCTTGAACTGGGGTACAACTTGTAGGAGCTCAAAGTAGGCTATTTCATAATTCTGTATTCTGGGCAAAACATAGAAACAAGACAGTTCTAGAGAACCAACTTTGGGGAAACTGAAAACCCATCAAATGGTCTTGAAATGGCTTGGATTTTGGAACATAGGCTCTATGACATACATTTTGAACATTAAAAAAGTGGAAGCTTATGAAACATGAAAGGATGCAACTTATTCAAATGCAAACTGTGCCTATTACAACAAAATGACACTTAAGCAGCAAATGCAAAAATAGAGAAGTGCTCAAAACAAGACATCAAAGAATAACTCAAAACTTGAATCTGATAACTTGGGATGTCTTCATATGTCAAAAAAAGAGTGATGAACACCTAACATGCATGGTAGACCTCAAAATTCCATCTGAGAAAATAGGCACAAAAAGCATTTATAGGGGGTCAAAATGCAAAGCATTAATAAGGTACTCAAAAACCCTTGTATTTTTGAGTACCAACAACATAAACAGGCAGTAAGGTTCTTAGAATTTTACTTACCATTTTTTCTTCTTCAAGTACACCTCCTTCTCATCGGATGACATTAACAACCTCTTTGATTCTGCTACTGTACTGAGTGATGTTTTCTCCTTTCATTCTGAGGTCATCAAATTTTCCTCTTAGGCGTTCAGTCTTAGCTCTTAGCATAATTTTATCTCCTCCATGTACTAGCTTCAATTTGTCCCACATTTTCTTTTTAGTGGTGCATGATTTGACATATTCAAATTCAACATCGGAGAGGGAGGAAGGAAGTTCTATCATCATGGAATTATGTTCATGCTTTTCTCTCAATTGATCAAATGTTGGAGGTTTAGTAGGTAGAACAAATTTAGTATCCAAGTACTGAGTGACATCATTTCCAATACCTGATAGGTGGAGTCTTATCCTACTTTCCCATGATGCAAATTTGTCCTTGTTCAACTTAGGCACATCCTTTTTGCTCATCTTGTGATCTTTAGCTTGAGTCTTGAAACTCTCTTTCTAAGCACACAAGCTCTGATACCAATTGTTAGAATAACTAAGAGGGGGCGAAGGGGGGGGGGGGGGNATCTTTAGCTTGAGTCTTGAAACTCTCTTTCTAAGCACACAAGCTCTGATACCAATTGTTAGAATAACTAAGAGGGGGCGAAGGGGGGGGGGGGTGAATCAATGGCCTCAAAATTTAACCAAATAATTCAATCTAAAACTTTATACCACAAATATAAAACCTCTAGTTATCTTTAGTTTTACAAGATGTATGCCTTTATCAAATATATGCTTCTCGGTGAATATACTATTTATCCTTTCCTTAAGTTTTACCGAACAGTAGTTTATCTTTTCTAAACCTTTACCAAAATACAAAAAATAACTTAGTGTTTACCGATCAATCCTATTTTGGTAATGTGTAAAGCATAACATCAAAGCAATGAACCATATACACACTTGACACATGGATTTTTAACATGGAAACTGTGTTAGGGGAAAAACCACTTGGGACCAGTTACCCAAAATTTTTAGTCTTCTGAAGTGAGATCAGTGAAGATCCAACCCTATTAAAGGTTGCAAACACACTGTTAAGTGAAACCTTGTTAGAGGATTTAAAACTAATAGTTTATCAATTGACCTAGCATTCACTATGCTGTCAACATGAAACCTTTTGATACTCCTTGGGATGTATCTCAATATATAAAGGATGGTTAAGTCCTACTCTGTTAAGAGATTTTCTGAATCAATGGTTAAATTGAAACAATATATGATCTGTTTATAAATACAACTTAATCTTGCAGATGTTAAGATCTATTGTAAGCTCATAATACCATTCTGATCAATGTTCTCTTCAATTCCTTTGCTCCACTTCTTTCTACTTGGTGAATGTTGTTTCTCGATGTCTGCAAAATTCTTAGCTCTATTCTTCAGCTTGTATGATCATATCTGTATGAAGACTTCTATCTTCACCAGAATTATCTTCAACATTCATCTCCTTAATAATGAATTACTTGTCTCCTTTTATAGACACGATTTCACTATTTTTGTCCTTTTTTTCTTCGTTGATCACTTCTTGATTCGTAAAGCTCACCATTCTTGCTTTAGTTTTAATCTATAAAACTCTCCTTGTTTTTTGGAATAAAATATGCTTTAAATCTCATTGTTATCTTTAGCTTTTAACTGATCGATGAAAGCAAAGTAATCAAACAATTAAATCTAAATATACCTGTTTCTAGCTAAGTTGTTTTCTCATATCCTAAATTTAGTTCTCTTCAATCAACACTTCAGTTGTGCTTGGTAACTACTACAGATAGCTCAGGCATCAACTTCAATTCTATTCCATGACAACTGGAGTTAGCTCAGTAATACTTTCTCATGTATCACTTTCTCGGGTAACACTATCCATTGGGTAACACTATGAACTTCTATGCTCAAGTTTCACAATTTGTCGGGCTTTATCGTCACTAGGTGTACATGATTACCGATGACAAAAGAATTTATCTCTTTGATTTACTGAAGTCTATGACATTATGTATATGACTAATCATAACATATTAAGTTGACATCAATGAGAATACAATACATTAACTGATTTAATGTCTTACATTTACTTTCTGCAGCTCGGTGATCATCAACTTTGTCATCTTCAAACATTCAATCAGTTATAGTTCATCAATGTTTATTGCTACTACCATCCTTTACTTGTTTTATCTCAAAACAAATTCCATTATTAGGAAGAGATGTATCTTTATGCACCCATGAGGGTTGATCATGGTCAAGAAACCATCTTAGTGATTTCTTACCTGAAGTCATTACGTACTTCTTCTTATGTATTAATTTCAAGATAAGAGATCTACAAGATAATCTTCATCTAAAGTTGTCTGTATTCACCTTGTTTACTAATTAATATCTTTGTCTAATAACATGTGTTAAAAATTTGCAGGGAATCTAGTACTGTTCTTCTAGATTCTAAATATAGGAGTCCTATTAAAGTTTATTATTTCTATCATAGCTATATTATCCATAATTACTAAGCTTAAAAAGGGAATGCTACTCTGCACTTTCAGAAAGATTTGTAAACTTTTTACCATTCCTCTATATACTATACTTAACCTTTTTTATCCAAGTTTTCTATTCTTCCTAAATTACAAATTTAATACAGGAATCTACCTATTTTTGTCAGATTCTTTATAAACATCTATTGAGAAAATTTAGCAGTATATATATATATCACAAAGTCGGTTCTCTTACCAAATATTACATAGTCGTCTCTTAATGAAAAATACAATTAATAGTGTAAAGAGTAATTACAAAGTCGGCGCTCTTACATAATAAAAATATAGATTATCCATAACCATAAGCCAACTTATCTTTCCAGGAGTCCAAGCTATACTCCCCAAAACATCGCTATAGTCCAATTTCTCTATTCTGCTGTTGTCGCCTATCTTCAAATCTCTCTAAGTCTCTGTAATCATCACCAAAACCAAATAAAGGAGCCCTTTTATATTTTATTCAATCTGTCAAAGATCTATTATTATCTATAATTTACATAACCTTAAAGGAAATATTTCTTTGCATTCTCAAAAGGATTAGTAAACTTATTCTAATTACTCTGTATACTATGTTAGCGTTTTCCCCTAACCTTGTCAAAGAAAAGGCTAATTAATGAGGATCAAACAATCCTCCTAAACTTTGAGCTCAAAGGCTTAGGTGAGTGTACCTAGTGGATTCACTTCTTTCAGTGAATCATGAGATGGATTCCTGCCCATCACACTTGATATGACAATCCTTCACAATTATTTAAACATAAAAACAAATTGAATTGATTTTATGAATTTATGATGACAACTACATAAAGAAGCAAAGACCAGTGCCTTATCTATTGGGCAACAGAGTCATATAAACATACATTCACAAAAAGCCCTCTAAATCCAAACAATACAGAACCCAAATGAAATGCCTTACATTTCACTCTTTTCACTCCAACACCTGGACATCAGATTCATATCCAACCTTTAAACCTCTTAACTTGTCTATAAGATTTACTCTTTCCTTTAAAGAAACTAAAACACAAATTCACAATTACCTTATAACTGGTGCACTAAAACTCCTTACAAATTTATGCACAAAGATTCAGGATCAAACACAAAGACATCAGACAAATACTTGTAAGGGATTCCATTTGTTTTTCATTAAAAACTTTTGATTCAATACATCTACATAATAAAGAACTCAAAAGAAGACACACAAAATTAGAAAGCTGCCTTTGCAACATTAATTTTACCATCCCTGTACAATTGAGAAGAATATGGGATATAGAGAAATGAGAAAAAAAAATTCAATTCATCGACACCTGTCCTTCTTCTCCCAAAAAATATCTACAACTGCTTCTTTTCGTAATTGAAAAAAATTTGATTTGATCTGGACTCAAAAGCCTCACAAAATCATAATCTTCATTCTGAGATCTTTCCAGTAATATATGACACTTATATGTGTGCACAAAATCATATGCCTGCACAAGATCTGACCATCTGTTGAAACCATTCTTTTGCTTGTGCATCATTTAGATTTATGAATTTTTTAATATAGTCTAAACTATATCATTCTGCAATTTTAACTTTGATTTTTACATTCTGCATAGATTATTTAATTCATTTTTCCCTTTTCCTGTGCAAGTCACTAGATTTTGGCAAGTGTCACCCCCTGGATGGCCTTGGAAATCCACCTCTATAGAGCCTCTGTGAGTGCGCAACTAGCATTAATCACTCAGTCGCAACACTTTTTGGTCACTTTCATTAACCTTCGTGAGTGAGCAACGAGCTGAATCACCAACTCGCATGCCTTTTTCATCACCTAAATCCTCATGCATGACTGCACAATGAGCTTATTTTGGATCCACGACTGAGCGACTGGCTGCTGTGCGATGAGCTCAGTCGCTCACTCGCCAGCCAATTTTGATGTCTCGATCCTCCTGCGTGACTGCGCGATGAGCCCGTCTTGGGTCTGTAACTGCGCGACTAGCTCGATCATGAGCTCGTACATCATTCTAGGCACCTTGTTGAACTAGCGTAGTTGCGTGACAAGCTTAGTCCCGAGCCAATTTTTGGTCTTCCCTTTTTTAGTGCGAGTGTGTGACTAGGCACCACATGTCTGCCATGTGTCCTCCAGCTCACTTGCAAAATTTGTGCGTCGACCATCTGGGCACACTTCCTGAGGTGCCATCTATCCTTGTGCATTGATAGAGCTTCCTCTTTGTCTTCAAAGCCATATGTTCTTGTTATGCCTTATAAACATCTTAAATTTTCTCTCTCCCATCAATGTGGGAAAAATTGCTTAAGGTTTTTAAAGCATTATTGATTTCCAACACCAAAATTGGAGGCCCACTAGCACGCTGTATTCCTCCAACCAAGGGGCCCACCAAGAGCCCATTGGCTTCTAATTCATATTACCAACTGTGAGTGGGAGTATTTAAACACTAGCAAAACACCATTTCCCAGCGAATGTGAGATAATGCTCTTAAGCATTCTCAAGCTTTTCAAGCCTCCTCATCATACCTGTGTGGGCGTACATAGTTTCCTATGTAAGGTAGTATCCTAGAAAAGGTTGTGGAAGTGGCTTACACCTACCAAATGTATTTGGTGTAAAACATTTAAACACTCCCCCCTAAAACTTTCCGTGTGAGCCTTTCCCTTGTCAGCGTAGACATTCCCCTTATCTTTGTGTAGGCTTACCACATCTGGGCATGCTGTGCTAGTAGCCCCTTGGCATGCGTGAATTCCACATACTGCACAATGTATATTATTTTTTGCTGTGAAATGCTTCGAATTCCCTCTTGCTGGTCAACGCACTTGCCCAATGCTATTGCACAGGGATCTATCTTGTGGGTTCCTCCATTCAATTTTGTGCAGCCTCCCATTGCTTAGGCCCCTTCGTAGCCTCCAGCACTAGTATTTGGTGTGAAAATTTAAATATTTCCCCAAATTCCACATCCCACGTGGACATTTCCCTCATTACATGCGTGGGGCTTCTTACCATACATATTGCGTGAGTCTTTGTTTAGGCTCTGGTGGAATCTAGCATAGGCTTGAAGACTGGGCTTTATATGCCAACACAATGAAAACTTATATCCCAAACATTGCAAAGAGTATGATGGATTTACTCATGTTTAAAGATTCTCCTTGAAATAGCATTAGCTTGCTAGTTTCAAACCTTTGTAATCTTCTAAAACCATAGCCTCTTCCAGTCATCTGAACAAGGTCCCCCACCAATCCTTTCGAAGGAAAATTTTAGTGTAGACAACATTACAATACGGCATAGGCATCCATAAATTGGTTTTTAAAAGTTCTACTTTAATGCTCATATGCTTTTAATAACTTTTGAATTCTATACTTTGCACTGTTCGCCTTTATCTTTCACTAGAAAAATCAAATGCCTTAGACATTCCTTCACCTTCTTTAATGCATCAAAATATAGCCTATTGTGGTCATGGATAATAGGACATTGAATTAATGATCATTTCAAACAACCATAACATTTCTGCAAACTGACCAGATTAATGGCAACTGGCCTCTGGAACTGGTCTCAAAAAATGACCAAGAAGCATCCCATAATCATACAAACGTAAACCCATACCCTTTTATGATATGTGAAAACACATGCCAAAGGGATTTTCTGGATCCAATTCTACATGCCTGGAGTAACTGATCAAAAGATAGCAATTCTGAAAACTGCATAAGTGCAAATGCCAAAACAACATTAATCACAACCGGATCGGCCTACGGAAATAATATAAAAACTTGCCTTGAGGCCCAAGATTGATCCCGATAATAACTTTCACATAGAAAGTATAGGGAAACTATAAACATTCTGAAAGAATCATCTGACAAGAAATTACCAACCTCTGAAGAAGGCAATTCAGTAAAGTGCAATTCTGAAAACACTGTTAATCTGCACAAAACCTCTTTGCTTTTTACTTTGAAAACTCAACTGACGAAACCCTCATGATCTGAAACCTCGGTAATAGATTTATTTTCATACAAGGATCATGAAACTATCACTAACTTGCTTTGATGGTCCACATATTAAATGACATTAATACACAAAGTCAGTTTCTGAAATACTTTCTGAACTAATACCCAACAAATATGCAGAAATTGGGTTTGGAATCGACAAAGCAAAGTGATCAATCGGATTGGTAGAAATATGAAAACCTCTAGGTAGGTACAAATCCATGCTTACAATATGAGGGATGACTCAATTATGCAAGGCATTCATCCAGATACACATTTTCAAGACCTCAAAGTAAGCTACTTCAGAATTTTGCATTTGACCATTTGGCAAATTGATAGAAAATGCAAATGGAATGAGCTTAGAAAATTGACCAAATGGACCTATCGTGACCTGAAGATGGAGACTTGAGAAGTATTTAAACTCAGTAATATAGTACAAAAGGAATTTTTTCAATTAGGTCACAAGGTCAAAATTTACAATCAGTCAAACAGGGGTAATCAGAATTCTGGAAAGAACCAAGAGGCAAGACAATTCTGGGCAATTAACTTTGGGAGATTTGAAAACCTATCAAAAAGACTCAAAATGGATTGCGCTTTGAAAAATAAACTCTTTGATATACATATTAAACAATCCCAAAGTGGCAGTCCATGAAACTTAATAGTATACAAGATATTCAAACACAAACAGGGCCTGCTACAACAAACTTAAACTTAGGCAAAAATACAGATTTAGACAAGTGCCTCCAAATGGCCATCTCCAAAACAAGTCAAAACTGAAATATAATGGTTGGAACCCACTGTACTTACTAAATGAAAGGTGTTGAACTTGTCTCCCAAGTGGTTTTTCTCAAAAACCATGAGGCCTCTTTCTACATGCATTCAAAGTATGCCTTCTCCACAAGTTTCTTAAGGCAACAATCTGCACTTAGAGAAATTTTCAGTGTAGTCACTCCAAAATTTATGAGTACTAATAGTTTCTCTATCTTGGGATGTGTGCCCCATGTGGGCATGCAGAGAATTTGGAATCATTGGTACAACAGACCATTCATAAACAAATCTAATTTTTCTCTTCCTCTCTCTTTCTCTTTACTCTCTTCTCAAACAAGGAAATTTTATTGAAAACCACACATCACACAACTGAAAACAAAGCAAACATACAATGTATACATTGTTTACAGAAACCTTAAGCTCTTTCAAAACTGAAACTAGCACTTGCCTCTATCAAAAATCTGATTTTCTTCTTGCCATAAATATCAAAAAGAAAATACACTTGTATATCTTCTGTTCAAACTCACAAGGAATCATAAAAATGAAGAATACCTTATTTGTAATTCCTTTCATACCTTTAAAAGTTCTTCCATCAGAGTCAGCATAACCAAAATTATGAAACTCGTTCTTCACATTAGTAAAAGTCAGAAAATATGAACCATGACAATAAGGAAATGCATCATCATAAGAACCATCAAACCCCATTTGCATTATCCCCTCATTAGCCAGCTGATCCACAAAGAAAGTAAATGACTCATACTCACATAAGCCATGAATACCAAAATCTGGAAACGCTTCACAATGGAAAGACATATCAGCATGTTCCTCAAAACACAAATTGGAAACCTTTTCCATTTGCAAATTACCCACATGGTCACAAGGAACTAGCTGATCAACATCATAGTCATCCTCACTGCATGGAACAATGGACTCATCAAATGCAACTTCACACTCACAATCACTTTTAGCCCTGGAAGGGACACAATCTAATTTCTCACTACATAATGACACATTTTGAACATAAAAAATAGAATAGATCAAATTTGAAAACTGAATGCATTCCTCAAACAATGGATTAACAACACCATGTTTTTCTCCCATATGAACATGGTAACAAAGAGATGGTTGATCCATATCAATATATTCATCAAATGCATCATTAATAAAAAATTTGAAGATATTAGCATTTGTTCTATCATAATCACTGTCTAATCACTTTTAGCATATGATTCAAAATCATAGATAATACTACAAGTAGATTCAACACCTCTATCATTAGGCAAAGAAGTGGATAAAAAATTCATACCACCTTCTTCAACCGGAGGAGATGGGGAAAGACACCAATTGTCCTCAATTTTCTCATCATGTGTAGGATTTTCATTACATAAACAATTCATATGCTAAAGAAAATCATTATTAAATGAAGGGATTTCAACAATACACTCATCTAGCATTTTACCCTTTGACTGAAAAGACGCAACTAACTGATCTTCATTCTAATTTTTATTCATAATATCATGATAAAGTTTCCAGATAGTATCATATTCCATCTCATAAGAAAGACCCTCATTTAGTATCCCCCTTTCCTTAAGTTTTGATGCCAAATCCATTTCAAAATTCTTAAGACCAAACTCATTTGCATCATGTGGATGTAAAAGATTATTTTCAGAATTTATGAAGATACTCTTACCTTCACATGCTGGTTTGCATTCACTTCCACAAATGCTCTTATCTTACCATGCTACACTATGCTCACATAAAAACAATAAATCAGCATCTTCCAACATATCACTCTCTTGTGAAACATTAGTTTCAGCATCCTTCAGATCTTCATAAGAGTGTAAAACACATACATCCTCTTCAGCATCAACAAATTCTGATAGGACTTCATCACTTGAGTCTGCAAAATCATCATCTTCTAAAACATTTGCAACCCTTTTACTGTCCACATTTTTCTTTGAAGCACAATTTAAATCATAATTAGTAAAATCACTAGGGACAAAAACACTTTGACATTGATTTGTATCTATCAATCCACACCTATCTGTTTCATTTGATATATTATGATAGTGAATTCCAAAGATGGAAAACTCCTTGGAATGATTCCACATCTTAAATTATTATCAATATCTATTGTTTTCATAAAAGAATGATACAAAGTTCTGGGCTACTTATCTCTTAACAAGTAACTCATCTTTTTACCAAATGCCCAAAAATAAACAATCAAACAAAAAGAATCATTTGGTTTGAACTCCATTGGGATTTGACCCAATATTTCTGCAAATTTGAGATTGAAATGAGGAACCAAATCACCATTATTTACTTTAATCTCCATGAAATTATTCATCCCTACAACTGGATTAATCTCTTTACCAAACCACCCCAAAAATGAAGATCTTAACTCCTCCCACGAAGAGATAGAACATTCTGGAAAAAAGGAGAGCCACCACCTTGCACCATCTATCAAAGATTGGATAAACAATTTCATAACGCTATCCTCACATTCAATGTCAAAATCTTCAATCTAGGCAATTTGTTTCTGATTTTGGGTGGAAAAGCATTTGGGTAACCATGAATACCTTCAAAATTTAGAGCTGCATACAATTTATTACTGAAACCCCTTTTCAAATTACAGGGTTGTGACTGACTAGAACTCATGGTTAAATGAATTACTAACTTCTCTCCCAAATGAGCCTGAAATCAAAATACAATCATACTTCTCAAAAGTATAAAGAACACATTCTTCAACTGAGAAGCACTTCAACTTATCACCATTATTTCCTTTTCTTAGTGCTACTTCACTTCATAAGGAACTTTTATTTCAAATGAATATATAAGGATTACCTGAAAGGAAATTGCAGCTGCTGCTCTTATTTCTTTGACTGGAAATTTGGCAGATCTAGAGCCTTCTTGGTAGCTCCATCGGGTTATTTTCAACATAGAGTTGCCACCTCCTTGCAGAGGATAATCTTCAAACAACAAAAATCATTTGACACTACATTTATTTTTGGGTTATGTCCAACATGCAAATCCGCACAAATCTTTCTTTATAATTACTGCAATAAATACACCTCCAAGGTATCCTTCCACAAATCTGAAACTAATTCGAGATTCTATTACTTTGACTCTTTCTTTCAACCATGTTCTAGGGGTAACACAACAAATCAAGGAAATAAATCTCCTATTTCACTAACCATTTTAATGAAACTTTACTTAACTCCCTAGCAGGGTCGCCATTATGTTAGCATTTTTACTCGACCTTGTCAAAGAAAAGGCTAATTAACAAGGATCAAAGAATCCTCCTACACTTTGAGCTCAAAGGCTCAGGCAGGTGTACCTATTGGATTCACTTCATTTAGTGAATCATGATATGGATTCCTGGCCATCGCACTTGATATGACAATCCTTCACAGTTCTTTAAACAGAAAAACAAATTGAATTGATTTTATGAATTGATGATGACAACTGCATAAAGAAGTAAAGACAAGTGCCTTATCTATTGGGCAATAGAGTCATATAAACATACATTCACAGAAAACCCTCTAAATCCAAACAATACAAGACCCAAATGGAATGACTTACATTTCACTCTTTCCACTCCAACACTTGGACATCAGATTCATATCCAACCTTGAAACCTCTGAACTTGTCTATAAGATATACTCTTTCCTTGAAAGAAACTAAAACACAAATTCACTGTTACCTTATAACTAGTGCACTAAAATGCCTTACAAATTTATGCACAAAGATTCAGGATCAAACACAAAGACATCAGACAAATATTGGTAAGGGATTCCATTTGTTTTTCATTAAAAACTTCTGATTCAATACATCTACATAACAAAGAACTCAAAACCAGACACACAAAATCAGAAAGCTTCCTTGCAGCATTAATTTCACCATCCTTGTACAATTGAGAAGAATCTAAGATATAGAGAAATGAGAAGAACAAATTCAATTCACCAACACCTGTCCTTCTTCTCCCAGAAAATATCTACAACTACTTCTTTTCCTAATTGCAAAAAATCTGATTTGATCTGGACTCAAAAGGCTCACAAAATCATAATCTTCACTCTGAGACCTTTCCAGTGATATATGACACTTATATGTCTGCACAAAATCTGACCATATGTTGAAACCATTCTTTTTCTTGTGCATCATTTAAATTTATGAATTTTTTAATAAATTCTAAGCTATATCATTCTGCAATTTTACTTTGATTTTTTACATTCTGCATAGATTATTTAATTCATTTTTGCCCTTTTCCTGTGCAAGTCACCAGATTTCACCAAGTTTCACCTCATGGTTGGCTCTCAAAATCAACCTCTACGTAGCCTCCACGAGTGCGCGACTAGCATTGATTGCTAAGTCACAACACTTTTTGGTCACTTTCATTAACTTTCGCGAGTGTGCGATGAGCTGAATCACTAACTTGCATGCCGTTTTCATCACCTTAATCTTCATGTGTGACTATGCGACGAGCTCATTTTGGGCACACAAATGAGCGACTGGCTTCTATGTGACTGTGCAACGAGCTTAGCCACTCACTCGCGAGCTAATTTTGATGTCTCGATCCTCCTATGTGACTGTGCGACGAGCTCGTCTTGGGTTTGTGACTGTGTGACTAGCTTAGTCGTGAACTCGTGCATCATTCCGGGCACCTTTTCCAAACCAGCACGACTAGGAGATGATCTTGGTCATGAGCCAATTTTTGGTCTTCCATTTTTCAGTGCAAGTGTGCGACTATAGGTGCCACATGTCTGCCATGTGTCCTCCAGCTCACCTACAAAATTAGGGTGTCGACCTTTGGGAATTCTTCCCGAGGTGCCAACTATCCTTGCGCATTGAAAGAGCTTCCTCTTTGTCTTCAAATTCATATGTTTTTTTTATACCTTAAATAAACATCTTAAAGTTGCCCTGCGACATCAATGTGGGACAAATTACTGAAGGTTTTTAAAGCATTGTTGATTTCCAATGCCAAAATCGGGGGCCCACCAGTGCACTGTATTCCTCCAACCAAGGGGCCCACCAAGAGCCTCTTGGCTTCTAATTCATATTACCAACTGTGCATGTGAGTATTTAAACACTAGAAAAACACCATTGCCTAGCAAATGTGGGATAATGCTCTTAAGCATTCTCAAGCTTTTCAAGCCTCCTCATCATACCTGTGTCGGCCTCCATAGTTTCCTGCGCAAGGTAGTATGCTAGCAAAGGTTGTGGAAGTGGCTTACACCTGCCAAATGTATTTGGTGTAAAACATTTAAACACTCCCCCTTGAAACTTGTCGTGTAGGCCTTTCCCTTGTCAGCGCAAACATTCCCCTTGTCTCTGCGCAGGCTTGCCACATTTGGGCATGCTGCACTAGCAACCCCTTGGCATGTGTGGCTTCCATGTACTGCACAATGTATATTATTTGTTGCAGTGAAATGCTTCAAATTCCCTCTTACTGGTCAATGCACCTGCCCAATGCTATTAGACAGGGATCTATCTTGTGCATTCCTCCATTCAATATTGCGCAGCCTCCCATTGCTTAGGCCCCTTCGTAGCCTCCAACACTAGTATTTGGTTTAAAACTTTAAATATTTCCCCAAATTCCACTTCCCGCGTGGATATTTCCCTCATTACATGCATGGGGCTTCTTACCATACATATTGCATGAGTCTTTGTTTAGGCTCTGGTGGAATTTAGCATAGGCTTGAAGACTGGGCTTTATATGCCAACACAATGAAAACTTATATCCCAAACATTGCACATAGTATGATGGATTCACTCCTGTTTAAAGATTCTCCTGGCAATAACATTAGGTTGCTAGTTTAAAACCTTTGTAATCTTCTAAAACCATAGCCTCTTCCATTCATCTGAACAAGGTCCCCCACCAATCCTTTCGAAGGAAAATTTTAGTGCATACAACATTACAATATGGCGTAGGCATCCATGATTTTTTTAAAATTTTTTTACTTTAATGCCCATATACTTTTAATAACTTTTGAATATATACTTCGCACTATTCCCCTTTATCTTTCATTAGAAAAATCAAATGCCTGAGACATTCCTTCACCTTCTTCAATGCATCAAAATATAGCCTATTTTGGTTGTGAATCATAGGACATTGAATTAATGATCATTTCAAACAACCATAACATTTCTACAAACTAACCACACTAATGGCAACTAGCCTCTGGAAGTGGTTTAAAAAACTAACCAAGAAGCATCCCATAATCATACAAACGTAAACCCACACCCTTTTCCGATATGTGAAAACACATGCCAAATGAATTTTCTGGATCCAATTCTACATGCCTAGAGTAACTGATCAAAAGATAGCAATTCTGAAAACTGCATAAGTGCAAATGCCAAAACAACATAAATCTCAACAGAATTGACCTTTGCAAACAATATAAAAAATTTCCTTGAGGCCCAAGCTTGATCTTGGTAATACACTTTCACATACAGAGTATAGGGAAACAATCCTCATTCTGAAACAATCATCTGACAAGAAATTACCAACCTCTGAAGAAGGCAATTCAGTAAAGTACAATTCTGAAAACACTGTTAATCTGCACAAAACCTCTTTGCTTTTTACTTTGAAAACTTGACCAACAAAACCCTCATGATTTGAAACCTCGATAATAGATTTAGTTTCATACAAAAATCATGAAACTATCACTAACTTTCTTTGATGGTCCACAGATCAAATGACATTAATACACAAAGTCAGTTTCTAATGCACTTTCTGAACCAATACCCAACAAATATGCAGAAATTGGGTTTGGAATCGGGAAAGCAAAGTGATCAATCAGATTGGTAGAAATCTGAAAATCTCCAGGTAGGTACAAATCCATGCTTAAAATATGAGGGACAACTCAATTATCCAAGGCATTCATCCAGATACACATTTGCAAGACCTCAAAGTAAGCTACTTCAGAATTCTACATTTGACCATTTGGCAAATTGATAGAAAATGCAAATGGAATGAGCTTAGCAAACTGACCAAATGGACTTGTCATGACCTAAAGACGGAGACTCGAGAAGTATTTCAACTCACTAATATAGTACAAAAGGAATTTTTTCAATTAGGTCACAAGGTCAAAAGTTACAATCAGTCAAACAGGTGTAATCAGAATTCTAGACAGAACCTAGAGGCAAGACAATTTTGGGCAACCAACTTTGGGAGATTGGAAAACCTATCAAACAGACTCGAAATGGATTGAGCTTTGAAACATAAACTCTTTGATACACATATTAAACAATCCAAAAGTGGTGGGCCATGAAACTTTACAAGATACAAGATATTCAAATGCAAATAGGGCCTACTACAACAAACTTACACTTAGGCAAAAATACAAATTTAGACAAGTGCCTCTAAATGGCCATCTCCAAAACAAGTCAGAACTCAAATCTGAGGGTTGGAACCCAATGTACTTACTAAATGAAAGTTGTTGAACCCATCTCCCAAGTGGGTTTTCACAAAAATCATGAGGCCTTTTTCTGCATGCATTTAAAATATGCCTTCTCCATGAGTTTCTTAAGGCAACAATCTGCACTTAGAGAAATTTTCAGTGTAGTCACTCCAAATTTCTCAAAAATTATAAATAATATATAAATATGCTCATTCATATGCTCTACCTAGTATTGAATAGTAAATCTTCTCATTGCACGACATTTATCAGGGAAATTTGATAATAGACTTTAGAAATTCATAAGCATATATCTAATTACAACATACTAAACATTCCTTTGAGTTTTATCTCTTTCCATCTATTCCTTTTAATATCTGAGTCACCATATTCTATTTGTAACCTTTTTCACCATAAACCCTACTTAACTGAAATGATACTTAATCAAAAAGAGTATAGCAATTTAATAATGTGTATCTTCCTATACATTCTGCTAAAAGACCACTATTATAACAGACTATGAAGTCTCATTTTCCTCCTTCACTTTTTAATAATCATAATTTCATCATTTGTATCCTCATCTTGTCTCTTACCTCCTTTTCAGCATGATCTTTTTCTTAACCATCCCTTTTTGATGAAGATAGGTGGATCATTCTGCAAATGTTCTAGATTTATCTGATTGGGCGGTGGGGGAACGTTAAATCCTTCCCCTTCAAAGTAATGAGAAAGCAAGTTTGGGTCAGAGGAGGTCCTAACATGCTTCCATAATATCAATAAATGAATATTTCACTTAATCTCCTCCCAATGGTTATCAAAAACTTTAGGATCTTTAAACATTAAACACGGTCTACAAGGTAGCTTATGGTCATGTTATGTACTTCCTATGGCATCCTTCATGTAGTGTTCAAGGTATGGTACCATTTTCCTGAAATTGATACTATTAAAAAAATTGCTTCCAGGTCTCCTAAGATTTTGTCTATGAAGAGCTTCCTACACAATCCTATAGTCTCAACCTTGCTATACCCTATCCTAAGTAAACATGAGATAAAAACTCCTACAATCTCACCATTAGTTCTTAATTTGAAACTATAATCCAAGTGTGAATCACCTACCGCCAATTCAACTACTCTTCTGATCATATCATCCATAGGTTTTAGAATTCTATTCCATCTCTCTAGTGTTATGTTTCTTGGAAATAGCATGTCTCTTGTATGTTTGACATGAAAGGTTCTGACGTTGGTATACATTGTCTGTAATAAAATCACTCATATTAGTTTAAACCTATAAAATAAAAATGTAGGTTATAAACTTAATAATATACCACATATTATCTGTCTTCCTATTAAATTCAAGCCAAACAATTAGAAAATGTCTCTTCTTTCTGTTTATAAAGAAGAAGTGTGATTTCAAAAAAATTATACTACTATTTATTTTGTGATAGCTCGATAATGCCACATTTAGCCTTTATTAATTGCATAATGAATACTAGTTGTCTTAAATGTAGTAATTATTGCACTCTTCATTTATGATTAAAAAAGGTGATGGGAAGTTGTGGCATGTCATTTCATTATTCTATCACATGAATCTCTACATAATTTATTATCGTGATTTCTCCCTTAATGTGATAGACTTTATTGTAAAGTAATCACCACAATTCCTGAGAAATTCATAATTACTTAGCTTGATTACTATTATTTTTATTAATCATCATTTATGCATATTTAATAATTGCCAATCTATTTGATTTTACGCTTGATTCTATCTTAAAGACTCACTAAGCTTTTAAGAGAATTTTGGTTTATCATCATTTCCACATAAGGAGAAAACATATATCCATATATACCTCTTTACTCATATATGAAGACATACCTATATATGAATATATGAAGTGGATTGCATACATTAATATATATTTACATCTTATATATTCATATATTTTATATATGACTATATATCTTCTCATTATATTTGAAAATGCATATCTTTTTAACTTCTGGAGTTGTTACTCAAGAGAATCATTAAAACATAAACTAATTTATAGCGTCTCTAATTAATATCAATCTTCTTCATACGTTTCATCATAATGGACACTAAGTCCCACTTCATCTCTACTACAAATTTGTTGAACTGGTTTGGTTCACGAGTGATCTTGATATGCATAAAAATAAATAGGAAATCTAAGTTTCTCTTGACAGTTGGCATCTCTTCAATGTATCTATTCCTCTCCTCAACCATTAATTTAGGAAAAGATGAAATTTTCCTATCATTTCTGATAAAATTCTGGTAATCTCTATGTTTAGGGATAGTTAAATACTCTTTTATACTTGACATCACCTTGTTCAAATCTACAAGATATTTCCTTTAGAATACTTTCCTGCATAGCCTTCCAATAGCTTGTAGATCAAGATCTACATGTAAGCCCGAGGCTATGAACATAATTGGGATATCTGAATTCACCCAATGGCTATTGTCATTCTCAATAAATTCACTCCCTAAAACAATGAAAATAGCCCTTATGGTTATGTCATAAGTTGCTATCATCATTTTCTTGATTCTTTTCATGGTGATTTTACAATCGAAGGCTATCTAAGATTTTGAGCATCTATGTTTTATTGAAGTAGCCATTGAACAACTGGTAAATAACCTTGCCTGTTTTAATGCTAGACTCCAATTTATAACCTAGTGGAGTCAAGTCCTCCGAGTTATTAGTAAAGACATAATTTGAATCATTTTACCTTCTTCATTTTTATCATTTCCACTTCTAAAAACAACTTCACTTTAAATAACTAATTTTTTTTTAATATTTACAACCTAATGCTCGAAATAGAAAAAAAAAGGCTTTTGTTCTTCCTTCTTGTTTTTAACCTTTCGTAACTACATCTTTAATATTCTATCACCAAGAATGTCTAGAAGTTTAAAGGCCTACAAAGGTAAAGGACCTTGCATGTCATACTCAAACCTTTGATTTGTTCAATTATACATCTGCTCTGATGCCTCCACTACTTCCTTCATCTATAATCCCTTATTAAAGTCAGCTATGACCTCTTTCTGTGCAAGAGAATAAGTCATTTGATTACCTTCCCTATAGATATGATTAGTTGTATATCGCTTGAATAATGACAATAGATTTATTCCTCTCTTTATTAACCCATTAAGTTTCCAATTTTGAGTGTTCCTTGTTCAAAAGGCATTTATAATCAAGGAAGAGTCACCTTGTATTTCAATATTATCTAAATTTAGTCTTTTACATAAAAATAATCCTTCTATCAAAACATTTCCTTCAGCCTCATTATTTGTTTCTTATCCTAAGAAGGAGGCTTTGTATGCTATCAATTTTCCTGACCAATCATGAATGCAACACTCTATGCCCGCCCTACCTGGGTTCCCTTTGGAAGCCCCATCAAAGTTTAGTTTGAACCATCCATCCGAGGGAGGTTTCCATACACAATTATGTCTCAAAGCTTCCTTATCTACACCTTGTTGACCAACAAAGGGAGGAATGTTTAACCCATACCATATTTTCCTTAATTTCTCATCTTTTTGGGTGAATACCATATCCTTCCTCCCAGCCATGTTACAGTTATTCACTACCTCTACTATACTGGATTGAATTTTATTTAAAAGTTGATCTAGGTCTAATTTCTTATCCTTGAATATTCTTCTATTTATTTCCTTTCATAATTCCCATATAATTATGGAAGGTGCGATATTTCATATCTTCCCATACATGCCAGAGTCCATAATATTTATCTTTCTATTAGATAGAGTTGCATTCATTGAAATGGAATAATGATACAAACAGATTCAACAAATATTAAGGACAATAATGTTATCATTCACCTATTATTTTACTTAATGAAACTCGCTGGTATTTACATATGAAAATGCTAAAGAAATGGTAACTAAGAAGATTGGGAAACTACAAGCATGTGGAGCTTTGGAGGAACAAGGAATGAAAAAAATATTATCAAAACTCAGTCACTTCAAGAATGTACCATTAAAAAAAGATGAACATAAAATATAGTGAGAGCACCAAGTAGTAATGTTCACTCATGTGATAATGATACCAATGGAATAGTGATGGGATATATTATAAGCCTATTACAAAACAAAAACATAGATATATTATTTTAATCGTAACAAGCAGTGCAAGGAAGTAACACTATCCCAAAGGTATGCAATGAAATAGTCAACGGTTCAAATTCCATTATATCTTACCAGAGTGAACCAAGGAAAATAATTTATTAATAGAATAAAATAAAGTACAAAATTGCCAAATAAAGGTCTTAAAGCCACTATGTAACATCCAACTTTTAGGGGGGATAATTAACGACATAGGCGTGAAAATGGTGCTCAAGAATGGAGACATTGTTTTATTCAGGAAACATGAAAATACATAGTGATAGTGACAAATATTAGATGTTATTAATGATTTAGAAAGGCCCTCTCATGAACCATAAACAAAATAGATGTTTTTATCATGGAGAACTATAAAACTCAGAGACAGACATATATATATATATA
>MU226075.1:422174-434456 GCA_018584345.1 Thuja plicata
CACACACAAAGCGTTGTTATAAAGAGAACAAAGGAGTAACTCGTTATAATAGGAGTAGATGACCAAACATATATAGGGACCATGAGAAAAAGAACTATTCAATCACATAGCACACAATATAATGAAAGGGCATGAGTTCATGCATTAAAAGAAGATTCACAAATTAAAGGATTCAGATTTGATGGTAAAAGATTAGATATTAATAAAGAACATCAACTTTTACCATAAATAGTTTTAGCTTAAGTGGTAACACAAAACATTTTTTTTCATGCACACCTATTTTATAAGGAAGAAAAATGCTTCATTCAATTAACGATTGTTATATCATAAATAGCATCAGTTACAAGCTGATTCCAAAAATCAGAGAAATTAATAAGCTAATATAATGAACTATCATTACAAGGAAAAATGAGTTCCAAAGTCATCACAACAACATATGAGCTTGAAAATTCAAATTTAGTAATAGAACATCACTCTTTCAATGAATGATTCCAAGATCAAATCAATAGAAGCTCACATATTTAACAAAGAGTTTCCAGTTAGAACGAGGAAATCTTGGTTTACAAAGAGAACAACAATCTTTCACTTTGGATAAAAAACATCAATAGATTGAGTTTTTTAAGTAGATAAGGACGGGTTTATTCTGATAAAACATCAATGTTCATAAGTTTAAACAACATACTTTAAAAATGAGCTAGGGCTTGGGCATGAAAAACATAGAAAAGTACAAAGTTTCATTATTTCTTTGCAAATAAAAGAGCTCGAGGTGCCATGATGAAAATTTACTTGTTAAGAAGCACAAATCTTCAAAAGAAAAGCTTCAATAGTCTTCACTAAACCTCCATCCAAACCCTAACTAGAAGCCACATAGAAAGGCCGATGTGAAAATAAACAATGAAAATGAAATGAATGACATATTTTGATAATAGGGTTTTTTTCCCTAATTAGTTGATGAGCTACATGGTTTTATTTAGCCTTTCATTAATTTTTTTATTTTACTAATGCCTTTGCATGGGTATGTATAGGGTTGCATTGGACTTAAAGTGAAATTCCTAGGGGACTTGTATTATTACAAGTCATTTAGGGACATATTTTAATGCAAACTTAGGGTTAAATGTCTTAATAGGTTAGTTTTATATTATTTTTTGCATTAACCCAAAGTGTAAAATATTTAATAAAATTATTTATTTAATTATTATTTAAAATTAAAAATAATGTAAATAACATGTAATTATGGGTCAAAGTGAAATTTCATGTCTTACGAGAGATTTGGGTGACAATAAGGCTAGTTCGAATTCAGTTGAGGGCCTGCTTGGGTCAGTTATGACTCGAGATTATTTTTGGAGCTATTACCTTCACCTTTCTTCCAGTTTGACATCCTTTTTGTGTTTTTTTTCACTCATATCCAACCCAAGGAGGTTTTTGAGTTTTTCCATGCATTCTTAATAGAGAGAAAAAATTAAGACTTTAGTTCAAGCTGAGTTCGAGTTTAGTTTAGCTTGCAACTCACTTTGGAGTCGGATTGTAGCCTTTCTATAAGGATTTTCTTTGTATATTTTTTTAGAGGGGTTCATTTTTTTCCTTATTTTTACTTCAACTAATTGAGGCATAATTGTATTGAGCACATGCATATTTTAGCAAAGAGTTTCTTGATTATCCATTATTAGAAGCTAATTTCCTTATTATTTCTAGTTTTGAGTATTGTTGTGAATGGTTTGATGTTAATGTTGTGTTTTACCTTCACTTTGTCAAAAATCCTTCAATTTTAAATACAAAAAGTAATGTGCTAAGGTGCAGGTTTGTGCTTGTGTTCAAGTTTTGTAATGTATTAAGATCGTGAAAACATTATTGTTTTTCAGTTTTATGCATTATTAAATTAGAGCCTTT
Organism: Thuja plicata; assembly: GCA_018584345.1. Taxonomy (NCBI): domain Eukaryota; kingdom Viridiplantae; phylum Streptophyta; class Pinopsida; order Cupressales; family Cupressaceae; genus Thuja; species Thuja plicata. The sequence continues at coordinate 424,062 of MU226075.1, forward strand.
CATAAGAATCTTTTATGCAAGAATATGTATCTAAGTTGTGAAGTAGTGAGGTTTTTTTATTGGGTGATTTTGGGAATTTTTCAGTTACATTCAAATTATCCTTCGGTGTATCACCTTTAGTGTTAGGATAGATTTTAATTCAAGTTTCCTTCTATCTCTTTTCTTGGTGAATGATTTAGTTTTAGGATATCAAAAGGGAAACCGATCCATAACTTAGAGGTTTAACTACAATATGAGAAACCTACATGCTCATACTTGTTCCCATATTGCATGGGATTGCTAAGTTTTCAAACTTGGCCAATGGGTGCAAATCCTCATGACAACAATTTTTGGCACACCTGGTCAGAAAAGTTGGACTATTCTAGTCCAATCAATTCCACACATTGCTAATTTTTGGTGTGAAAATCAGTGAATAAAACGTTTGGGGGAAGAGGTTTACACACACCCGATGACTCCGAATTCAAATAAGGTCATTTTGCAGAGACAATTTCTAGTATGTTTCAACATAATTTTATATTATGATTTCTAGCTCTTCGTATGAGTAGAAATGCCAAACATTTGTGGACGATATGTGTATCCACCATTGTATTATGAGAATAATGTCTAGGAGGATATTTTCCATCCATACAAACACAATAATAATGTTGGTTTTAATCCAAATAGTTCTATAATAATAGTGAACCAACATACTATGCTTATCAACCACATATTCCTAGCCAATTATCTAATCAACCCCCAAAATTTGAGGTTTTGGATATTAAGGATATATTGTAGAAATTAAAGGGGAAGATGGATTAGATTGAGAGGGAGAAAGAGATCCAATCACAACTCAAAGAGTTTTCATATAAATATTATCTTCATGAATAGGAGGATTTGTCTCATCAAGCCCAGCTTTGTAAGCAGGAAATGGTAGAAAACTGTGAGGAAATTGGAACAACTTTTGCAAACATTTTAAAAGACAAGTTAGTTGTAGAAAATAAACAAGATGAAGAAAACCATGCAAAAGAGTTAGAGGCTCAAAATGAGGAGTATGAGGAGAAAATAATAGTAGCAAAATAAGATATTATGAAGATCTTCCTTGCTACATTTCAAAAGGTAGAAACACAATCATTTCTTTCTCCTTCATTCGAGGAACATGTACCTGATCAGAAAGCCTATTGAATTGGTACCTTTCCTAATCTATATTTTTGAAAGGAGGTTACTATATTCAACACAATGTACTTTGTAGAAGATGATCCTGTACCTGAGAAAGTTCAACCTATTGTATTTTAGGAGCAGTCTCTTGGGAAACCTACATGCCTTCAAATAATCCCACAAATTCCACAAGTTTATCTAGTGGGTTCCATTGAATCTCAAGAGAGTTTTTCTACATAGGAAAGTAAGGAGTTTTCAAAGGAAAACTAGGAGAAAAGTATAGTAGAAAATAGTTGTCTGGGGAAACAAATCACGGAGAAAGGAAATGATGATCAAACCTATCTTCAAGATTAGCAATATGAGTTGAAACTAAGACAGTTTGAAGAGAATCTAGAATGACATATTGTGACAAAAGATGCAAAGATGAGATCTAAAATTGACAAACAAGAGGTTACAAAGAATGTTATTCCATATTTTTTACAAGGCTAATCTCTTCAATTGTCCAAATATGAAATTCCAAGTTTTAGGAGCGATCCTTCATTTCAATAGCTTGGAAGTGAAGAGCCTAGAATGTTTGCATTCCCAAGTTTTAGAGAGTTTGTTTTGCTACAAGAACTTGTTATTGAGAAAATAATGTCTTATGAAGAACCCATACAAGAGGCCCAACCAATTCCTTGTATTCCAAATCTTTTATAGGATGTAGAGGAGGTTCCTCAAAATGATTTTCCTAGTTTAGAGATTTCCTCCCTAAACAATATGCTATTGAGAAATCAAATTTGCTACAAGAGGTAGAAGAGGCTATAGATGTAGGAATACATATTCTCCATGATGAAAATATTGATAATTATGAGGTTTTTATTGATTTATCTACTAAACTTCTTGATTATGTTGATGAAAATGAAGAAAAATGCTTTTACTAACTCCACAGACAAGTACAAAACAATAGGAAGAATTGGATAGTGTGCTAGAATTTCATTACACAAAAAAAGAAATGAATAAAATTGAGGATTTTCCTCCATAATAGATGTTTTTTTGTTCAAATATTGATGTTAAGCCACACCTTACAAAATCATAAGCTTGTAAACAAACCTTTGAATCAAAACTTGTAATCCCAGAATACATTCTTGATGTCTTAGAGGTAAAAATGAGTCCTATTATGCACAAAAATAAATAGGACATGGAAGAAGAGTTTTTTTGGGATGCAAAAGAAACATTTTGTTCACTTTTGGAGGTTGAAGATTTATCTTGGGATGCATAAGAAGAATTTTATTTAGATTTGGAGGTTAAAGCAGTACATATTGAAGAAGTAACTCAAGGACAACATCAAGAAGAAGTGTTAGAGCTCATAGCTCCAACAAAAGCATTGGAAACATCAAATGAATTCCGACAAGATGATAGAGAAATAGAGCATAAAGGTGAGATAATCATTCATTCCTTTAACTTTATTATATCACAAGGGTGTCCTATAAGACATCTATCTAGGATGCAGGCCAATAAGGCAATCAATTTCAAGGTTGCACCCAATCATGAGGCCTCAATGGAAAAAGATCATTCTTAGCTTGTTTACAAACTTCTACAAAACAACATTTCTAATAAAAATAAAGAGGTAGGAAACATGGTTTTTGTTCTTGAAGTAGTATTGCAACAACTATCTTGTTGTTTTTCACATCTCCATATTGTCTCATTTATCTTCAAGTTTTTAAAGAATCTCAAGATGAGAAGAAAAAAGTGTTACTTCCAAAAGCCATTCAATGGTTTCCTTTGAGTCATCATCATCTTGTTGAATCCCGCCTTTCTAGTTGTCCTTAATGACAAAATTCCTAACTAGGATTGGCATATGGAATGAGGTTGCATACTGTGTGGTAAGTGACAATGACAGTGAGTTGCACTTTTAGTTTGGCATTGATATTCTTGTTCATCATTCAGTTTGACATTGAAATCATGGTCAAATGCATTTTATATAAATATTTCATTCATAAGGTAACATCATTGAAAGTTACGCTCCTTAAGGTTTCTTGGCATCTTCAAAGGTGAACAATATGTTTAATGTACTAAGGCACACATCTTAAATGCATTTTTACATATTTTTTCAATGTCACCTAAAGTGACAATGTTGTGATAAATATGAGACAAGTAGTATACAAAGTGACTAGTTTGATTTTTTTTTTACCTCATATCAATCCCATAAGAGTCTTTGCAAGAATTAGGATCATCGAGCTTGAGAAAGATGAAAAGTTGTTTAAACATAAAACATGAAGCATATATTTTAAGCCCATACCCGAGCTAGGGCACAAGCTCTTTCGATGGATTTGGCCACATTGATGGAAGGCTCAAGACAGTTTGAAACACTATTGATTCAGTTGGGAAGAAAGTTTGGAAGGCAGGTTGAGAAGTTTTGATAGGGATACTGGCATTTATTTTTTATTTTTGGAACAAATCCTTCAACATGCATAGGTGTACTTTGCTCATATTCTTTTCATTTTTGAGTTCAACTGTATGTGATTTAATGAAATATGTTTATCATTCTTTGATTTTTTTTAGTTGTGTTTATCCTTGTAATTACATTCATTTGAGATTTTAGAATGAGTTATTGTGTTAAACCCTGTCATTTATGTCTCTTCTATGTTTTTTTAACTGTCATTGTGATAGTTTCAAATGTGAATATGGATGACAGTCATTAGCATACATCTCATATAGTGGCTGAGTCATTAACATACATATCATACATTAGGGATTTCATATTCATTGATGCTTTTTTATATCTATCCTTGTTGGGTTGGGATTGTAATGTTTATGTGACCGTGGTGTATGTGCTATCATCATGCACAACTGTTACCTTCAAAATTATATCACATACTGTGATGGTTACATTTTTTTTGTATTGTATGTAGTTACACTTTAGTTGTATTGTATATGGTTCTTCCAGCTACCCATTGTGAAGGCATTCGGGTCCATGCATTTTGTTGTGTTTTTGTTTTTGATAAAGCATACCTAGATCGATTCATTTGAGAAGAACATGGTGCATACACTTATCAAAACTATATGACAATCATGAAAACGGTTGCATCTTATTTTGATAGAGAAAAAATGATAAGGTATACTGGGTATAATTCATGTTCACACTTGTATATTATTGAAGTTCAGTTGCATTGCATATGAGGTCATGTGAGTTTTTTATGTACTCTGTTCATAAGAGTTCTAGTGCATACATCTTATGATAATTTTTGATGCCGTATATATGTTTATATGTTGCATATAATGATGAAATTGAGGATATTCAGCTTGGATTTAGTTGAAGAATGCATACACGAAAGAGGTTTGAAAATCCTTGTTTATTTGAGAATCTTTGATATTCGGTTGTATTAAAGGCATACATACGATTTTTTGAAACACATTTATTGTTTCATTAACATAAAATTGTTGAGGCATTACTTATTAATTCCATGGTTATCATTGTACTATCAGCTAATTATGTTCTAACTGTTCAGTCCGATGGACACAAAAGTTGGTAAGAAGAAAAAGTGAAAGAAAAAGGAAACAAACGAGATGTATATTGGGATTTTGTATAACAGAAATAAAAATATGTATCTTTGAATAGTGGGCTCTATTGTGCCTTAGTATAATGAATTATTGATTCACACAATTCATGTGATCAATCATTCATTGTATTAAGTCATTTTCAAATAGATATGTTACATAGTGAAATAATGAAACGCTCTGTATTTTTGTTTTTCCTTCATGTGTTAGGAATTGTAAGTTCAGTGAGGAATTGTATGTCCAGCAAATTATTGATAAGGCCAGTGAGGCATTTATGTCAGTAATACAGTTGTTTAGCCAATGAGGCATTTATGTCAATGAGATAGTTGTTTAGCCAGTGAGGCATCTTTGTCAATGAGACAACACAGCTAGTGAGGTGGTTATAAAAGGATATTTACAGTTAAGCTGCTGAGGAATTTCAAGTGGTTTTATTCCCCAAGAGGTTTTCCTCTCAGGACATTCTTGTGTGTTATGAGTTTTCATCTTTATGTGGTTAAATTTCATATGCATTTTCTGAAGACATATTTTTCCATTAGTATGCAAAGGAAAACAATTTTGAACCGTCGGTAACACCAACATCGAAAGACAAGTTTAGTGCAACCCGACAGACAACTTCACAAGGGAACCCAAAAACAAAGTTTGTAGTATAACCCGATAGTGCATGTTACAATGTAAACTGATGACATAGTTTACAAGTGCAACTCGAAAATGTTAAAGTGGAACTCGGTAGTGTAAACCGACAAAGGATCCTGATAGAGCACAGAACAGAGGAACCCGACAAATAGTTCACAGAGGAACTTGATAGGAAGACTACAGAGAAACCCAAGCACCAGTCTACTAAGAGATAGTTATAATCCTGAGAAATGTGGATCTGACTTCCACGTCAGATAAAACACCAAGTGTTTTATATTTATCTTTTTGATTTGTTTTAAATCCATTTCTTGAGGGACAAACAATGTAATTGTAATTGTTTTAATCAGTCTAACTGATTAGAAACATGCAAACTAGGAGATCAAGGTCAAGTTGTAAACCTTTGACCATAGAGTTATCATTGTTATGCGTGAAACTTATTTAGGTAAAACTCATTATATAAATAGATGTGTAATCAATCAGAACAGAGTGATGTGATGACGATTGTAGCCACAAACACTTCTATGGATTAGAAACAAAGTTTTATATAGAGGGACAACAAAAGATGAAATAGGTTATCAAGAACCAGATTCAAGGTTACTGAGCAGAACAGAGGTATTGATCAGTCACTATAGGTGATACATTATATTGTGAACTTTAATGGATCTATAATCAACAATTCTAGATTGCATACACTCAGGTCAATAAGTAATTTTTACTACATTATAAAAAGTGTAGAAAATAGAAGAAATCCTTTGAGAAGGTGGATTTAACAATCCTTTATAAATCTCTTAACTGAGTGCACACTAAACAGTTTTTCTAAAGCTCTTAACAGAGTCAACCTTAATCAGTATAAACATGTTACTCCTAACAGGGTAAGATCATCAGAAGTGACCAAACTTCTAAGCCTTAACCGGCCCCTTCCATTCTGCAAATAGTGAAGTTTTGTGGGTTTCATCCCCACTGCAGTTTTTACCTTCTTACAGGGATTTTTTGCGTTACCAAATCTTGTGTCATGTGTCATTACATTTCATGAATGTTTCTATGAATGTTTACATGCAAATTAAGTTTATGGCCTGATATAACATGCATAAGATAAGAATAGCACATATGGTCGATAATGCAAAGAATTGATTACTAAAGGATTAAGGTTAATTGAATAAAAGTTTTAAAGGGTATTGATTCTCCCATCCCTTCTCAGTACACACCATTCCATTATTTCCAACAATTGGTATCAGAGCTAGATCTCTTATTTGGAAAAGTTTAAAAGACTCAAGAGAAAAGATCATACAATGGAAAGGTATAAGCTAGACAAGAGTATTGAGAATGAAAAGTTAGAGATACAGATCTTCTGTGAGCAATATAAAGAAGCTAGAATTAAAATGAGACAGTTAGTGGATAAAAGAAAGGTTATGGAATCTCGCTGTAATGAAAAACATTATCATGAAGAAGAGATACCCAATTTATTTGAGTCTTTAGGATCTACATCTTGCAATACATCATACACATCTGAAGGAAGCATTACAAGCCTAAATGAAATCAATCAACATCTAAATGGACAAGTAAAATACTAAAATTTGGTCAAGAGACATAGATGGTAAGAATGATTGAGGTTATCAATAATGTTAGACAAGCTGAACAAGAAAGAACACTAGAAATTGATGATAGGAGAAAGATCACTAAAAAGCAACAAGAGAAAGAGTCAGAAATAAAAAGATTTACTGGACATCATCATGAGATCACCAATCAGATTATTCTTATGAGTCAGGAGGCAAACCGAATGAACATAGAAATCAATGGAAAATTAGAAAATATTGGTGAGCTAAGAGAAGAAAATGAAATACTAAAGCATGAAGTAAGAATTCATCAACAACATAATGATATGATCAAGAGAGCTGAAGAAAGTACAAAAAGAATGGATGATTTTTTGAATGGACAAAGAAGAGTAAACAACAATACCAGACTAGGGTATACCAAGAATGGAGAATCACCATACCAAGTTGATTCAAAGAATGTCTACACAAATCCAAGACCAAGAAAGCAGTCATGCAATCACTATGGAAAACCAAGCCACAAATCTAATTTTTACAAGAGAAAACTAAAGGTATTCCTAAATCCACATCTTCATTCATAGGAAATTGTTATAAATGTAACAATAAAGGACATAAAGCATATGAATGTAAATATGAGGTGCAACAACCAAAGAAGGAAACCTACATGGAAAATTATTGTCCTACTTGCAAAAAGGATGGGCACACATCTCTTGAATGCAGGAAAAAGAAAAAGAAAGCATGGAAGCCTGAAGAACAAGAAAATACTTATCAACCGAAAAGAGTAGGTAACTCATATGTTTGGGATTACAATACATGGACAAATTGCACAACATGTGGTAGATATGGACACATAGAAAAAAACTACATGATAAAATAGATGACAAAGTATAGAAGCTGGACTAACCCCAGAATGACATGCTTACACTGTCATAAAGTTGGTCATCTAAGCAAGGACTGCAGAGACTGAGTGATAGAGACAAGCACTTTTGCCAATGGAAATACCATTAAAGACATCAAGAAGATGAGAAACAAAATGTGGAGGAAATTTACAGACACTGATGATGCTGGACCAAGCAATGCAATTGGTGATATCTTATCCAATGGATATGGTAACATCACCACCCCCACCTAAGATGAAAAAGTAAGTATGGAACTGCACTATACTAAGTTATCATTTACATCAGTTCCATTATACATAGTTAAAATGCAAAACTAGCATGATTAAAGATGCACTATGGTATTACTTGTTATGAATTTGTCAATCTAATATCGTCGGTCAATACATACCGACAATTGTCAGTGTACATGTGAAAACCAAGTTAAACAATGTAACCCAAGACTCATCAGTAATCATGTAAAATGCATTGAAGTCTTTGCCACTTATCGAGAACTATCGATAAACCTATGAAAGGTCAAGTGAGTTGTCACTTACCCCAAGCTGAAAGTTTGTGTGATACCCGAGCAACTCCATCTTCAAACACTGAGAAGTGGGTAGAGCATTTATTGCGCCAATTAGGGCATCATCTATAAAAGGTGACATAATAGCTCATTTTCTCACAAAGTGATTAAGAGTAAAACAGAGCAAAGAGTAGAGCAGAGAAAAATAGAGTGACCATATTGCAGAAGTGATTAACAAGCAGATTCATGACATTTAGATTTGGATCTTCAACAAGTACAATAGAATAAGTGAGTAACTTGAATCACCGAGCTCACAGTTTGTTTTACAGGAAAAGCCCTAAATTCATGAAATCATGGCTACCGCATGCCGTGTAACCAAGATCAAGAACTCCAAAGAGAAAAAGGTTGACTTAATCAAGAACACTACGTGTGAGGAACCAAAATACAAAATATGTCCAGAGGTTGCTTTGCAACCCGACGACGCTGGAGCATTTTTAGGAATACCACCTAGGGTTTTACTGATTGAGGATGTTCGATCTTACATACATTGCAAGATCACCGAGATAGCAGATCTTGAGGTTGAGAAAGCTTACAAGAAGCTTTGCACAGATGGAAACATCAAGGATGAGAATAAACACATTAAGGTCAAAGGGATGAAAAATGCCCTAATGTTTCTAAAGGAGTTTAAAACTGAGTGGATTGGGATAGTGCCGAGCAGAGTGCATGACCGAAAGATGTGGCTCGACGAGCCAAAACTAATCACTAGGGATGTGACACACGTAGTGACCGGTTATCCTATATTCGACAAGGAAAAATCACTCAAACATTCTCCTTTCCAAGACATAGAAAAGAATACATGTGTAGAATAGGATGTAAGAGGATTAAAGGTAAATTCAATCAAAGATCCTGAAATGAAATTTGGTGCATGTGTGCTGGGATACAAGATATTCCAAGCTAGCAGGATGAACAACATTGCATGTGGAGCAGTTGACACTGCCCACAAGATTGTAAAAAAGATTCTATAATTAGATCTATCTAAGCTTGTACTGAAGCAATTAGATGAGAACTTGAGGACAATCAAGTTTTCAAAGTCCAATTCATGTAAGTTTGGATCACTTCCAATGTATATGTTTTTCTACTTTCAAGACTTCTTTCCATCTATCGGTAATGTCAACTAGGATACTACCCAACCAGTGACAATTCAAATCAGTGAATTCATTAAGTCAATAGGTGACAACTTTACATCAGTTATGGATGAATACTTTGTTGGAAATATATTGAGGCTAGGTGACTGAGGGGGGGTGAATCAAGAACCAATAAAATTTATTCTTTTTTATCCTTTATTAGATTGCCTAATCTAATTGCATGCATGAAACACAAAGGCAATAAACATCCACAACACTTGACACAATATTTGGTTACCTAGAAACCTTCCAAATAGATAGTAAAAATGGGGTGGGGATGGTACCCACAAGATTTAGTACTACGATATAAATTTAGCATGTCAAAGCTTACAATTAACCACTTTTGATGGCTTCCCTTGTTAGGAGCAATAAGGACTGTTAGGTCCACCTTGTGAAAGGATTTGTACAATACAATTAAGTATGCAACTCTATTAGGAGATTTGTAAAGGAATATTAAGTCCACCTTGTTAAAGGATTTTACAGATACACCTTTTAGGATGAACAAGTGGATGATCTGCTATGTAACTCTGATTTGTTGAATGAGATTCTTTGAGATAATATTTACCACCTAAATGTGATAGATGAGTCTCTGTTGCTCCCTTTACTATTGTAGCCTCTTAATCAATCTGCCACTTCATATTCGCATATCCATACTCTACTAGTGCTACTTCACTTACACTCATTTGGATAAACAAAGTATCTTACATATATATCTTATCCAAACAAATACCTTCAAAATTCAAATTCCATAATATGATTTAACATCCAACAATAACAACTAAGTCAGGCCAATACTGATACTTGGGTCGAGTAATCCACTAGGGTGATATAATGTTAGAAGTATAATCCTTCCTTGGTGAAATATATTATAAACCAAGGTAGTTTAGTTTAAGTTTATTATTATGTAAGTAGGAGATTCCTATAGAATCCCTACATGAAGACTTGTCCTCTTTTCCATG
>MU226075.1:437920-448985 GCA_018584345.1 Thuja plicata
CTGAAAGTTATTGTTCTTATCCAGATTATACATTTACTAATTCAAATCTAGGTGGGCAATCCACTAGAAGTACTTGTTTTGTAGATTCAGGTTATAATGATGCAGATTATGAAGACACTCCTTTTGAAAATTTGGACCAACAACAATGTGAATCCACACGTTTGAAGCATTCAGACTTTTCTCACTCATCATGCTACATAAGAAGATTAGTTTTACCAAAGAAAGTGCCTCACAACTATGATACTTTTCAAGAACATGTTGCAGATTATTGTAATTTGGGTCTCATACCTATCAAGCTCATTTCCCCAAGTAAAGATTAAAGGGGGGTGTTAGAAGTATAATCCTTCCTTGGTGAAATATATTATAAACCAAGGTAGTTTAGTTTAAGTTTATTATCATGTAAGTAGGAGACTCCTATAGAATCCCTACATGAAGACTTGTCCTCTTTTTCATGTGTGAGGACATAATATTTATTTGTAATTTATTTTTATTCCTAGATTCCTCCTTAAGAGGAAATAGCACAAGTGGCACACACATTATGAATGTGGTTCACATGCACATGGGAGTTACTCTTCAACTCCTTCTTCCATCTTTACTTAAGAGATGTTTTCTTCTCTTTTCTCTAGTTCACGCACTAGCATCATTACTTCGTCACTTTAAGTGACTCATTTTGTATGAGCTTGGCTCTCTCTCTCTCTCTCTCTCTCTTTTTAGGCTTTTCATGCCTCATTCATAATTCACAAGGGGTTTTCTTTGCTTTCCCCTTTCAAATTCTTGTCTCCTCCTTGCTTATTTGGTGTTTGCTCCTAGTTCTTGTGCTAATTCATGGTAAATTCCCTACTCCTCGCTCTTGAGATAAACAATTTCCTGCAATTCTATACTTTGTTCTTTCTCATTTTAACATATAATGAGACTTGGGAAACATAGTGAACTAGTAATGTTTGGCACTCGGGCTACACTAGGTACTCGGGTCACATTGATCACTTGAAGCTGGTGTGCAACTAGGGTAACACTAGTGACTAGGGTGATACTGATTGCCACTATCTACTTGGTCGACACTCCAACTACTTAGGTTACACTACAACTGCTTGGGTTGCACTTCAAGTTGCTGGCTCAGTCAACACTATAATGACTAAGTGTTTTGGTACTAATTGACAACAAGTCTTTCCATAAGGTCAACAATCTCCCCCTTTGGAATTATTGACCAAAAACACTTATCATACCAAAAATTGATCAAACTACTGAGTCAAAAATCCCCCTTACCATGTGCTTGGGTATTTGCTTGGGTTTTGACAAGTGGTCTTTAGCTCGGTTACAGCTGACTCTATTTTTTATTTCTCAAAACTATTTTGATTTTGTGCTATGTATATCTTCCTCTACTTTGTACATGTATTTTCTCATATATATATATATATATATCCTATCTTTTCTCCTTGTATATATACATATATTTCTTATCTTTCCCCCTTGTTTTTGACACAAATGCCAAAAAACATTTAACTATAAGGTAATAACAAAATGTGATAGGAAATCACAATGTACGTTCAAAATTTGGGACAAAGTGTTGTCCCAATTATTTTGCAACACCTTCAGGATGTGCAACTCAATCTGAATCTTTGCTGACAACTCCATCATAAGCTCTACAACTAAGAAGTTGTCATGTATGAGTGTCTTTGCATGAGAAATATGTTTCTGCATGACATCTATCTATGGAAGGAGGTGGCTCTGTATATTTGTAAGGGATTCCCTTGTTCTTGCTTCTTCCCTTAGTAACTCTGCATGCAGATCAGTCAGATACTTGATCTTAATGAAATCTGCTAAACTTGAACTAGGATTGAGTGCCAACTAGTTTGCACTTTCCTTCAAATCAGTGTCAATCTTTGTCAACTTAGTCTTTATTTCCATGGTAAAGTTAGAAGTATCACTCAACTTTACAAATAATGATACAACATTGTTCAATGTGGATTATAGAGAGCTAATGAGAGTGGTTAGCTTTACTTGATCTATTGCAATTTTACCTGCAACATTCTCTAGAACCTTATTCTCAATTTTCCTTTCTACCTTCTGCAGTAATTTCTCCTAACCATTAAGATTTGTGTTGAACTTGTGGACTATGTCAACAAGTTGGTCCATAATAGAGTCATTCCTATTGACTTCAATTTATAGAGAATCAAGGAATATACCTTTGATATCTTCCAGTACTCTATTCCTTTTCTTCTCAGCTCGGAGCTTCTGCTGTCTTACTCTTTTCTTCCACAACTCACCAAGTATATCCATTTGCTCGGCTGTCAGGTTAGAATGATCCCAATTAGGAATCACAATGTCTTCCTCAAGATCAATTTCATCAATGATTGTTTCTTTACCCTTGACCTTGGAAAGAATAATTTCTTTACCTTTCCCATAATCATCCTTATGCTTTCTAACCTCAGTGTTCTCTTCAGTATTCATTTGGAATAGGTCATTGACATTCTTTTCACCAGCTGTAGAATCTATATCAAGTGTAGAGACATTCATAGCATCCTTCTGTGACTCATTTTGGCTTGGCCCAGTAGTAGGTAGAGCCTGATGCTCGATTCCTACTTGACTTGATGTAGATTCTGTAGTCTTTTCCTTGTTCAGAGATATGATTTTCTAAATAGGTGATCTGGGCAGGGATGTCATCACTTCTACTGCATTCTTTTTAGCATTAAATTCTTCAATGGTCTGAACCTCAAGTAACTCTTCATCTTTATCCTGCACAAGAGGGTCTATACTCTATTTTTCTTTCTTATCTTCTTCCTTTATTTCAAAAAATGTTTTCCATATCTTTGTTGCGGCCTGCACAACATCTTCTATTTCCTTGTTTAAGTTTTGAAAAGTCCTAAACCTTGGAGTGTGATTACTCTCATACTGAGTCATAGCATCTTTTACCTCTCTACTAGTTATAGTAGGCATGACTTGCTTCAAGGTTTCCATTCTTATGTCCCTTTCAATCTAAACTGCATTGTGCCTGTGAATGGTGACTTCCCCGAGAAGGTCTTTAGTCATATGCCTTTACAACTTAGATAGATCATACTTCCATCTTTCCATTTTCTCTACTATTGCATCCTCAATCATCTTTTTCTCATCTTTATACACTAGTACAAAAATAATAATATATGACTAAATAAACTACTAAAAATTGTAGATAAATGACTAACTTTGGTCACGTGACCATTAGTAGTTTATTTTTGGTCATTTATCTCGCGGACCAAATTTATGATTAAATTAGTCATTAATTTGGTCATTTATTTAGTTGTATATTTGGTCATTTATTTAGCCATATGTTCAGTCGTATATTTGGTTGTACATTGATTCATTAATTTGGTCCTATATTTGGTTGTATATTGAGTCATTAATTTGGTTGAATATTTGGTCATATATTGAGTCATTAATTTAGTCATAAAATAAAAAATATTTTAAATACCATAAATCTTATTATGTAAAAAAAATATCATATTAAATTTGAACTATAAAGCATAACAAAAAATAAAAAAAATTACACATGAACAAACTACAACCAAGTAAAATTAAAAGATTGATTCAACATCATGATAAATAAAGATAATCAATTCATATAAAAATTTAATGCCAATATACAAATTAAAACAAAAATATTCGTCATTCAAAGTATGCAGGGTGCCAAAATATATACGTAAGATGTCATAGTTATCTAAGAGTATATACGTAAATATAATCAAAATTATCAAAGTTGTCTCAAATATAAAGCACTGAGCCAAGATGTCTACCAACTAGTACATGATAAACATGTTGATCAACTATGTCATTTTTTTCAAATACTTTAGTGGCCAGTGTGTAAAGGTTCCCTCTTTCTCTTTCAGACAAACAACTCCATCTATTTTGTCTTTATAAGAAAGGGGTACATTACTTGTGACCTTTAAAATATTTACATTTGCATCTTCTATTCCTTTCAAGTCGATTCCATGTATAATAGATAGGGAGTAATGAAGGCATTAGACTTTGCCATTAGTATACTTAGAGAAAAACATGATCTACAACATCAGTTTACTCTACACCGACATAGAGGGAACAACACTATCCGATGCCAAGATTACCCGACAAACACTGTTAAGTATTATCCGATGAAAAAAAGGTAAAAGAAACTCAATGAGTAACAACAGTGCTACCCGATGGAACAAAAAAGAGAGGAACAAGACAGATACAGGGAACCTGATGAATAGTTCACTCAAGGAACACCAACAGACTGCAAGTTCAAACTGATGACCAAGAACTGATAGTTAGTTACATCCAGCAAAAAGTGGATCTAACTTTCCACATAATATAAATCACTGAAGTTGTATTTATAGCTTCTTGATTTTCTTTTAAATCTATTATGTGCGGAGAAAGAAATGTATTTATTATTGTTTTAATATATTTTTACTGTTTTAAAACATGCAAACTAAAGATCAAGGTGAAGTTGTAAACCTTGGATCTGAGAGTTAACATTATAAAATGTGAATTCCAAGATAGGTCAAATACTTGTATAAATAGGTATTCAATCCATTGAGAATGTGTTGTTGATCAATGAAGATAGTAACCACAGAGAGAAACTAAAGATGAGATAGAGAATTCATCCAAAAAGACACAAACAAAATCAAATCAGTTTTCAAGAATAGAACAGAGGCTACCAACAAGCAGAGAAAATGTATTCATCAATCGCTTAAGGTGATATTATTATTATAAGAGCTTCAATGGATCTGTAAATCAGCAATAGTAGATTGCATATAGCCAGGTCAACATTTGTACTCATTCTAACAAGTGTAGTACACTAATAAAATCCTTTCAAGAAAGGTGGGCTTAACCGTTCTATTGTAAATCTCAAAACTGAGTGCACACTTGAATCAGTGTTGTTAAAGCTCTTAACAGAGTAGATCTCAATAGGTCTCCACCTTAATACTCCTAAAAGGGTAGATCATCAGAAGTGATCAAATTGTAAGCCTTAACCAGCTCCCTTCCAATCTGCAGATAGTGAAGTTTTGTGGGTGCCATCCCCACCGCAATTTTTACTTCCTAATAGGATTTTTTTGCGATACCATATCTTGTGTTATGTGTTTATCATTTTTATGAATGTTTCTATGACTATTGAAAACTATTAAAGATTGTGAACAAAAAATACATGCATAAGAAAGAATAACAGTAATGGTTGGTAATACATAATTGAATGATTAGTAATGATGAATTGTAAAAGGTGTTAAAAGTTTTAGAGGTACTGATTCACCCCTCCCCTCTCAGTACTACTTCCCATTAATTCCAACAATTGGTATTAGAGCTAAGTCTCTTCTTGGAAGGCTTAAAGGCTTAAGAGCAAAGATCATACAATGGAGAAGTACAAACTTGATAAGAATATTGAGAACAAGAAGCATGCAATACAAATGTTCTATGAACAATATAAAGAAGCTAGAATCAAGATGAGAGAGCTGTTGGATGAGAGAAAAGGTATGGCTACCCGGAACAATGAAAAAGACTATCAAGAAGAAGAGATTCCAGATTTCTTTGAATCTCCAGGATCAAATACAAGTAATACATTAGATACATCAGAAGAGAACATCACAAATCTAAAGGAGATCAATCAACATTTGACAGAAAAAATAAATATGCTGCAAATCGGTCAAGAGACCCAGATGGTAAGAATGATTGATGTGATGAGTTCTTCCAGACAAGCTAAAATAGAAAGGACACTTGCTATTGATGAAAGAAGGAAGATTAAAAAGAAACTACAAGAAAAAGAAATGGAAATTCAAAGACATTCTGAGCATCACCATGATCTCACAAATTAGATTATCCTTATGGGTCAAGAAGAAGACAAAATAAATGTGGAACTCATTGAGAGAATACAGATTATCGGTGAACTAAAAGAAGAAAATGAAAAGATAATACATGAGGTTAGAATTCAACAACAACATAATGAGATTATCAGAAAGGCTGAAGAAATTAATAAAAGAATGGATGACATTCTTGAAGGACAACGAAGAATCAACAATAACAACGGTATATGCTTTACCAAAAATGGAGAATCATCAAACCCAAAGAATATCTATGAAAATCCAAGACCAAAAGGGCTGACATGCAAGAACTGTGGAAAGAAAGGGCACACATCAAATGTATGCAAAGGTAAAATGAAAGGTACTCCTAAATCTACACCTACATCTTCATTTATAGGATTCTATTATAAATGTAACAAAAATGGACATAAGGCTTATGAATGCGAGAGTAAGATAGAAAAGCCAAAGAAGGAAACCTACATAGACAATTACAATCCTACATGAAAGATGAATGGGCACACATCTGAAGAATGCTGGAATAAGAAAAAGAAAGCATGGAAGCCAAAAGGTAAAGAAGTTCCTTATCAACCAAAGAGAATTAGTAATCAATATGTATGGGATTGTAACACTTGGACAATCTATACAACATGTGGTAGATATGGTCACATTGCTACAAATTGCATGAGAGCATGGACCAAAAGGTCTAGAGGCTGGTCAAACCCCAGAATAGCATGCTTACACTATCATAAAGTTGGTCATCTCAAGAAATATTCCTAGGACCGATTGACAAAAACAAGGACATATCCCAATGGAAACACCATTGAAGATATCCGGAGGGCAAGAGACAAAATGTGGATAAAAGCTTCAAGAAATGATGAAGATGGACCAAGAAATGCAAATGGTGACACCCCATCCAATGGATTCGGTGACACCACGAACCCCACTTAAGCTGAACAACTAAGTATGGAACTGCACTATACCAAGTCATATTTTGCATCAGTTCCATTATACAAATTGATAGATAGTCAAAATTTGTATGAACCAAAGATGCATATTACTTCACTTGTTACAAAGCTAAGAATGCAACACCATCGGTAAAAACTTAACAAAAATCATCGGTGAACATAATAATGAGTTGTTTACACTTACCATAAATTGTCGGTCAACTAGTAAAAATGCTAAATTGCCAATGTAACTTGATGCCCGTCGGTAAGAAAGAAAAGTTTAGAAGTTATCATGATAGAATACCGATATCTGTCGGTAAAAATGAAATGGTTAAATACTACCCTAAGCATCATTTCTTCATCGATGATGATTTGAAATATCCTCCCGATGAAACTTGTCTTCATGTCCCGATGAGTCGTTGAGAATTTATTGCAAATACTTAGGTCAAAAAGTCTATAAATAGTCGATGGGACAACTTCATTTTTCACTCATGATTTGAAGAGAAAGCAGAGAAAAAACCAAGCAATTAAATAGTAGAAAGAAGAAGCATCCCCAGATCGATTGAGCACACAAAAAATAGATCTTTCATCTCTATTGCAAAATGAAGTAAGTACCAAAGGCACTAAAAGATCTCTGTCATTGTTTAAATATCAAGAAAGCCCTAATTTTGAGAATACCCTAAATACTTGAAATCCAATGGTAACCAGCTCAAGAACCGCTAAGATGAAGAATGAGAATAGGAATATAGTGAAACTAATCAAGAATAGTACGTGTAGAACCAAAGTATAAAATTTGCCCAGAAATTGCAATGAAACCCAATGAAGCCGACGCATTTTCAAAAATTCCACCTAGGGTTTTGCTCATAGAAGATGTTAGGTCTTATATTCACTACAAGATCACAGAGATAGGTGATCTTGAAATGGATGGATCTCTTAAGAAGCTATGTGATGCTAAAGGAAGAGCATAAACACCTGGAGGTCAAAGGGTTAACCAATGCCCTACATTTCCCAAGGGAATTCAAAACAGAATGGATAATGTTAGTCTTGAGCAGCATGCATGACAACAAGCTATGGCTAGACCAACTCAAGCAAATAACCAAGGATGTTCTTCACACTATCACTAGTTATCTGATAACCGACAAGCCTAGGGCACACAAGCATCCATCCATGAAAGAAGTTGAAAAACTCACCAATGTAGAAGGAGACAATAGAGGTCTCAAAGTGAACACAATCATCAAAGAAGAGCTAAAATTTGGTGCATGTGTTATTGGGTATAAAATATTTCAGGCTAGCAGACTAAACAACATTTTTGCAACAACAGTAAGCACATCTTACAAGATAGTAACAAAAGAAAATCAGATGGATCTGTGTGAGATTCTATTAAAACACCTTGATGAGAACATGATCAAAATCAGGTCTGCAAAGACCAACACATGTAATTTTGGATCATTTATCACGTGTACATTTTTCTATTTTCAAGAATACTTTCCTTCAGTGGGAAAAGTTGTATGGGACATTACCAAATCAGCAACCCAACAGATTAGTGAACTGATTATGTCACTAGGAGACAACTTTGAGTGTGTTATGTCTGTATACTTCCTTGAGTTCAAGGAAAAGATGATGGAAAGAACTAGGATTCCTAAATAGCTAGTTGAAAAACATAAAGATGAAATATGTTTTATGGCAGACACAGACTATACACATATCAAACTAGTTGTACCAAGAATAACTTGGTTAGCACCATTAGACTATGAGATCAATATTGATCAAGCTACAAGTGCAAATTAGGCACTCATCAATGAGCCCATTGATAAGAAACAACCAAGGTTTGGAACATATGAAGAGGCCAAATCTAAGATAAAACAAGGCCTAGAAGTCAAGAAGACTATAAACAAAAAGGATAAAATGGTTAAGAATCTCAAGAAGATTCTATCGGTTACAAAGGAAGAACAAGATCAACAAGAGGAAACCGATGAATAGGACACCATCGGTGAAGAACAAGAAGGAAAGAAATTAGATACAAAGGCTACTGAATCTGATACACCTCCATCTCCACCACCTGCAAAGAAGCAAATGAAAAGAAGTCAAACTGCCGCAACCAAAACCACACCACTTAAGAAAGTTCAAGTAAGGACCTATATGAGGAAGCAGCCAACAAAAAGAACAAGACAACAAACTGTCAAAACCACATGACCAAAGAAGAAAAGGTTGGTTAGGACAAAAGCTGACTTGGATGACACTAAAGATGATGAGCCTTATGTAGTGAAGAAGAACTTCAGAAATCAAACTGTTGATGAAGCTGCCAAATCCATTGCTACACATGGCACAATGACTGATAAAAGGATCAGACAATTGGATACACTAAACCTAGATGATCAGAATAAAATACAAGAGGAAGTCATAAAATCAATGATCAAGAACAAGTATGCACCTGCAGAATTTGTAAATCAAATACCTAACGAGCTAGGTAAAAGGCTATACCAATAGTGACCATATGCCTTGCAAATAGAGAGAGAAGCAAGAGAAAGGGTACTTGTGAGACTTATGCCTCCTGAATCCAAAGTTGAAGAAATAAAATAAGTACTAAAGAAACAGTCAAGTAAATTTGTAGCCAAAATAAGGGCATACAAAGTACTAGAGAACAAGTTTATAGAACTAGATTCAATGACAAAAACTAAATGGAGACAACTCCTGGATCCATTGGTAGAGTCAAAAAGTGGTGAGAAACAATTAATTCTCACAAACACACCTCACAGAGAGGATCAGATATATAATGCAAGTCCTCGGCATATTGCTTTGGAAAATCAAGAAAGTGATGATGAACCTATTAACTTAGATATAGTCATGGATGATAATATCCAAGATATCACTAACTATGACTTTGAAAATGATCCAAAGAAGAAAGATGATGTAATATTTATCACACTTAAGGTTCAAGAACAACAACAAAGCTTGAAGATATCAAAACAACCCATTCTAACATATTTGACACATGGTAAGTTACACATTTTTGTCACAATTTTGGCATACTATAAGTTGTACATTTTTTTCATTAGTATCAAAGAAAGGGGGAATTTGATATGTTCACTCACCTCAGTTAAAAGGAGGAAATAATATGTATAGTAAAAGAAAGGGGAAATAATGTATATATAGAGAATGTATAGTATACATGTACATATACATATACTATACTAGTGCACACAGTTAGGGGGAGTCATATTATGACAAGGATTTAAACATGGTGTATACATACTAAAAGAGTTTAGTATTATGCACATATAAGTTTTTGATACTAATGTAAAAGGGGGAGATTGAAGGAATTATATTTTTCCATTAGTATAGTTAGAGAAAAACATGATCTGCACCATCGGTTTACTCTACACCGACAAATAGAGCACAACACTATCTGATGCTAAGGTTACCTAACAAACACTGTTAAGTATTATCCGATAAAAAAAGGTAAAAGAAACCTGACGAGTAACAATAGTGCTACCCAACGGAACAAAAAAGAGAGGAACCTGATAGATTCAGGGAACCCAACAAACAGTTTAGTCAAGGGACACTGACAGACTGCAAGTTCAAACTGACGACCAAGAACTGACAATCAGTTACATCCCGTAAAAAGTGGATTTGACTTTCCACATTAGATAAATCATTGAAGTTATATTTATATCTTCTTGCTTTGCTTTTAAATCCATTATGTGCAGAGAAAGCAATGTATTTATTATTTTTTTAATTAGTTTTACATTTTTAAAACATGCAAATTAAAGATCAAGGTCAAGTTGTAAACCTTGGATCTGAGAGTTAACATTGTAAAATGTGAATTCTAAGATAGGTCAAATACTTGTATAAATATGTGCTCAACCCATTGAGAATGTATTGTTGATCAATGAAGATAGTAGCCATAGAGAGAAACTAAAGACCAGATAGAGAATTCATCCAGAAGGACACAAACAAAATCAAATCAGTTTTCAAGAATAGAACAGAGGCTACCGACAAGTAGAGAAGAGATATTCATCAATCACTTAAGGTGATATTATTATTGTAAGATCTTCAATGGATCTGTAAATCAACAATAGTAGATTACATATAGTCAGGTCAACATTTGTACTCATTCTAACAAGTGTAGTACACTAATGAAATCCTTTCAAGAAAGGCGGGCTTAACCGTCCTATTGTAAATCACAAAACTGTGTGCACACTTAAATCAGTGTTGCTAAAGCTCTTAACAGAGTAGATCTTAATAGGTCTCCACCTTAATACTCCTAACAGGGTAGATCATCAGAAGTGATCAAATTGTAAGCCTTAACCGACTCCCTTC
>MU226075.1:449035-520107 GCA_018584345.1 Thuja plicata
TAGATCTTAATAGGTCTCCACCTTAATACTCCTAACAGGGTAGATCATCAGAAGTGATCAAATTGTAAGCCTTAACCGACTCCCTTCCATTCTGTAGATAGTGAAGTTTTGTGGGTGCCATCCCCACTGTAGTTTTTACTTCCTAACAGGAGTTTTCTGCGATACCATATCTTGTGTTATGTATTTATCATTTTCATGAATGTTTCTATGACTATAGAAAACTATTAAAGATTGTGAACAAATAATACACACATAAGAAAGAATAATAGTAATGGTTGGTAATACAGAATTGAATGATTACTAATGATGAATTGTAAAAGGTGTTAAAAGTTTTAGAGGTACTGACTCACCCCTCCCCTCTCAGTACTACTTCTCATTAATTCCAACAAGTGAATCTACCCAATTCCCACAACATCACCATCATATGGATCCAACACCTTAACTTTATCCCTTACTTTGAGTTTATCCACATATTTGTGCAAAATGAAAAAAATAACACATTATATTACATAGGTAATGAAAGGCCACAAATATAATATAACCATAAGTTTCTAAATAAGAAATTTAGTCACTAGTGTAGAAATATAATTCAAAAAATCCCCAAGTAGGAAAAGATCTGTTGACAGTTTGCATAAAGTAGGAAAGGAAGTACAACTATTATTTTTGTCCATGCAAGTACAAGAAACAATAAAAGATCAAAATAATGCCA
The DNA here is from genome assembly GCA_018584345.1 of Thuja plicata. Lineage (NCBI taxonomy): Eukaryota > Viridiplantae > Streptophyta > Pinopsida > Cupressales > Cupressaceae > Thuja > Thuja plicata. The sequence goes on from MU226075.1 coordinate 449,745, forward strand.
AGATCTAAGTCCCTAAAAGAGAGTACATGAAAATGAAGACAAGATTAGTTACAAAGAAAACAACATTCATTTGAGGTTATAAAGGATTCATAATAACAAGGAATAATAGTAAAGTATGACACTGATCTTATAATAGATCTCTATTTTGAAGTGCAGGGGGTATATGACTCTCATAATACAGTGGCAAGATAATAAATTAAGATAGTGATATATGTTGTTAGAGGGAAGTGACATTCATTGTCTCTATGATAGACACTGTCAAAGTGCCAAACATTATATAGTCAAGCTACAACACACTGACCATAAAGCCAACACAAAATTATTAGCTCATGCATATAATTATACTAGAAGGGAAACCACATTGCCTTCATGAAAATAGAACTTTAGTGTTCCACTTCAAGCTGTCTCACATTATGGAGCCAACATTTCCTTCATTAGGGATATTATCTTAGGATTCTATAATTTGAAATGGACCAAAATTATAACATGTAATAACAGTTAGAGCCTTTCAAAACACCATCATGCAGATTTTGTATACACTTCATAAAGGAGAAGAGAAATAAGGCCTAGATAATGAGGATTTTCTCAATTTTGAGCATTTCTAGTCAACTACAACATTTATATACACTACCCTGGCCATAAAGCACTATACTGGGCATCTAAAACTTAACCCCACAAGTTAAGATGACAAATGCATAGAATATTGGGGTCTATTGGCAGTTTATAAAAGTGTAAGTTGCCATCTAAATATTCACACACAATCATATTTAGAAATAATAGCTTACAACTCACTCCATTTTATTCCTTGATATATAACATCCTAATGCTGGATTACAGAGTTTGATCCAAAAAGTTGATGAAAAGCCTCACGGAATTGAATGCAGAAAAAACAACTTACAACTCTATGGATTGAAAAATCCTTATATTATTAGTCTATAAAATGTGAAGGAGAAATCTCCATCCATTAAGTTTGCAAAAGTGGGGATGAAGAATGGTCATACTGCTAATGTTAATGCTCTTACCTCTTGGAACAAGACCTTGAAAATGAATGGTAAGCTTTTCTAAAGAAAAAGTCGCTGAATTTTACTAGAAAGGGTTATTAAAACCAAGTACAACATTGTGCATGATAGCCTAAAGCTGGCAAAGATAAATAATATATTGATGATAAATAATATATAAACCAAGTATTTATAATATATAAACCAAGTATTGAGTTTATTGATGATAAATAATATATGGTAGGTACAACATTTGCCACGTGTCATAAAATCAAAGCATGGAAATGCTCAAAATTTGAGAAACAAGAGAACTATGAAATTTTTTTTCTATGTCTTGGGACTTCAACACTATGTAGAACCTTGAAGTAGTTTTCCACTCAGCCTCTTCTCTGTTCAGTTGAATGACCCTTAGCATCCTGTAGAATAATCCCAGTGTGATGCAGAGGTGGTAGGGATGTGGTGGGAAAGACGAGTTCACAAACTCAATCCAAAAAATAGGATACCCAAAAACATTCACAAGGATAAAGGCTATTCAAATGTACAACTAGGGAAAACATTAAATAGGACTTTGACCAATGAACTTAATCACTCCTTATAGCAATTTAGAGGGCTAAATAAAATAACAGTAAGGGTTTCGGACCTTATCTCCAAAACTTTCTAAAATACTTGGAAAATAAAATATATTTATGGATACCCTTTTTGGAGTTACACAACATATAAAAATCTTAGCATAAGTTTTTTTGGACAAAAATGGACTTCCTCCACAAACCTACTGTCACAAGCATCACAAAGCAGGCAGATTTACAAAGAAACTACCCATTAAGCTTATCCCCAATCCTCAAAACCTGAAAAATGTCACAAAAGATGACTTAAAAGTAAGGAATCCACAATCAATTTGAATATAGGAGGCTTCTAACACCAAAATCCCCAAAGTCACCCAAAAAACCCTCAAAAACCTACGGCTTGCTCAATGTCTTATCTCCACAACTCATAGAATCAAATTGAAAGCTCCTAAACCTTCACATAGGTCATAGAAAACAAATTCAATCATAAAAACACTACATCCAATGGCTAGTTTTTTCCAACCTTGAACCTACCAACCAGCTTCACTAGTTGTCAACCTTGAAAAATTAATGATCATCACTCATTTACTCCACAAATCTGCATAATAATAGGTTAAATGATTTTATAAATTTTAAGGAATTATCAATCCATGAGAATAATCAAAAATCATTCATGGAATGGTCATCTATCCATTAAAACCCTCAAAACTCTTAAACTTGCTATCACAAAAACCTTGCTACAACAACACTCTTCAATGAATCAACAAAAAAATGAATCTACAACAAGGATAAAGGTTATTGAATGTTAAATGGATGCTAAATAAATTCTACCATGAAACAAATCTCAATGGACAATCAAAAAATCATGAAAACAACCAAACTTGCATCCAAATAAGAGTTTTATTGAATATTGTTGTCACAGTCCGTACAATGCTTGTTCTCCTACTTCTCTACTATACCAATCATGCTAAAGACAATAATTAACTCCTCCAGGATGGTTAAAATGAATCCAAAAATAGTTTGAGCTATTATTCTAACCAAAAATACATTAATACTAATTTTCCCTCTAAAAGACTCCTAACCATTGCCATTTAAATATTCAAATTTGTAACTTACAATAAATTGAAACTTCATGGAAACCAAATTCTAATCTAATGGATTATTATCCATTATTGTATTTCAAACACCTCTAAACCTTCCTAAGACCATTATTGAGAGGTTTAATGTTTTCAAGTGTTCATTCATTACTGTTATTTCTCAAATCATGTATGAGTATCAAAATGCTTCATGAATGAATGTCAAGTCCACTCACTGTTCAAGACACCAGTCAAGTCCTAGGTTTATCAAAAACAAAAAACACTCATACCAATGTATATAAAGGTGAATAACCATCATAATAATGTGTTTACATTACTATCATTTCAAGACCATGTTTTATGCAACCAAAATAAATTACTGTAGCTCTGACTCTACTCACGGGCAGTGACAGTTTGTAGAGAATTATTTTTTTATTCATCTCAAAACATTGGTAAATTTCTGTACCTTAGACTTAAACACCAAGGATGAGGGGTTTCAATTGTGTGAATTTTTCCCACTTCATGTCCTTGGCTTTGATCTGTCAGATTTGCTGGATACAAAACTGGTTGCAGATTATTAGTCAATTTCAAAATGTCTGACAACAAATTAGACCTGAAGCTTTGCTATGGAATCCATGTGAAAAAGGAATTTCTATGGAGTGCATCCATAGGAAGGTAAACTTTTGCATTCATTTAGGAGCTAAAATACAATTAATATGACCAATAATATTTTAAAATTTTTTAAGTTGTAAAGTTTGTTATATGGTTTGTAATTTTATATTTATTTTTAGAATTGAAAAAAGATCATTTATTTAATTTCTTTTATTGGCTCTCACCAAAAAATGTAAGGAGAAAAATAAATTTTAAAGCTAAATTTAGGAAAAAATTCTATTGTCGAGTGCTTTTGCAAAGTCTATTCACATTAAATGTTTGTCCTTCTTTTCACTGCACATTGCAGAGGGCATTTATCATAGTAGGTGGGGATTCAAGATTTTTATCACGTGGGTTCATCGATGAAGTCCTGAGTAAATATGCAGTGTTACATTCATGCTACACATCGGACCACTCTTGTTTTAAAGCCTTTAGATTTATGTAGTTTTTTTCAAATCCAGTCAACTCCACTCTCACATTTTTCATCCATCTGTGGCACTTAAGTTCATGGGGTCTTCCTGTTCATCCCACAAACTTTCTTTCAGTGAAGGTAAAAGGGAAACATTCACTATAGTAAAAATATTGTATGATGCATTTATTAATCATAGAGGTCCTGACGTGAAAGAGACTGTGGCTTTTTCTCTTTATGATTTGCTGGAGGAAAAGGGATTTAGGATATTTCTCGATAATCAAGAATTATAATTGGGAGATTCAATTGAGCCTGCCATACAAGGTGTCATTTACTCTTCCTCTGTACAAATTTACATCTTTTCAAAATGGTATGTGGAGTCCCCATGGTGTCTAAATGAGCGAGTTGACATGATGAAAACCAATGCTCTGTTTGTTCTCATATTTTGTGATGTGAATCCTTTTGATGTTCAATACCCTGGCAAAGGAGTTTATGAAAATGCATTTTCTAAGCATGGAAAAAATGGGATATTCAACAAAGAGAAGCTTAATGGCTGGAAAGAAGCCCTCAACTCTTCTTCACTCGTATCTGGCTATGATTTCAACACATCTACTGAGTAAGCCCTAGCATATTTTTGACAATTAGGATTTTTTAATTTTAAATCAGTTTTAAGTATTTTTATTTTGAGTAGTTTTCTTTCCATACATTATGATTTTGGCACTTAAGTTCATGCGGTCTTCCTGTTCATCCCACATCACAATAAACCTTAAAACTATTTTTATTTGAACAGAGGTATTTTATAGATGAATAACAATTTATTCTACATAGCACAAAGGTCATCATCTTGTGCAAAAACACACATGAGCACTGCCGAGGCAAGATGCACATAGCCATGGTAAAAGATTTAAAATCTTTCATTCAGAAAAAAGACTATTTTAAAGCCCTTCTCACAATTCATTTTTTGTTAATGCATAGTTTTGATTTGGTGGCTTCTACAATGGCTCATTTTATCTTTAGGTGGAGACAGTGAATGTGTACTACAATGAGACCAGTTGCAAAAAAATTGTTCCCAGGGTTGTGCTCATGGATCTATAGCCTAGCACTGTGGATAGTGTTAGGACAGGGCCATATGGCCAAAATTTTCACCCTGATAACTTCATTTTCGCTAGTTTGGCACTAGAAACAACTGGGAAAAGGGCCACTACACTAAGGGTGTCAAGCTCATTGATGTTGTTTTGGATGTCATGCACAAGGAGGCTGAGAACTACGACTGTCTGCAAGGTAATCTTTAAGCCTACCAATTTTCTTGTTTTTGTTTTGTTGAAACCATAATAACCCTAGATCTGTAACACTAATTTATTATATTTTTTCTTCATTACTTTTTCCCATATTTCTAGGGTTTTAGGTGTATCATTCCTCAATGCCACTCTATCAGTGCATCAACTCATGGAGAATGATGATAAATGCATGGTTTTGAACAATGAGAAACTATATCACATTTTCTTCAAAATGCTTAAGCTCACTACACCAAGCTGTAAGTTTGGATGAAGTTTCTTAAAATATTTTGCTCATATCTTTTGATTAAACTTAAATTAATCTCATTTTGTGGTCTTAGATGATGATATCTTCAATTTGTGTGTCCAAAACTTTAGCAACCATGTGTCAAGCCATATTGTGTTGTATTTGCGATTGCAATTCATTTCAATTTATGTGTAGATTTTTAACATTGATGAATGAGATTTACATATTTCTTGTTTTTGGAATTTTGTGTAGGCAGTTTGTTTCATTTTAGCTACATTGAATGAATTAAGATGTTGAACTTTCTAGGCACATCGTAGTGCCCTTTGTTATTTCCTTGTCTATGTTTGAGACCCAAAACATTGAGTTGCATGACTTATTTAGATGCCATGTTGAATAAAGCCAAATCTTCCTATCTTTCATTGCCTCTAAATCTCTCCAACCCAGTCAATGTTGACTAGATCTTACCATTGCAGAACCCTAAAAGAAAACAACCCAAATAATATAAATTAAAAAAAAATCGGTCACTCCCAAAATCTCCAAAACCTCACACCAAAGATTTAAAAACTCAAACCTTAAATATAGATTATTGTGCAAACACTCTATTCTCACCACCACTACCGAAACCCACACTTTTCTCACAATTTTTGTTATCATTGGAAATATACACAAAATAGGTATTGCTTAATTGTTCTAAATAATATATGTTTTTAGTGGTGGCTGGACAAATTAACATTGAGATCCCTTAGTTTATATTTATTTGCCTACATTTTCCTTTGATTGGTAATTTTTTGGGTAATCTGATAAGATTGTGTGATTCTTTGATTTGACAGATACAAACATTAAGATTTGAACAATATCCTTGGAGCCCTTTATGCTGCAACAATTTTCCTTGAGGTCAGCAATTCCTCTTTTGTTCAACTCATTGTTGCTATAGAGAAAACTGTGTTCTATCGTGAAAAGGCAGTTGACATGTACACAGCTATTCATTATGCAATAGCCCAGGTAAAATAATTTCTTTATTCATAGCTGCTATGTTCTTTAATAAATGAAATCCTCAAAACCTCAGTTTCACCAAACAAAAAATTTGTAGAAGAACCAGAAAATGAATGGATTATTTTTTATATGTGAATAACACAAAGCATGTAGAAAATAGATAACTTCTTAAATAATATATCCAAATAGGGCAATATGAGTGAAAGTTGAATTAGATTAAGGTTGGAGATATAACAGGTCAATATTGACGTAGTTAAAAGCACCAAAAAGGCCAACAAAGGCAAAAAGCATAAAAAATAGTGTTCTCTTTTCCATTTTTGAGGATCTTTCTATTCTAGTTCATTCCCATGAAGCATTGTGGATGTGAATATGATATATTTCCTGATATCACTTACTTTTGACTATTTTGCAGGTTGCCATCATGGCCCAAAAAATCCTGTACACTATATGTACTTGTTTATTCCATGGTTGACTTCTTCTAGACAACAACTAAATTTTTCTAGTTTCTATTTTTCATGTTCATGTGCCTACAATATTTCACTTTGTATGGTATGCTTATTGTATCCCTCACTCCTGTTGCCTAGTTCGCTATCATTGTTTCCTCTTTCTTCTATGGATTCTAGAATATCTTCTCTAGATTTCTTATTTCTCTACCAGTAAGATTTTTGACTCACTTTCAATTATTCTGTAGCATATACTTGTATGGTGGAGGTGGTATTATTGGGAAAATCTTATTGCACAGACACTATATGGTCTCATTATTTCCCAATTTGGAGAAAAGAGTGTGAAACAATTTTTGAAAGACAATTTTGGATTCAAGCATGATATCTTGGGTGTGGTGGCAATGACTTCATATAGGGATAGTTATTATGTTTATAGTACTATTTTCCTATGGCATCAATTACGTCAATTTCCAGAGGCCCTGAGACATTACCATTAGGGATGCTCAATCCAAAAGAAAGAGTTCAATTTTTAATTTATCTCTAAAAGTAAATTACATCTATATTTGTTTGGCAATCATAGCACAAATTAGTTTAAAATGTCATGATTGCAGAGCTACCTTGTCAATTCTCACATTGTTCCAAAACATTTTGTGTATAACAGTTGCAATTTTTTCACCTCTTTAAGCGCATTGCTTGTTTCCTTAACCTACTATTTTGGTCTTCTAAATTTGTTTAGTTTCAGTGAAAAAAACATTGCAGGGCTACTCTCTCAATTCTCAAATTGTGCTAAATATTTTGTTGAATAACAAAGTTGCAAATTTCTTTCACCTCCATAAGCCCATTGTTTCTCTCCTTAACCACCCTTTAATTTTTGTTCTCATTTTTTAATTTCATTTTCTATGAAAAAATGATTGTAGAAGAAGAGATCGATCATCGTATTCGGCTCTGTCCAAGCCCAATTCAATGTTGTTACAATTAAAGTTCTGTTGGAATTTGTAGTTTTATTTCCAAAATTTTACCTAATTCATCAAGAGGCTGAACAATGAATGATACAGGGGTTGTTCTCTGATTTTTTTGCTGGAATTTTTAGTTTTTGCTAGAATTTTACCCAAGGGCTAGGTAGAGCTAGAAGTAGGGGTAGAAATCTCCCAAACTGTAAGGGTACCTCATTAGAAATGAATAAGAAATAATATTGGAAAGACATACAAACAAAGTCTTAAAGCTTTGTACACACATGGGAAGGGATGAAAACATTTAAAAACTACATAGTAAATACAAAAAGTACCATTGCCCAATAATGCTAAATTGAGCTAACTCACATTAACAATTGGTTTGATTTGTGCTGCTTTTGCAATGTTCAATAGGAAGGTGATATACACAATCAATGATCGCTAATTATTACAACACATGATAGGAGGAATCACTTAGAAAAAAAACCCCAAAATAAGAATCTTTACAACACAATAGGGTTTGACAAGAAAACTTGAAGTAACCTCTTCAATACAAATGAATCTGCCACCAAAATTATAGCTAGTTAAATAAGTTGACCTTAAGCTGAATCAACAGGTATGGAAATTAACTCCTACCCAAAGAAGAGTTTGTGGAATCCTTCTGAACCAGGATTAATGATTCCAACAACAAATGGGGTCTATCTTCCTCAATATAAACAAGCTTGACCTTAGAAGACATTTGACATGGTTCAAAAATGATAAAATACACATAAAAATATATATTTCCACAAGCAACTACAATATAAGATATCCATTGTTTTACCTTTTATGTTTTCAAAATGAATATCAGAAACCTTTAGAGCTTGCTTTTGATTGTTAATCGGTGCAAAATATGTTGTATTCTCCACCAATTACAGCTTACTGCCCTTTTTCGACACCAAAATTTTGTTTTTATGCTGTAGTTTTGTTGGGAAGTCAAAAGATAAGATAGTTTACAGTGAAGTTCCTTTCCTTTTAATCAAATCTTCTCTATATTACACTTAGTTTTAGTGAATCAGCTAATGGTGTAATCAATTCATGTTGACTCTACTTATTAAGTTTAAATTTTGTAAAATCTTCTTCATTAGACTTGAAACTGAAACAATCTGCTATGTTCTAGTTAAGTTCAGCAACATATGACATACTACATTGCTTATGGTTGAATCTCCTTTAGTTGTTAAAGATCTGATGCTTTTTTCTCGCATCTAGCCTACTGCCCTTTTCTAAATCAATTTTTTTTGTTTTTTGACCCATTTTTATGTTGTTAACATAGCGTGTTGAATTGATCAGTTTAGAAAAGAGTTGAAAGATAGAGTAATCCGTAGGGTTTTAGTTTTATGTTTTTTCTTATTAAATCTGCCATATTACACTTAATTCAGACTAATTCAGCTACATGATGTATAATTTATGTTAAATCTTCTATATTACACATAATCAACTTTATTTTACTATATTATATTTAGGAAAAGGTCTGCTAGATGTTCTTTGGATTTATTTTTCTTCCTTTTTAAAGCCAGATCCACTATCTTGTATTTAATTTTAGTGTGATGCTTTTTATTCTGGTTGAACAGGTTATATTGTGCTTTCTTTTTTGGTTAATATACCATAATTTCACTTATTTCTAGTTAAATCTGTTGAATCCAGGCTCATTTATGGTAAAGTCTGGTAGAATTATATTGATATGGTTTAAATTATAATATACAATATTGCATACAATTTTGGTCGACTCTATAATTTAAACTTGCTTATGGTAAAATCGACCATTTAATACATATTTTAGTATATTGTCATAGTGGCTTATACTCTACCTGATTTTGGTTATATTTTCTATGTCATACTTAAGCATAAATCTAGAAATTCTCTTCTGATTCAATCTATTACTTTTTTTGTTTTTGTTTTGACCCTCTCCCATTTTAATATATACAATAGAAAAAAGTGAACATCAGGAATCTGCATTTGTTTGTGGGGATTCTGTATTTGTAAAAAGTTCATCTTCGTGCCTAATCAAAAAAGACCTTGAGAAACGATCAAGAGCACCTAACAATTTTAATATTTTTTGGTGAAAATACATATCAAACCCTAATTGATTCGACATATTATTTGTTTATGTAAAGGGATTTCAAGTATATTTCTATTCATCCTCCTAAATCTTGATGACTTGTGAACTGTATCTGCTATTAGAGTTCTTGACCTAGGAAGTGTGCCTCTGCAAACATTTGATGGCTTTGTCAGCCTTAGCCACACTAGGTGGGAGAGTTTGAATGGTGTGTATTGCTCCATAACATTAGTTGTTGGGGGTGTGGTTGGTCCAATTCTCTTCCCATATATAAGACCTCCCAAGCACTGTGGTCAACTTCTTATATATAGTTATGCTAGAGATATTTGACACAACAAGTGGAGGATATGTTAGAGATTACTTAACATGTTCTGATGCCAGAAAGCCAGAAAGAAGCAAATTTACTGTGACTAACCTTAACCTCAAGATAATGTAGATTTTATAGCCATGCATTCATATCTTGTAGCTTAATAAAACATGAGAAAAATGTACCTGTTCAACCATCTTATCCTTCAATATTCTCTCCTTGTTGATCACTTTTATGGTGAAATATTAAAATAAACAATGTTGTTAGAACATTGTATTTCAATAAATTTTACAATTGTTTAGTGCTTGAAAGTATGTATGTTAATATTAGGTCAATCTTTGGTGTTTGATATTCTTTTAAGTTAAGCTCGTTCTAATAGCCAATTTATGCAACAATATTTGTATCCCTTCTACAAAAAAAAATTCTTCCCAACCAAGATGAGAGAATATTTCTTATCTGCAACTCTAATGGGAGAAAAGGGATTAGGGATAAGTAGTTTGAAAGATCAATATTGAAGAGAGAATCAAAGAGGACATTCAAGATTGACAATGGAGAAACACTATTTATGATTAGAAACTTTGAAATTACACAAGAGAAAAAAACACTACTAAACTGGAAGCACACCCGCCTCCACTGAAACTGACTTTTTAGTAATATTAGGTATGGAGGAATGAATGAGGAACTATTCAGTGGGATTACCAACTGGGTAAATAAGATAGAGTGTTGTAGACCAATAAATGGTACAAAGGAGGACAAAGAGGAACTAGGTGTGCAAAAGGAAGTGCCAGCCTTGCTTTAAGAGATATAAATAGTTCAAAATCAGTTTCAATTTTCAAGCCTTAAAGGACCACTTTTAAGATTTGGTCAGATATGTTGAAAATCTCAGAGACACACGTAGAGAGATTATTGTGTGCAACTAGCTTGATCTCCTTAGTAGTGTTGAAACAATAAGAGCAATGCACACCTCAGAAAAGAAGCATGAATCCTAGGAACTAGGAGTCTAGTTGGGGTTGTCTGCAATGTGCCTAGAATCCCTTTGGAAGAGAGGGTCAAAACCCCTAGAAAAGGAGCATCTTTGGAAACTAACACAACTAGAGCTGGTGCAAACTAGAAAGATATGAAGACCTTAACCTTCATTCTAATAAATTTAGGTCCCTGGCATAGAGAACAAGATACCTTTTTGCTTTCAAATATAATGGACTGTGGGTGGCATGGTTACCTGGCATACACTTTATGTTAAGGAAGAACTATGAAGCTACAATATGAGAGCACATAAATATCATGTTTTGTCATTGTAAGTAGAGAGGATAGTTCTTGGAAAAGGTATAAGGTAATTGGCTACACAAAATGGTGCATAGTCATCTCCACCTTGTATAGCTTCCAATCCTATTTTTTGGCAGCCAATCCATGTAGCACAAGCCAATATAGTAATTTCCAAAATAGTATAACAACATCTTTCATAAAATTGACAGTTAAATCCTACAATTTTCAATATAATATCATTTCAATCAATTCAATTCTTCATGGCCTACTATCTAGGTTTTTATGAGAACTGGACCAGTACAATCCCTACTTTACCAATAAGAAAAAATGATGAACAAATTTGACTATTCCTTCATGAACATTATATTATATAAACCAATAATTGACTTCTTTACACCCACCATTCATAACCAGTAATTAACCATACTGAAAGTGGCACTGATAACTAGTCATCCCATGGACTCCTAAGACCTTCATCACCTCCCTAATGGATAATACCATTGACAACCTGTCACAATAATACCATTGACAATAATAGCACATAATACCATTGACAATAGAAGGCTGGCAACAATTCAACTTTAAAAAAACATTATATGTAGAGTGTAAAGGAGACTGAAACATTATAAAAATTATGAATAACATGCACTAGTGATCTCAAGAACTAGGAAGAAATATATTCACTTATGCCTTGACAAATCCTTCTCAATGGATAGAAGATGTTGAGAGGATCAACTCAGTAGAAATAAAGTTAAAGGATTTTCTTTAAAAATAGTAGAAGATTAGAAGGTATCACAAAAAAATGTTGTTCTTTGAATTGCCTCACGTTTATCACCACTAGTACTATAAATATCATGCACATCATGTTTGAAATACGAATAATCACTATCAAAGTTGTCTTTTACTTTTCCCTCTTTCATATGATTGCTCTGCATGTGGGTTTAATCATCAAAGGTTAATATAAGTCAAGTAAAGAATGCAAAAACTATAAAATTTTCCAAAATTACTATTATATTACCTCAGCTTCAACACAACTATGATTGGACTGCACATCCTTATCCATTAACTCATCGTGATCATTATCGATATCGACAGCTTTGTTGGCATCAACATGTTTTTTTTTTGTGTTGCTTTGATAAAATTGTTCTGCATGTAGTTAAAATTGATAAAAACTCTTAAAGACGTTGAGCAAAATGATTCTGTCAACAATGCAAAGCTACATTACTATGAACCAAACTTAACTCATCAATATAGCCTCTTACCTGATATGAATTTGTGAAATTATGATCATTCCATGAAGAAACTATAGGCTGAACTAAGGAAGTCAACTATGAAACTTTATCAGTGAGACTGTGTAAGTGCTTCATTATATGTTCATACCCTTCATTTGAGTTGACATGATTTTCAGAGGCTCTTACTAGGCATTCCACAGATGGCTGTGAAGTCACTGTTGATGAACTAGACTTCCACTTCATACTATTCTTAGACCTATTAGGATCTAGTGTTGCCATATAATTTACAATATCTTGTACACCTGCTTCTCTATTAGTGTTTTCCACCTAAAATACAATTTCAATTTTAACACAGTCAGTTCAATAAAAAATTGAAATAAATAACATAATTTAAATTGAACCAAAAAGCCACACACTTACTCCAAATTTTTTTTTTTTTTCTGCAACCTGCCTCGGCCAAATGTATATTCAGCCTTCACACTATCTCTTGCTCTCTTTCCTTTATTACTCTTTGTCAAATATTCTTCAGAAGCATACTTTCTTTCAACTTTTCCCACTGTTTGGGAGATAGAGTCTTGTCTAAACTGTCTTTTCCCTCCATGATTTCTTATCTGCAAATGTATCTAAAATTGTTCATTAAAAGTCTCATATTGTACTTGTAATATTTTCTCAAGATTTGTCCACCAATAGTCTCAAAGGAATTTTCCATTTTTGTATAACATTCTCGACATGGTATGGATCTTGCTCTACAAAATTTGATTTACAAATATCCAAATGGGCCCTACATCTTACGCCCAACTCAGAGGCTCACCTTGTAGTATTTTTCCCAATGGGTTCACCATCTCTTGATACCTCAACCAAGAATGGATTCTTCCCTTCTAATATTCTTTCTTTTGAATGCCTCTCTGTAGATCTGTATAAATCTTGACTCAATTTATTTCTTTTAACAAAAGTGAACACATCTTCTGTTGAACCACTACCAACAGGTTCACTCTAAGGCACATCAGATGCAAGAAGGCTCTCTTCATGACTTTCATTGGGCTGCACATCACCATGTGTTATATTAGGTTCCACATCATCAGAATTACCTTTTTCACCAACTACATTTGCTAGATTACACAAGCGTTGACTTTTACAAACTGGCAACATTGTATCTTTATTTGCTACTTTTTTGTTCTCTTCATTTTCTCTTCACTCTTTTTCTTTCCTATAAAACCAAAAACAAATATCGTATCATGTCTTATATACATAAAGATTTTACATATAAAATTTCATTAAATAGTATTAAACAAATAATATAATACTTAGTAGATGTACAACTTTCCTATTTGTCAAACCAAGACGTGATAAACATTCATTATTCTTGGCCACATGTTCTTCACGATCGCACTCATAATCTATTAGTGGAGTTTCAGCATTATGATCACCATCATCTAATTTACGCGTTAAATTATTTCTCCTCATTTCTTGATGTTCAAAAAAACAATAAAGTATAAATTATCAACTTGATACTTAGATAATAACGGAAGAAGAAAGCATCAGTTTTTAGATATCTGAATAAAAAATATGGGATATTTAATCGACTATAAACTAGAACAAGATTTAATCAAAGCACTGTATAATAAATGAACCCAGTAGATAACACACAAATAATTTAAGAATATTTAGGAGTGACTAATTGTTTCAAAATAGGAAAGTAAAGTCACATAAATATCATCCTTAAATATAAAAAAACATAAACTTAATAATTATAATAAAAATGCTTAGATATTATTTGTCTCTCTAAAAACATGCTTTCTTGTTGACTCTAAATCCTTTCCATGCAATATGTTTTGTATCGAGGTCAACTAGCCACAATATGGGATGAAAAATTGTGCCAGTAGTGTGAGAAGATCAAATAGATGTGTGATTTTTTATCTGAGCATATGTATGAGGAATAGAAGTCGTTGATATCTCCAGCACTTGCCTATATGACTACAATATTTTTTGTGCTAAATGTTATCTATTTTGCAAGCTACATGTTGGTGCATATCTGAAGAAAGAGGATGAAAGCATTCATTGCTAGATGATGAGAAATTTCTACAACTGTGTATTATTGAATGCATTTAGAACTTACATAAATGATTTCCTTATAAAAGAATATACATATAAAAGAGTAAGGGCACATGGTTGTTTTCTTTGAGAAAAGAAATGATAAGGCATTTCTCTCAGTATGGTGTCTTACTGTATATATATGATAATGTGTAGCTTTTATTTTTACGTCTGTTATTTAAAAGTTTTAAGTGTGTATACTAATTTATAGTGGGCTGCTATCTTTTGCATCTTATAGTAGTCTCTTTGTTCTACAAGTCTTCAAGAAATCACTGCTATCATGAACATCAGTTTTTGGTAACCTCGCCTTTATACATGAATCCTCTGCTCCATTTCTAGAAAAACAACCTTTCTCTTACTATCAATACCTGCCAATACTTTTCTGTCATAATTATATAACAACCTCAAACAGACAATACAACTAACGGGAAATTAATCATTCCAAGTTGAATAAATGAGAACTAACAGACAATACATGTTCAAAGATGGTGCACTTTTACAACTATTTTCAACATACATAATAGTTGTAGTTGTCCATGTGATGCTATAGATGTACATTCAATTTCATGTATCAATTAATACACAAATGATGAATTTCTAGGAACAACATGCAAGTATAAGAAAATGATGGAGTTCCAGATCAACAACAGATATAGAAAAGGATTATAGAGATAGCAACAAGAGAAGCAGGCTGTCTAGAAATTATTGTAATCACCCTAACATAAGTTGGGTATGTGATTCTTTAAGAAAGGAGAACTAGCCTATAATGATTTTGTTGTCTTTCACACATACATAAAATAGCGTATAATGATTAATTTCTAGGAACAACATGCAGGTATATGAAATTATGGAGTTCCAGAGAAACAACAAATATAGTAAAGGCATGGATAATGGACCGGTGAGCATAAGAGATGGTAAATTCATTCATAACCATACCAAGGAAGAACTTGAGAAAATGGTGCTATTAAAAGGTGGCATCAGGCCAAATTCATACCAATGCCTTAGAACTTGCAAGCGCCCCACTAATCTTCACTCATAAAGGACTTAAGAGAAAAAATAGCATACTTTTTCAGTCACACCTAAGATGGTAACATCATGATAATAGCAGGCCATGCAATTTTTTTTATCACATAACACTACAATGCAAGTATAGTAGCCAAAATCCATACAACTCAAACATATTGATATTACATCCTCATTTTTATATGAAAACATATTCATATTACATTCATATAGAAACTTTATTCTACATTAAAGCCCTTACATTTATATAGCAACTTTGCTCAACATTAAAGCTCTAAAATAGGTATCAGTTTGATGGTCCATGTCCTTAAAACATAGAATAGTTTAGAAACAACATGAAAGTCTTAAATAAAATCTCATAAAATTGGGATGATCAATAATCATCTGCATTTCCAGCAAGATTAGAATCTTGATCACTTGTGTCTCCATCTTCTTGATTTTCTTCCTCATCCTCATTTGTGACCTGCAATACATTCTCTCTCTCAATTTCTTCATTGGTAATCAAAATAACTTCTTCAAACAATCCCTCATTGTCTTCATCCACTTCTTCAAACATTTCTTGTAAATTAACATATTGTCCATCGGGCATTACATTGACAAATTTCATGAATTTTCATTTTGAACGAGACTCTATTTGAATGACATATGACCAAACTAGGCTTCTTACATTATCAATTAGCAATGATTGATTAATTTGAAGAGGGGAAACATATAGATCATTTGTCTCTGATAAAAAATGTTGTGTATTTGCACGTATAAATCCATACTCATAAAATTGTACTACAGATGGTTGAATCCATTTACATTTTAATAATATACGACTGTTTTCACCAAAATCCACTTGAATAATTTCTTGGTTAAATCTAACATAAAATTTCTTCTCAATTTCATGAAGAAATTCAGCACTAACAACGCAATCACAATTTGTCTTTCCTTTGTCCTTTTCTTCCACTCTTAAATGACTACCATCGGCCCACATTCCACTAAAGTGTATAGCCCATATATGTGGAAATTGTGAAAGCTCTCTTTCCTCTATTGTTATATATTGACCTTCTTCTTTTGCATCACTGATTGCATTAACAATCTATTCTTCAAATTTTGGAAAAGAATCACCTCCAATAAAATTATGATGTATACGCTTGTGAGGTCAATGTTGCATCCAAATTTGGTTCTCTTCTTCATATTTTCTACATAAAATAATGATGTACAAACAGTAAGATTAATAATATGAATGTGTAAATGCAATTGAGTAAAAAAATTAGTGTAATTTTCTTTACCTGCGCCACTTGTCTAATGAAGATGTGTTTTGAAGAATAAAGACATGTATTGCACTTCTTTAAAATCCTTCATATTGATTGAGATTTTTAAAATCCTTTATATATTCTTCACAAAACCCCATGGCTTCTTGCATTGAATATCCCTCAGACATGTTGCCCTCTGGTTTTTCCATAGTACGGACAATTTTTTTCAAAACTTTCATATATCATTCTATAGGATACATCCATCTCATTCTTATTGGACCACAATTCTCTAGTTTATATTCTAGATGTATCAAAAGATGCATAGAAATGTTAAATATTGTTGGTGGAATTTATCATTCCAATAGACAAAGGACTTCAACAACCCCCTCTCTCAAACTATCAAAGTTTGAAGGATCTAATACATGTAAACTCATTCTCTTTAATATTAAGCCCAACCTTATAATTGCCAATCTTGGCCCCTTTTCCAAACCTAATATATTTAACACAATAGGTAAAATGTTCTCGATTATGACATGATAGTCATGGGTCTTGAGGCCTCTTAAGCTATTAATGTCAGTTTGGCTAATAATGTTGCTACTCACATATCTAGTGGGAAAGAGGGTCTGAGACATCAACTGTCAGAATTGTGCACACTGTTCCTTTGTCTAGACATAAGGAGCACTAGATTTTCTATATTTTCATTATCATATTTTTCAACCCAGAGATTTTGATGAATCTTTATTTCTCGAAAGTCTTCACTAGATGAAATATTATCAAAAGCACCAAAAAGAGTTTCTGTAATAACATAAGCTATATTTTTCTCAGTATGCATAAAGTCAACAATATGCATGATGCCTATATCCTTAAAGTATGACAAATTATACAATATACACAACCATTTTACACCACTTTCATTACATGGATCATATCTGCTTCTGGCAATCCCATTATTTTCAATAAATGACATTCTTTTTTGTCCATTCTCAACAATGTAATCACCTATTATTAGCAATGGCACTTCATGGTTCTCTTCTTGACCATTGAAACATGTTTTATGTTGATAATATGGATTATCTATTTTAAGGTAAGCATGATGTCCAAAATAAATACACTTACATAAAATTCTTGAGTGCCTCACAAAATCATTAAAGTTTCAAGCAGGACATCCATGGTATCCATGAACAGATAGACCAGACAATGTGTCATATGTAGGAAGATCATGAATTGTAAACAATAAGGAAGATTTTAAAGTGATTTTTATTGAATGACCATCCCTTAAAGACTGAACTACTTCAATTCTGTTTCACACTTCCATTAGCTCGTCATATAATGGATCTAGATAAGCATATATTGTATCTGCAATCACACTTTTCTTTCCTAGTATAATCAATGATAATATTAAGAAAAATGGTTTAGTTTCTAACCATGGAGGCAAGTTATAATCCCTTAGAAACATTGGCCAAGTTGACCATTTAGTACTCTGATGTGAGAATGGGCTCACCCCATCTAGATCCAAACCCAACCTTATATTACAAGGATCTTGAGAAAAATCAGGCCACTTTTTATCAAATTCCATCCATGTCTTAGAGTATGGCACATGTGATTATTTTCCATGAGTGCTCTTATTTTGGGCATGTTATTGCATAAGTTTTGAAATCTCTCTACACCTGTACATTCAGATTAATCATGGGATTATCAAAAATTGGCGAAGAACCTTTCTAGGAACCACAACTGATTTCAACCCTTGTCTATACCTTCCTTCATGACATTTCAGACATTCACTCTCATTTGTAAGATTTTTACAAAATAATACACAACCATTCACACATGGGTGGATGTTTTCATATCCCAAGCCGAGCTTACTGATTTTATTTTTACATTGACTTCTTTTTTTTGGCAATGTCGAGTGAGCTGGTAATAATGAACTTAATAATGTCAATAATTGATCTACACTCTCATTTGTCCAACCATGCAGCACTTGCAAGTTAAGAATTTGAATATTTTTTGTCAAATGACTTAACTTCCAATTAGCATAAACTGGCTTTAAAGCGTCCTCCATTGACCTCACCCAATCATCAATTAGACCCTCATTTAGTATTCTATCAACTTCAAACCCTTCGTCAAACATTTTTGTCTCTTCATCTATGTTTGGAGTCACTTCATTTATGTTTGTTGGCTCTTCATCTCTCACGGTATGAAATTATATCATATCTTCATAATAATTGTAAGCCCAAGGGCTTACACCACTATGCCCATATCTTATCATATACTGATAAATCACATTTCTCTTTTTCACTTTTCCACCAAGACAATTTTTGTATGGACATGGATATTTGTCAATGTCCCCCTCATCAGCTACTCTATCATAATATGCATGATATTGATCCGTAGTCAACCTATGATGTTGATCCATCTGTAATATTCTTCATTCCAATATTAATTTAGTTTCTAAATTAAAGAAAAAACATAAATCTAAAAATAGAGATCCCAAAACATTGTTAAAAGTAGTCACTTTTAGTAGAGACCATAAAAGAAAGAAGATGATATAATGATTCATTGTTCTGAAATCTATCTTACACTCATTTTAAGTTTACCTAGTGAGAATGGAATATGTGTGTGTTTCAGGTTTCAAATTACCTCTGAATTTGTTGTAGAGGGTCTTGCTAACTTCAAATTTGTTGCAAAAAACTCTGAATTCCTTGCCCGCCTTTTCAAAAGTCTCCAAGTCTTATCTAAACAAGCTTTATCACCCATGAAAGTGCTTCAATACCTATCCATGAGAATAAAAAATATTAACAACTATGATGAGTGTGTATTAACAACTTATGAATCAAATTAAAGATGAGTGGAAAATCATTGTAACTATTATATTTTAATCATTATATCTATGGGCCTATGTTGATCTACGATAAAAGATTGAGCATGTTATCATCATTTTTACAACTAAAAAATAGGAAAATCATTCTTATCATCCTATCCTTGTATACCTTAGTGGTTGGGGATATCAGTACTACCAAGGGAAGGGTTAGACAACCAAAGAAAGATCTAAAAATCATATAAAATGGGCATGGGGAAATCATATAAAATATATGACTAATTGATGGAAAACTAATGATTAAAATGACAATAACTAGCTTCACAAGAGAATCCCCATATCCTAGTAAATGCTAATTGGGTAGATATCTCACTAGTAGAATTATTTATTGAGATTTATTGAGATTTACGGTTGTTCTGGTATCTTTTCATGGTAAGTCTACTTAATCTTAAGTGATCTCAAAGTTAGAGCAATTTGTATAAAAATATGATATAAATATAATAGAGAATGAAATTTTCTTTGGCCATTGTAGTTTGTATGTCATATCTTTCCCCAGCAAGATATGACATACAAAATATCTGATATCTTGAGATTTATGGTTGTTCTGATATTTCTTGAGATTTACAATTGTTCTGATATCTATTCATGGTAAGTCTACTTAATCTTAAGTGATCACAGAGTTAGAGAAATTTGTATAAAAATATGATATAAATATAATAGAGAATGAAGTTTTCTCTAGCCATTGTAGTTTGTATGTCATATCTTGCCCCAGTTATGAGGTATGCATATCGAGAGCAATGCTGATGATTGAAAATAACTTGATTTAATTGCATTTTTTATATGCAACCATTCCATACAAAATGTGTAAAAAAGTTGTTAAGTAATTTTTCCATGTAGTGTTCGTCAACCTCAATACCATTGATAAATTTCAATTGTTTTCACTTCCATGCAAGTAATCTTATATTTAGTATTTTGCCAATGGATCTTTTGTCACTCAGCATATACAACTTTTTTATTTTTTTTGTACTTCAATTGCAAAGACTAAAAGAAATATGACAGATTGAGTTGTGCCTTTTTTAGGATTTCAACAAAAGATCCTTTCTTAAATGTGAAAATGTGTTTATGCACTCACTGTCAGTCAAATACCTTTATAAAAAAATGTTCAATGTTAGTTTTTCATACAAAAATGAATAGCTAACTTTTACTTCTTTAAATTGAGAGACTGAATCAATAAATACATAGAGGGTGATGGACCTAATGTATCTCTTAAGGACTATGTTAGAGGAGTTGAATGATTGAGATTGTAATTATTTAATTACATAGCAGGGTTGTAAGGGTACAAAGAGTTAACTTGGAAAAAGTGCATGGACAGAAGCAATGAAATTCATAAATAAGTGCATAAAACAAATTCCTTGAAATGAATATTGTTATAAAGATGGAATAAATAGATCTAGCACAAACATGGAAAACATAAAAAAATAGATTTTAGCTATTTTTTCTTATTTTTTCATGTAACTTCCATCCAAATGCCCCAGGATGTCACTCAAATCAAGACCTTATCACCAAATCCATATCATCTTCAGCTTTGTATAGAGAGCAGAATCACAACCTAGTTCAGCTGGTTCAGGAACAAAGAATATAGGGGCAACAATGTTGATGTCCCTAATGGAACATCAACATTGTTGCCCCTCTATTATAATGGAACTTTCTTCAACTTAGAACTCGACCACCATTGAAAAATAAAGTGACTACAACTACTACATCAGACAGAAGACAAGAAGAAAGTTCCTTATAATGACCAACTATTCAAAAAGAAAGAGAAATTCACAAGAAGAAAAATGAATGGAGGCCAAGATAAGGTATTTTCTCAGAGATGTAGAAAGAGTTACTAAGAGCCTCTCCTAGAGAATTTGGTATTTTGGTGGCCTTGGGGCTTACACCAAAAGAATTCTATCGAAAGGGCATGTTCAAATTCACACACTAGTTATCATATGCATATAGAAACAATAAATGGTAATAGGGAGAGAATAGATGTCTAGAGCTTGAAGAAATTTTAGAATTTTTTTTTATTAACCACTGATCACGATGCCGAATCCAAATAGTTTCAGGTCTTGCTGGTGATCACATGAGAACTATCTCACTTGCATCATCCAAAGCTACAAGAAGGAGCTCAAAATTGTTCCAGTAAACGTTTATGCCTCATACTCTCCTTTTTCTAAAGAATCAGATGTGTTGTATAAAATGCCTTCATGGGAGTTTAAGGAGATAAGGTAGTTACTGCTGTAGATCACTCAAACACAATCATCCCTGACCAGGAAAATCTAGAAAGGAAACCCTAGAGAGTCTCAAATTATAACTGGACTTCAAGTAGTTCATAAGTGATCATGTTTTCTGGGATGAGAAGAAAAATATCAGGAAGATTCACCTAATGTAATAAAATAAGAGGATTGACAACAATTTCCAAATTGAATGTGACATATTAAAATATTTTAGATCCAACCATGGTCCCATTTCTTTGACTCTCTAAATGGATGCATTAAAAAAGAAAGCCTTTCAAATTTAATGTAATGCGGCTTTAGGAAGAATTCCGAAGGGGGAGAATGAAGCTTAGGCTGGCAGAGATTCCTCATGATGGCAAGTTTGTCAATGTACATCCTTGTAAATAAATTGAAATGCTTTAGAGAAAATCTCAAAGAGAAAAATAGGTCTACTTTAGAGAAATGATCACTGAAAACAAAATAACAAAAATAGAGTTGATCAAAATTGATAAGCATGACAGCAACATGTGTCTGTAGATACGCTAATATAATGAGAAATTATTTTAACCAAAAATTTGGTTAAAACCTATTGCATCAAAAATCCAAAGAGATAAGGCTGGCTAAGGGGGATTGGAAAACAAAAAGTTTACCCAAGTCCACAATTTTTAGTCATTTGCCATACTACCAGTGTCTTATTCATTGAAAGGGTTTAATTGATAGACCTTGAAGACCTAGAAAAGGATGTGTTTGACTTCTATATCCTTACCTCAGAACCTACACAATAAGTATTTCCCCCAAATATCCCATAGCTTTTTGACTGACCACAAAATGAGTTCCTAATGGCCCTGATCTATTTAGAAGAAGATAGAGCTGCTGGCTTAATTATAATGGAAGAAAAATCTCCAGGACCTTATTGTTTCCACTTTTCCCCCTGCTTTCTTTCAGACATACTTTGATATGATGAAAGGATATCATGGACAAGCCACAAATCCTCAGGAATTACTTGTGAAACTCAACTTCACACTCCCAAGTCATAGCCCTAATTATCAAACCAAGGCTCCTTGGTGCTTCAATGAATTTGAAATCATGTTATTATACAATACCATCTATAGAACTCATCACAAATGTCATGGAAGAAAGAATCAAACAATTTGTATCATCTTTATGGTAGTGATGGTTCCTTAAGTGCCACCCTCAGATAAAATTAAAATAGAGTTAAGGAATGTTTATAAAGCTAGATATGATACTCAAGTTTGTAAGCTTATAAGGCTGGTGAAAAGATGAGGATGGTGTAGAGATGGACTGTCTACATGGACAAAACCCTAAGAAAGCTCTTTCAAATTTCCATGGAGATCTTTCCCCAAATTCCTTTCCTGTGCTCGGTGCAATTATTAGTTTTATAAGAATACGAGGTTACCGCTCTATTGTTTTAGAGATGATTGACAAGACTCTCACCTGCACCCAAACCTGGTCCTTCTAAAGCTATTTATGGAGGACACTATGACATTTTTTCTTCATCATTCTTCTCTTTATGGGTGGTTCCTTGGGATAATAAACCTA
The DNA here is from genome assembly GCA_018584345.1 of Thuja plicata. Lineage (NCBI taxonomy): Eukaryota > Viridiplantae > Streptophyta > Pinopsida > Cupressales > Cupressaceae > Thuja > Thuja plicata. The sequence goes on from MU226075.1 coordinate 473,234, forward strand.
CGCTAGGTGTAGATTGTACAAACAAAAAAATGCCATAGATGGAAGATACTTAATTATAATAAACAAAATTAGTCAAATATTGAATACACTTGTAAATCAAAATTATATCCATGAAAACATACTTCCTGGATTAAGAATGGAAGTTTCTTCTCAGGTATTCGGTTCTATTTAAGGTATCAAATAGTAGGCAAGTTCCATAACTTAGGGATTGGACATCTGACCGAGATACTATCCTCCTTTATAGAAACTCATTTAATTTATCAACCCATGGATGTATTTCTTGAAATGGGTCAGCAAAGTATATACACCAAGGATTTTTACTCAGACCATACTATGCCTGTAGGAAACAAATTGCTTTTGAAGGGAAACTATTTTATGGCTGCAGGAAGTAAATCAATTTGAAAGGAAACTATTTTAAAGATGTAGAAAATGCTGGAAAGGAAATGCAGAAGTAAAAGAACTTGAAGGAACACTATAACTTGAAAATATTGGAAAACATAATCATAGTGCTTCAGCAGCTATGCCTCTTTGGGTGCAGGAAGTGTTGGACTACCCTGCGGCTTTTGGTTACTGGAACAATGTTAACACCATAATTATAAAACCAAGATGCAGGAAACTTAAAATATATGAAAATGATCCTATCTACCTAAGATAAATTCCTCACAAAGTGAGCCCCCTTGAGTGAGCATCCAAAATCAATTATGTTGAATTGTAGATTTAAAACTTCATTCTCTATTGATAAAAAAAGTTATTACAAATTCAACTGTAAAGAAATAGAATATAAACTATAAATGATAATGCCCTCCTTCTGACACAGGAGCAGGGATTTATTTAAAGAAAAACATCCAACTGCTATCTATTCACACCATAAAGATAGGCAGAGATTTTATTACAACCCTACTAAACATGAAAGGAAACTATAAAACTAGAGATTGAATTGATCCATGAAAGAGGAAGGAAATGCTTTTGACAATAAATACAACTTCCCACTCTTCCCTAGATTTCCTTAGAGAATTTATTATGATTCCTAGGGCTTTGATTCTTTTTTTCCACCTTTCTCATCCCAAATCCATCTGCGTTGCGCTTGAGGTTTCCCCCTATGCACCTATTGCAAGACCGTGTTGAGCGTCCATAACATGGGTGTAGTTTACCTGGTCAAGGTAATAGTTTCTAATTTGGTGGGCTGCACTCCAAATGTTGGAGAAATTTATGATAATAGACATTAAGATACACATTCATCATTCATGTTTAAGCAACAAATTTAATTCAAAAAGACATAACTATAATTCCAAAATAAGTAATCTAGTATCTTCATCCAAGCATAGCATGTTCAAGTATTTGTAATCACAAAATAGGTTCGGTGGTAGCATGCCACATAAAAAAAAAATAGTATCTAGAAAAGCATAATAAGCATGATCAAAACATGGAAAAGATCCTAGCAAGAGCATGTACTAGGGCTTCTAAAGTATGGCATTAATATGCCCTATCATTTCTTCCACCTACGAAGATCAATGCATGTCCTCAGGCACAAAAACATGCCTGATCTTTGCAAGTACTTGAAGATCCCCTTCCTATGTCTCACCAGTCATAGAGGTTCCCATGCGCTAGTAATAACTATGGTGCACTCCATTTTAATTTCCCTGCTGATTTTGAGTTGTTCATCTACCTCATTGTCGATACAACTATATAGTGGCCATAGGAGAAGAGGGGGCTGGAAGGAAAGTGGAAGCCACATTTCAAGATGAGGTTGTCTTCCTAGGCATATGTACCATTGAAATGTTTGTAAAATAGATCTTAAGTTGATAAGGCTGTGAGTTTCAACCTTCTTTAATACCAATGGTAATCTTTCCCATCTCTGTCTCAAACCTTCTGCTGCCTTGTTCTCATCTGATAAGGATAGCTGCTCAAATGATGCAAATACCTCTTCCCTATTATTCAGCATCCTTTTTTGATGGGTAGAGTCTTTCATCCCATATACTATTTCCATCCAATCACAACACATCCTATGGGGATTACCATTTTCTAGTCGTAAGGGCAGTGCGATAGTTTGTTCAACTCCCCTATATTTTCTTTTATGTTCCCCATAGTTGATCTCATTATTGGACCAAGAAAGTAAAGCGGATAGGTGGACATCTCCAAGAAATAACAAAGGATTCCAATCAGTATTAGAGGGAACAACATAGTTATGCAGGTAAAGTTCACACAACAAATTCTGAACATAGTCTGGGGACTGATCATATGCATCCAAAAACTCATGTGGTGAATCTATGCTTGTGTGTAGATCCCGAAGGACCCGCATCAATTTATACATGAGAAATTGTTCTTTCAAGAACAAAGCATATACACTAGGAGTTTGTCTACATTCTATAAATTGTGGAATTAGAAGTGTAACTGAATCTAATTTGTTCTGTAGAAATTGCACCTCTTGTTTTTCCTGCCTAATTCCCTTTTTAACCTATCAATTTCTAGCTCCCACATTGACTTTTCATATTGTATTTGATTAAAATAGTCAGTGGAAAGGGAGTGTAGTGTTACCTGACTCTTTTGAACTATAGTAGCTGTAGTGACCTATTTGCTATTGTGACTGTGTCTGACCCATCGATGGGTATTTCTTCTAGGGTTGGAACTAGGGAATTTTTCCCTTGATCGACTTCCTGCTGAGTGGAAGGAATATCTGTAGTTTCAGCCTATTCTGCCTCCATGCATGTTGTTTTCAAATTCACTATTTATGTTTCCCTTTTCTTAGCTGCAAGATATATTTCCATGATGTCCGAATATTCTGTACATGGGCTTCCTTCTTGTGGTTGTTCTTTTAAAGATTCCTTAATTGGATCTTTAGGATATGACCTAGTCATCACAGGTGAGTTTGTTTTGTCTTCATGTGGTGTGCTCAAATGACTACTTCACCATGGAGGATTTTCCATAGATGTAGTAGAGCGCTTTTGTGATGTTCACTATTTCTTCATCAACATGGTTTTCTGATAAAATATGAGTTTCCTCCTTAGCATCTGCAGCTATCTTTGCCTTTCCCTTTTCTTTTCTCTGGGCACTTTGTTTGGTTTGTGGGGTCTACAAATCCGAAGAACCCTCAGTTTGACCACTCCCTGGGCTAAGGTTTGGTTTACCCAAAGTGTTTTGCTTCATTTCCTCCTTTGAAGAAGATAGAATTTAATTCATCATCTTCATAATAATGGTTTCATCCTCATCAGGTGCATCTTCCTCAGGAGCATCTTCTTGTGTTTCTTGTAATCCAGGTTGTGGCCCTTCACCTCATAGCTATACATGGGGTGCAGAAATAAATTCATCCCATGTCATATGAGTATTTTCCCATAAAGACCTCTCTACCAGAAGTTTTATCAACCTGTGGTGAGTATTTGCATTCAATTTCGCCTTTCTAACTTCTTCAGAGCTCATTTGTAACAAAGAATACAAGAAATTGGGTACATTGACAAGGTGACCATGCTGTAAATGAATCAATAGTTTAAAATGCACAACATGCAAGTAGGAATATTTCCCTTCACAAGTAATTTACCTTATCAAAGGGACAGCCAGTTAGGAGTAATATTCTAGAAGAGATGTTATCTTCACCCCCTTCTTACTAGTTTCCAATGGAGTTTCTATGGGAAAGGATAATTCTTCTTAGGTCGCTCATGTGTCATGTTCATGCGGAAAAACTTCACCCATAGTAAGAAGTCCTGAAGCCTCTATAATTCATGCTTCTGAAGCTTCCACCCTTAATCCATTTACATAAGCAACTCCATTGCTGTAAGTGCAAGATAATTCCATTGATATAGCTTCATTATAACCATAAAGCCTGACAATAAAGATGAGTGATCCCCTAGCTCATGGCACATGGGTGGCCCTTCCATTGTTACTGAAAAACTCTGCAACCCAAAAACTGCAAATCACTTGAAACTTCCTCTATGACTGAAAATGAATTTTTTCAAAACTCTGCTCTCTATATCCTCAATAAAAAAATTTTCCTCTTGTGTTTCCCTATATTCTACCTCAGATTAAGACTGAATAATGCTAGATAAATTCTTGGTGTAGGGTTCTAGGGATTATAGCAGAGGAGAAGTTTGAAAAACCAGAGCTGGGAATATGAGTTGGGTTTGAAAATTAAAAACTTTGTAGAGAATTTTGCATTTTTTGGGGTTGTCAAATCAATTAATTGGAAAATGATTGCACAGTACTGCTTACGCAAGGGTTATTATGGTAAAACATGAGTTAATGAGTTAACAAACTGCTCCCTACAAAAATTATGACAAGTGTCCTCACATGTGTGGTTAGGAAGTACAACAACACTTAGATGAAGCACTAATATTAATTACAATGTAATGTATAATAACGTCTAATGAAAATAAAAATATTGCAAACAATAAATGAAGGTGTACCTGGAGAGTAATCATGAATAAATACCCAAATTCGAAAACATTAGATGATGTGTGCAAAGTAAAAAGTAATGAGTGGCATTATAATGATGGGATGTGTAAGTGAAAATGGGAGAAATATTGATGGGGAATTTATTGTGGAAAGAGATATTTTTGTGGGAAACAAAAATTTTATTATGATTGTTCTGCGGTGAAGTTAAAGAGACGACCGGAGAAAAAATTCATTCCAATTGGATGGAGGAGGTTCGTCAGCTAGAGGAGGTCCATCAGCTGCAAGAGTGTCTTTAGCTGGAGGAGGTTCATCAGCTACATGAATGTCTTCAGATGGAGGAGGTCCATTAGCTACAAGAGTGTCTTCAAATCACCGCAAGAACTCTTCTTTAGTGGTGGGTTTATTGTATAGATGGAGTCTGTGACCATTGACCAATAACTTAAAGTAGACAGGGTCAATTATAAACAATTGGACTACACCATTAGCAAAAACTTTGTCAACCTCATAAGGGACAACCCAACAAGTTGTAAGCTTACCTTGATTCTCTTGAAATCGAGAGTCATATAAAAGTGCCTAGTCACCAGGAACAAACTGTTTATTTTGTATATGTGAATCATGCCATTTCTTCCATTGAAGCTGAATCAATTTGGTGTCTGTAAAGCTGCCATGTGGATCTCATCTAGATAATTAAGCTACATGAGCTTCTCTTGCTGAGCCACAATAAGATTTAAGTTGGGTTGTAATGATGTCTGTAAAGTTTTATTCTCAAATTCTATGGGCATTACACCAGTCTTGCCATACACTAATTCAAAAGGTGTAAATCCTGTAGGAGTTTTCCATATGGTGTGGTAGGTCCACACAACTTCCTATAATCGGCTACTCCAGTCTATTTTGTGCAACTGAACTGTCTTAGTGATGATGACCTCAATTTCCCTATTGGTGATCTCGGCCTGACCATTCACCTGGGGATGATATGGACTAGACTTCTTATGGCGAATGTTGTATTCCTCTATAAGTGTAGTGATCAGATTAGAAGTGAACTAAGCTCCCTAATCAGTGACTAGTTCCTATGGAACACCATACCTGGTAAATATTTCCTCATATGAAAACTGTGCAACCCTGTTATTCCTTGCATACTTCATAGCATGTACTTCCACCCATTTAGTAACATAGTCAGTAAAAACCAAAATCTAAGAGTTTACATTTGATGGGGGATGAATTGGTCCCACAAAATCTATTCCCCTTTTAACAAATGGAGTGACTATTATTTGAGGAAGAGGAGGAATTTCATCTAATTTGGTGGGCCTATGCATACATTGACATCTATTACACTTGCAAGTTTAATTAGCTGCATCTTTACAGAGAGTGGGCCAGTATTAGCCAGTATTGAGTATCTTCATGGTTGTACATTTGGCCGCAAAATGGCCACCACAAGGTTCATCATGGCATGCATGGAGGATATCATAGGTATTATCCTTATGAATACACCATCTTAGGATCTGATTAGGTCCAGTGTAGAAGAGACAGTCGGTGAGCCAAGAAAAATTGAAAGTCTTTTCAATTAATAACATCTTTTCCTTGGAAGAAAAATGCGGTGGTCCCTTTTGAGCAACCAAATAATTGGTGATGTCGGCATACTGGGGGGTATGAGTGGAAATAGAAAACAAGTGGTCATATTGAAAGCTATCATCTATGAAATGTGGGTCATCATCATTCTGTAATCTGGAGAGGAAATCAACCAATGCACTGGTTTTGCCCGATTTATCCACTATCGTGATGTCAAACTCTTGTAGCAACAGAAGCCATCTGGAAAACCTGCCTGAAATAGAAGATTTGTTTACCAAATACTTGATGGTGACATGATTAGTATGCACAAATATTGGGTAACCAGTTATGTAGTGGAAAAACTTATTAAGTGCATAAATTACAGCTGGGAGTTGTTTTTCAGTTACTATGTAGTTCAACTCTACCCCTTGAAGATTCTTACTTATAAAGTAGATGACATGCTCTACTGGTCCATCTTTCCATCTGAGAACAATGCCTAAAACATGGTCAAAGGCATCTGTGTGGATGTGGAATGGTAATTCCCAATTAGGTCATCTGAGAGCTGGTGCCTATGTAAGTACTTTCTTTAGCTGCAAGAAGGATTCTTCACAAGATGTTATCCAGACGAACTCTGAATTGTGAGAAGGGAGTACATGGGCCCGACTAATTTTTTGAAATCCTTTATGAATCACTGGTAGTAACCAGTGTGTCCCAAAAATATACAAACATCCTTCTATTTGGTGGGAGTAGGGAGGTTCATAATTACTCCAATTTTTGCTGGATCCACTTGTATTCCCTTGGCAAAGATGTAGTGACCTAACACCACACCTTCCTGCATCATCATAAAGGATTTCTCAATTTTTAGGGACAAATTATGCTCCCTATACCTGGTAAGAACTCTACCCAAATTGACCAATGCTTCCTCATAGGTTTCCCCATAAGTTGTGAAGTCATCCATGTATATTTCCATGCAATCATGGGAGATATCAACAAAAATGCTGATAACTGCACGTTGGAATGTAGCTAGAGCATTATAGAGGCCAAAAGAAAGTACAAAGTAAGAAAATGTTCCCTAAGGGAATGGGAATGTTTTTTTCTCCTAATCTTTAGGAAGGATCCTGATCTGGTTGTAGCTACTATATCCATCTAGGAAAGAAAAAAATGCTTTCCTACGAGGGAATCTAGGACTTGGTCTATAAATGGCAGGGGAAAATGGTCCTTCTTGGTGGCATTGTTAAGCTCCCTATAGTCGACACATACTTGTTAGTTTCCTCCTTTCTTTGGTACAATAACTAAAGGTGATATCCAATGGGCGAGAGATTGGGTAGATAAAACTAGCGTTTAGTAATTTTTGTAACTATGTTTTGACAATTTCTCTTAATGCAGGGTTTATACGCCTCTGGAATTATCTGACAGGGTGTTTGTATTCTTTTAGGAATATCTGGTGGGAACATAGTTTGGGTTCTAAACCTTTCATATCAGAATAATCCTAGGTGAAGGCCATGGCATGGATTTTGACCAGGGTGGTCAAAGATGTCTGTGCTGGTCTATAAGTTGGCTATTAATATGTAATCAATGATCAAGGGAAACTTCCAACAATTTTGTGAGTTCTACCATAGATGCATCCATTAATGGAGGCGGTTGGACCTCATGGGGAAGTATTTGGTGGTAGAGGTGCTCAGTTGTAGGAGTGGGAGGTAAGGCGCAATTAGGATACAAATCTTGTAGGGAGCAGTTATGGGGATTGAGACAGTTAATGGATTCTGAATCATGACCATACTGGTTTTGTAGAATGTCGATGATTAATGTGTCCTCCTCCTGTAGTTGCAGGAAAGGATCCCTTTCTAACATCATGAGTTGGGATATTGAGTTGACTACTTTGGCCTCCTCTCCAATGTCATACCATATTGGTGAGGAAAAATCTATTTGTGGTTGTGCTGGCAGATATAAAGCTAATGTCTTCGTATGCTGACCCTTAGAAATGGTCATAATACCAGAGCGACATCCGATAAAGGCATTAGTAGTAGCTAGCCAGGGTCAACCAAGAATTATGGGATAGCCTCCTAATGTATCTTTAGGCGAGAGGATCATAAATTTGGAAAGGTAAGACTAGTTTTCAAGGTCAACAACTATATCCTCCACTACCCCATCAGGTTTGACTATCGAATTGCCTGCAAGTTACAAGACAGTGGGTGTTTCTGAGAGGGTAGTGATGTGAAGATTCTGCATGATATCCTTTGTTATGACATTTATGATATCTCCTAGGTCAATTAGAGCATTTTTGATGGTTTTCCCTTTAATGGTTACTTCGACAACTGGGCTCCCTGGATTAGGAAAATTGGGGACCACTATCTTGGTGAGCATGATATCAAGAAGTTTACCTAGGGCATGGACTATCTGGGGGTCCTTCCACTTATGACCAGGATTTTTAAAGAAGAATTCCTTTATAGCCTTCCCATATGTGTGGACATCCTTGATTGCCTTAATAGTGGAATTTGAACATTAATGTTCTTTAATTGATCTAGGATGTTAAAGGTTGCATCTTCCTTATGTTTAGAGTTATCAACCTACAACCTTTGTGGAAAGGGAGGTTGAGATGGTTGCACTGGTGCTAGTAATACCATCAAACCTACTAAAGTGGAATCTAGTTTAGTTTGAGGTATGGGCTCATCTAGAGTTACTTTAGTTATAATAGGAGGTGTGGGCAGAGTGGTGTTAGATCATAAATGAATGTCATTGATTGCGTATGTAGGGTACTGGTTTGGATCCACTAAATAAACATTTTGCTGAGGTGATGGTGGTCTATTATGAGGATTTGGATAAGGTTGTGTAGGGAGTTGAGTATGTTTAGGAGGTGTTGTTGTGATTGTAGGAGGTGGCAGAAGAGCTTTTTTTGTGGCTGTTGTGGTGGCTATAGGAGTCCCTACTCCTAGTATGGCTATTGTTGAACCCCACGCCACTGAGGGTTTTGTTTTTTATTCTCCTAGAGTTGTTGCCAATTCCCTTGGGGTTGTTGCCAATTCCCTTATGGTTGTTTCCATTGAGGACTTGGTCAAGGTTTCCAATGAGGTTGAGGCTTAGTCCAAGGAGGGTATTGATTATTCATAGGTTGTTGCCATTGATTACTATAAAATGGACCAGTAAAAGTAAGTGGGTCCTAAGGCATACCTTGTTTTTGAGACCATAGTCTTCATTGTGCAACGAAGAATACTTTCTCATCATGCCTTTCAATTGGCTTGTAATCAGTGGGTATCTATGTAGTCTCCATGTTAGCAACCAATTTGCAACGACATTCTCTCTTCTTCTGTCTACAATGTGGACAAAACTCTGCTAGCATAGCTTCGACTTCCTCATGTTTCTTTTTTTCTTGCATTGTGTCCAACTTTGTGGCCATGTTATTGATAATGTCCTACTTAAAGTCAGATAGGAAATGTGTGATTTCTTCCCTTTAGGCTCCAACAATAATAGTTTTGTCTGTTGTGGATCTATATGCTCTACCCTTCTTCGGCACAACTCTTGAGTAATTGAGGAAGAATTTATTGATATCCCCCCATGTGGATTGGGTGATATATCCTCTGACCATAAGATACAAGGTATCAGTGCATCCTTCATTTATACCCCATAGAAGGAGAAGTTTTTGGGACACCTCATTAAGCTGATGATGAGTATTTTTTCTGTAGGATGAACATGAATCTCAACACATAATCCTCTAGGATTTCATCCTCCTTCTACGTCATCTTGAAGATGTTATCCCCTCTTATATCATTTCCCCTATAGTATTCTTGGTATTTCTCCAGGAACATTACCTTCATTTCATTTCAATTATAAACATCCTGACCTAAGCCCATAAACCATCTTAATGCAGACTCTTTAAGAGTTGCAAGAAACAAATTGAGCCTATGGGAATTCGTGGTGTAGTCATAACTACAACAGAGGATTTCAAACTCAAAGAGAAAGGTATCTGGATCTTTGGTCACTAGGCCATACAATTTGGGAAGCACTTATGAATGAATATTCTTGAGGTTGTTATCATGCTGATCAGTAATGGGAAATGGAAAGGTAGGGGGGTTCGCCATCCTGGGTGGATGCTTAGAGAGACCTTGTAGTTGGTAAATGAATAGAGGCAATATATTTTCTTCTTGATTGTCTGGGTTTTGGATTCTGAGATTGGCTAAGGCTTCTGCAAATGGATTAAAATCTTGTTCACCTTCTAGAAGGTGAAAGTTTAGCGGATCAAATTCCAAAAATGATGATGATGATTCTAATAAAGGAAGGTTGACAATTGCATCCATGAACTGACTCTCCTCTTCATCTTCATTTGGTACAAAGATATCTCCTAAATGGTTGTTGGGGTAGTTGGGTAAGTAACTTCCTAGATCATCTCTTCTTCTTTTATGCATACAAGTAAGTGAGAGATTTCGGCGATGGAGTGAAATAATTTTTGATAGAAAACCCTATTTAAAAAGGATGTACATGCTGGAATTGAAATCTACCAATGGCTGAGGAAAATAACTTGGCTTGACACCATCCCCAACAACAATGCCAAAAATGATCGGTTCTATTAAAGGTGTCAAATACTAGGCAAGTACCATAACTTAGGGATTGGACATCCAGTCGAGCAGCTATCCTCTTTTATATAAAGACATTTAATTTATTAACCTAGGGACATATTAGTTGAAATGGGTCAGAAAAGTATATGCACCAAGGAATTTTACTCAAACCACACTATGGCTGAATTAAACAAATTGCTTTTGAAGGGAAACTATTTTATGGCTGTAGGAAGTAAATCACTTGGAAAGGAAACTATTTTAAAGCTATAGAGAATGGTGGAAAAGAAAAGTAGAAGTGAAAGCACTTGAAGGAACACTATAACTTGAAAATATTGAGAAACATAATCATAGTGCTTCAGCAACTCTGCCTCTTTGGCTGGAGGAAGTGCTAGACTACCGTACGAGTTTTGGCTACAGGAACTGTGTTAATTCCAAAATTATAAAACCAAGATGCAGGAAACTTAAACTATATGAAAATGATCCTATCTAGATAACATAGATTCCTCACCAAGTGGGCCCCCTTTAGTGAGTATCAAATCTCAATTATGCTGAACTGTAGATTTAAAACTTCTTTCGGTACTGATCAAAAAACATATTGCAAATTCAACTATAAACTATAACTGATGTAAACTATAACTGATAACATCCTCCTACTCACGTAGGAGAGGGGATTTATTTAAAAGATAACATCTAATTTCTATCTCGTCACACCATAAAGATAGGTAGAGATTTTATTACAACTCTACTAAACATGAAAGGAAACTATAAAACTGGAGATTGAATCGATCCATGAAAGAGGAAGGAAATTCTTTTGACAACAAATCCAACTTCCCAATCTTCCCTAGATTTCCTCAGAGAATTTATTATGATGCCTGGGTCTTTTCTTGTTTTTTTCCACCTTGATCATCCTGAATCCATCTGTGTTGCACCTAAGGTTTCCCTGTATGCACCTGCGGAAAGACCGGGTTGAGCATCCAGAACATGGGCACGGTTTACCTAGTCAAGGTAACATATGCTAATTTGGTGCATTCCACTCCAAATGTGAGAGACATTTTTTATAACATACATCAAGATACACATTCATCATTCATGTTTCTTTGTAATCTAGTCTCTTCATCCAAGCGTATCATGTTTAAGTATTTCCAATCACAAAATAGGTTCAGTGGAAACTTGCCACATAACAGAAAATATAAGTAAAAGTATCTAGAAAAGCATAATAAGCATGATGAAAACATGGAAAAGATCCTTGCAAGAGCATGTCCTAGGGCTTCTAAAGTATGACATTAATATGCCTTATCATCAAGAAAGAAATATGTTTCTAACTTGTTATCAACTGGTAAATTAATAAATAATGATACTTATTAATAATTTTAAAAACTAACCAAATCTTACAAGTAATGAAAAATTTCAATGGGTATCATTTAGGGGCCTGCAAATAATCAGTTTGAAATACAATTATCTTCATCTTCAGAGCATAAACTACATTTTAATTTTTCATTTAGTTAGATAAAACAATCTAACAATTATTTCGCTATTGATGGCATAAAAGATATGTCCTAATAGCTAGTAGAGAATGCTAAAATTGTCAAGGAAGAACTGTAATGCATTGCGATTAGAACCCATCTAGTATCATGATCATTGATATGGCAAGATGTCTCAAGCAACATGTTGGATGGATAGGAAAAAAGATAGGGTCATGGAAAGACAGAAGGAAATCATAGGAGTAGTGATGGCTAAAAATGCAGAAACCTTGTGGGAGAGTAGCAAGCACATAGATAATTTGAAGAGGTTTTCTGAGCACAACGCAACACAATAGAGGTTAACAACAGGTCATGCCTAAATGAGAATTTTGTATAGAACCCTCTCATCCACTTTCTCATCCAAGTTTCCTATAAATAATGTACAGACTAGATTTACCATTATCTTGAAATAAATAAATGCCAATATTTTTGAAAATGTAACTAGATTCAGCTCCTTGCAAGCTCGACACCAGATCAACAAAATTTATAGAAGGTGAAAGTTTAGTGGATCACCTTCGGAATATGATGATGATGATTTTGATGAAGGAAGAATGATAATTTAATCCACAAACTGACCCTCCTCTTCATCTTTGTTTGGTACAAAGATATCTCCTAAATGATTATTGGGTTAGTTGAGTAAGTAGCTTCCTAGAGCGTCTCTTCTTTTTCTATGCATACAGGTAAGTGAAAGATTTCAGCGGTGGAGTGAAAGAATTTTTGATATAAAACCCTATTTAAAAAGGATGTACATGCTAGAATTGAAATCTACCAATGGCTGAAGAAAAGAACTTGTCTTGACACCATCCCCGACAACAATGCCAAAAATCGTCGGTTCTATTTGAGGTATCAAATACTAGGCAAGTACCATAACTTAGGGATTGGATATCCAACCGAGCAACTATAATCCTTTATAAAAACCCATTTAATTTATCAACCTAGGGACGTATTAGTTGAAATGGGTCAGAAAAGTACATGAACCAAGGATTTTTCCTCATACCACACTATGGCTATATGAAACAAATTTCTTTTGAAGGGAAACTATTCTATGACGGCAAGAAGTAAATCTCTTTGAAAGGAAACTATTTTAAAGTTGTCGAGAATGGTGGAAAAGAAAAGTATAAGTGAAATCACTTGAAGGAACACTATAACTTGAAAAGATTGGAAAACATAATCATAGTGCTTCAACAACTCTTCCTCTTTAGCTAGAGGAAGTGCTAGACTACCCTGCGGCTTTTGGCTGCAGGAACTGTGTTAACACCAGAATTATAAAACCAAGATGTAGGAAACTTAAACTATATGAAAATGATCCTATCTAGATAATATATATTTCTCACCAAGTATGCCCCCTTGAGTGAGTATCCAAACTCAATTATTGTGAACTATAGAATTAAAACTTCATTTGTTATTGATAAAAAAACATTTACAAATTTAACTCTAAGAAATATAATGTAAACTATAATTGATAACGCCCTCCTCACAAAGGAGTGGGGATTTATTTAAAGAAAAAATCATCTTAGTTCTATCTAGTGACACCATAAAGATAGGTGGAGCTTTTATTACAACTCTACTAAACTCGAAAGGAAAATATAAAATTGGAGATTTAATCGATCCATGAAAGAGGAAGGAAATGCTTTTGACAACAAATCTAAATTCCCACCCTTCCCTAGATTTCCTCAAATAATTTATTATGATGCCTGGGTCTTTGCTTTTTTGATTTCACCTTGATCATCCTGAATCCATCTACACCACGCCTAAGGTTTCACTATATGCACCTGCTGCAAGACCGGGTTGAGCATCCAAAACATGGGCGTAGTTTACCTGGTCAAGGTAATGGTTGCTAATTTTTTGCATTGCACTCTAGATGTTAGAGAAATTTATGATAATAGACATCAAGATACAGATTCATCATTCACGTTTAAGCAACACATTCATTTCAAAAAGACAACTATAATTCCAAAATAAGTAATCTAGTATCTTCATCCAAGCATAGGATGTTTAAGTATTTCCAATCACAAAATAGGTTCAGTGGTAGGATGCCACATAACAACAAATATAAGTAAAAGTATCTGGAAAATCATAGTAAGCATGATGAAAACATGGAAAAGATCCTAGCAAGATCATGTCCTAGGGATTCTAAAGTATGGCAATAATATGCCCTATCATCAAGCAAGAAATATGTTTCTAACTGGTTATCAATTGGTAAATTAATAAATAATGATACTTATTAATAATTTTAAAAACTAACCAAATCTTACAAGTAATGAAAATTTTCAATGGATATCATTTAGGGGCCTGCAAATAATCAATTTGAAATACAATTATCTTCATCTTCAGATCATAAACTACATTTTAATTTTTCATTTAGTAAGATAAAACAATCTAACAATTATTTCGCTATTGATGGCCTAAAAGATATATCCTAATGGCTAGCAGAGAATGCTAACAGTGTCAAGGTAGAATTGTAATGCATTGCAATTAGAACCCATCTACTATCATGATCATTCATATGGAAAGATGTCTCAAGAAGCATTTTGGATGGAGAGGCCACAAGCTAGGGTCATGGAAAGGCAGAAGGAAATCACAGGAGCACTGATGGCTAAAAATGTAGAAACCTTGTGGGAGTGTAGCAAGCACAGAGATAATTTGAAGAGGTTTTCTGAGCACAACACGACACAATAGAGGTCAACAAAAGGTCCTGCCTGAATCAAAATTTTGTAAAGAACCCTCTCATCCACTTTCTCATCCAAGTTTCCTGTAAATAATGTACAGACTAGATTTACCGTTATCCTGAAATAAATAAATGCCAATATTTTTTAAAATGTAACTAGATTCAGCTCCTTGCAAACTTGGCACTGGATCAACAGACTTTGAACTTGATCACCTAATATACTACTGGGAAACATCAATCCATTTATTTTAAAAAGAGACGCTTTTATGTAAATAAAATTCAATCGATTGTCTTGATTGATTAGTTGATATTTTTCAAGATTTATAGGATGTAGTCTTGGGCAATCTATATGTCCCCAAAGTTTTCTAATTAAAGAATGAATTTCAGTAAGGTAGACTGGTAAGACTATGTAGAATGAAATTTAATCCATGGAGAAGAAATTTGTATGATTTTGACTTTGGTCGTGCAAAATAAGTTATGATTTGCATATGCTCTTATGTTTTTCTTACATTTCTTAATTACTACGGTATTTTTCCCCTCCATGTTTCTTAAAATGTACTAACTATTTTTTATTAGGAAAAAGAGAAGATTGTTGGATGACTGTAAATCTTATAGGCATCACATTAAATGGAGATTCCATTTTCTTGAGTTACATGTTAAGGAGTTCTGATCTCAAGCTTCCAAGTATGACTATATTCTCAAAAATATTTAGTCTAAAAAGTTGCAGGGAGATAACCTAACTCTATAAATGGGCTGACTCAGATTTGTTATGATGACATCCATCTTTGAAAGGGTTCCACTCTTTCCTAGGGTAAGGGGTTACATGAAGATATGTGACTCCCTCCAAATGGAGATATAAAAGGAAGAACAAGTCATCCAAGTAAGATAGATCGAAGAAGTAAAGATCAACATTCAACCAAATAAAAGATTACAAAACTCACAATTAATATATCAGATGACAGTTTATATACTGATCAGATGTTGTGGTATGAGTGCAATGCATGCAATATGAATTAGCTGAATTGTTATATGTTTTCATTTGATAGGAATTATGAATATATGCAGATAATCTATTGCTCTAATGTATGCTTATTTAATAATGAAGTAGGTCTGTATAATAATGATTCCTTCAAATGTTTCATCCAATTTAGTGTTCCATCATTAAGGGGAGGTAGGGTATATGAGGATTTAAAGTAGCATAGGTTACATTTGAGTTGGGTAACCCTAGGTGTGGCTGGGAGGCCGAATGGGTGGGTGTCATTCCATGCTCGTGAGCTTGATGGACAAGCTCGAGGAACCTTGTATGATATGTCATGGCACTTCATATTGTGAATGGATTATTGGGGAAGGCCTTAAGGAAATCCTACATGTACATTATGTTAATCATAATTCTATTTTAAACATTTTGGAAGTGCATTATTCATCTTTCACGATGGTAATTATTATGAGCTCTAATTAAAGATATAAAGTTGATAATCTACATTCTCAAATATAGTCTATATCTTATTTGGGGGTTCTAGGGAAAATAAGAGTCAAGTCCTAGTAGGGGATATTACATTTGGCATCAAAGCTTTGATCATGCTAGGCTATAGGTCAAAGAGGTGCTATGATCCTTTTGAAAGAACATAACATTTTTTTGGAAATTTTTATAATAGACTTAGATACCTTGAAATGATAAATTATTGTTTGAAATCACAATCTTCTATTGTAGAATTTTAATTTACAGAATGTAGAGGTAGGTTTTCAATATCCATATAATAATTTTTTCATGGAATCCAAATATAGAGAACACCCCATACCAAGGAACTAAATTAATTAATAGACAAGATTACAAAAAGATGTGTCTAATTGAAATTGACAAGACTCAGAATAATTTAATGATAACATAAGAGGGTAAGATCTCTACAAAAGAAACAAAAGCACAACTCCATTACTTAGAGCTAAATCATTAATCAAAACTCTAATGGAATGAAGCTTATACACTAAGTACCAAAAAATTGAAAAACAATGCAAACATCTTTCTGGACATGATGATGAATTAATTGAAAGATAGTCATTACACCACAAAAAATGTAGATCAAATATGACATAACAGTAAAGAGGAGAAAGCCTGAGATTTAAATTTGTTTCTTATTCAACCACTCCAACTTCTCATGCATCCAATGAACAACCAAAATAGATTAAATTAGTGCCATGAATCCAAGAATGAATGAGGTCAAATTTCAGCAATGCTCTAGAAACCCTTTGGCGTGAATGACTTTCAGCTCAGCGCCAACATTTTTAGCCTACCTTTCCTCCATGGCTGAGTTGCCTGAGGTCAAATTTCAGTATTTTTCTTTGCAAACCCTTTGGCGCGAATGACTTTCAGCTTGCCGCCAACATTTTTAGCTTGCCCTTCCTCCGCGTACGAGTTTCTTAGGATTTTGTTAATTATTTTTCATTATTCTTTAATTATACCCACCCAAAATGCCCTATATATGATTGTCCCTCTAATTACTATTTAATTAATTAAAAATTCCCCTTCTATTTTAATTTTTAATTAATTGATTTTTATTTGAAATTAATTAATTTTTTTTTTGGCTAATTAGTGATTATAATAAAAATCTATTTAGGCTCAATTATTTGTCTTTATTTTTTAATTTAAGATAATTAAAATAATTTAAATTTAAGATATTTAAAATAATAATTTATTTTTAAGACAAAATGTTAATTTTTTCTTAAACAACTTAAGCTTTTGAAGTACTTTTAAACATTTTAAGCTTTTGAGAATATATTTCTGGATTCAACTATGTTAAATTTATTTTGATGCGAATTATCAAGATCAAATATACACTATATATAATGACACTTACCTTTTTCTTGGAAACATTACCTTTAATCTATCATTGCAAAATTCTAAAATATTCTTCCCAATACCTCAAATAAAAGGACCGTGGGATTATACATGATCTTTTCATAGAATAATGTTTCAAGCCAAATTTAGCCTATCCACCACCTGCAACCTCAACATCATTGGTATTTTTTTAACTTTTCAATGCCCAACCGAATAGGAAAGCTAATCACTTACTTTCCCTCAACCAAAACCATGAACAATGAAAGCTTGCTTATAATACTCACTAAGAGTAATTTTATCACTAAGACATTAGGTACATGTAGAGATAAAAGGTTAAGTCAAATATCCTGATAAACCTAATTAAAGAAAGAGACTGACCATTCTTCCCACTTCGATATTTCTACCCTGGATTGATCTAAAATACAAATATGAAGATGTTCATCCATTTTTCTCACAGAATATAACAAGTAATCATTCAGCCTAGGACAGTGTTTCAATAGTTTTCAATTCTCCAACCATGGGTAATGTTTGTAAATATGTGGTATTAAATGAACATTCTTACGATAATCCTACAAAAGACCTTGTCTTTGAAAAATCATGGACATCCAAGTATGATGACAATTCTCATACCAAAATATTCTATCATTGTTATTTCAATTTCACATTATTAAGATGGTCAAGTACATATTCAACACGAAAAGATAGAAGTGAATCAATCTTCATTTTTAGGGAAAAATATTTAACATTTTTTTTTCTTTAAGGGAAAAAGATTCATTTTCAGTAGACTAGACCATTATGTTTCAAAAATACACATTGTAAATTGAATCTAATCGCTTCTAGAAATAACTAGCTTGAAACAGTAAATTTATGGCATGAGACAGGTGTAGATGGTTTCCTCACGCAATAAGTGTATTGACGAACAAGCATTACTAGTGAAATATAACTTCTAGGTATATAAGTCTATGATATTATTAAATTCTATTATAAATGAGTAATAATAATTTATTTAGTCATTTTTGTTTGGATGACTAATTATTTAGTCATTTTTATTTGAGTGACTAATTATTGGTGACTAATTGTTTAGTCATTTACTTGGTCATTTATTTAGTCACTTTTAATTGTATGACATTGTGAGTTACCTGATGACCAAATTAGTCATTTATAATTGTAAATTGCAAATAATTAGTAGAATATGATCAATTTTTGTCATGTGACTAAAACTTTTAGTCACGTGACTAAACGTTTTAGGCACGTAGTCATTTATTTGCCAAATATGATCAGTTTTGGTCATGTGACTAAAAATTTTCGTAACATGACTAAAATTTTTAGTGATGTAGTCATTTATTTACCAAATTCTAGTAGTGTCAAAAATGCTCAGGAAACAGTGAAATTTCATAAAACATGCTCTAGAATATGTTCTCTCTCCAATCTGTCAATTGGAGAGACTGCAAACAATATAAAACTGACTCCCTAACTGGCCCAACTCATTCAAATCTAGTTTTGGTTGTTGGGAGTAGAGTTGCAATAGTTCAACAACATTTTGAAATGTTGTAATGATAAAATTTTGCCAACAATGATAACTATTGACAAGAACTAACAACATCAACATTGTTGCATCCCACCAAGTGGGAAAAGACACTAAAAATCCACCAAAGATAGAAAAATGGTAAAAAATGACCCTAAAACACTTCTTCAACCTAAACACAAAAATTGCATAAAACACTATGACAGTCCAATGAACTAAGGACTTAGGGTTTATAAGTCTACCACTAAGATCCCTGTCCACACAAGATAGACCAAAAACAAAGCATAGCATGGATCTAAGTCACATCTAGTTATTACAATATAAATTAAGAAAACTCAAGTCCTACACTCAAGTCCTAGGTGCCTTGCACCATGCTACCCATGATAGAAAACTCAATTCCCTTGAGTTAAAGAGTAGCAAAATTAAAACTAGCCTTCTGAAGAGCCTCTTTGGACATCCAAGTGGAATCCTCTAGAGGTTTACCTTACCATTGAACCAGGTATTCATAATAAGTCTTCCTTCAAGTTTTCTTAGAGATTTAGGTGTCTAAAATGCAATCAATCTCCAAGGATGCAGTCTGGGGTAAATATTTCAACAAATCCTCATGCTGAGAGCTTAAATCACCTGCAACAAACACATCATCTGCAACACCTTTGTAAGCTTAAATATCAACAATATTAAAAATGGGTGACAAATTAATATGAGAATGCAAGTCAATGTGATAGGAATTTGAGCCACATTTCTTAAGTATCTTGAAGGGACCGATGTTCTTCACCATCAATTTAGTATACTTCTCTTTAGGCATCCTATCCTTCCTCAAATGGACCATGACCAAGTCACCTACCTTTAAATGCAACTCCCTTATCCTTTTATCTACATGTTCCTTATACTTAAGGGAAGATTGTTTAAGTTTAGACTAAACTTGCTCATGAATATCTTTCATGACTGTCACAAAGTCTTTAGAAAGAGCACTAGGTTTTTCAATGTCCTTAACATCCTTGAGTTTCAAGATACCTCTTGGGTGCACACCATAAAAAATTTGGAAAGGATTCTTAGCGGTACTTCTATTGACTAAATCATTGTGGGCTAAGTCAGCTTGTGCAATGATGGAGTCTCAACTTGTGCCATGTTCTTGGATGAGACACCTCAACAAGTTTCCAAGTGATCTATTAATCACTTTAGTCTGCCCATCAAACTGACAATGATATGCTGATGATAAACAAACATTGGTTCCTAACTTCTTCCACAGGGTCCTCCAGAAGTGACAAAGAAACTTAGGATGTCTATCAAATATTATAGATAATGACAAACTATGCAACCCTACAACCTCCTTAAAAAATATTCCTGTAGCATGAGAGGCAACATGTGTAGTCCTACATGGAATGAAGTGAGCGATTTTGGAGAGTCTATCTACCACAACAAAAACACTATCATAGTTCCAACTTTTGTCTTGGGAAGCCCAAGTACAAATTCCATGCTAATGGAATCCCAAGGCTTGGATGGAATAGGAAGTGGAGTATAGAGTCCTACATTGGAAGTATGACCCTTAGATCTCTGACACACAAAACATGTTTTCACAAACCTCCTAACATTAGTCTGTAACCTTGGCCAAAAGTAGAACCTTCTAACCAACTCCAATTTCTTATCCACCCCAAAATGTCAAGCAAGACTGCCACAATGCTTCTCCTTGAAAATATTCTCCCTCATAGAACTTTTAGGAACACAAACTAACCCCCCTTTAAACAAGAAACCATCTTGAATCATAAATTCAAAAAATTCAGTATGATACCTTTCAAACATGTCCACACAAACCTTGTAAATATCCTTGAAGTCATCATCATCTACATACAAGTCATTCATGGCTAAGATCCCTGCACTTTCCAACTATATATTTTGAATAGTTAAAGCCTTCCTACTTAAGGCATCAACAATCCTATTAGTAACACCCTTTTTGTGCTTGATAGTGAAAGTATAGGATTGTAAAAACTCTATCCATTTAACATGCCTATGGTGTATTTTCTCTTGCCTATTGAAAAAGCTAAGAGCCTTATTATCAGTGTACACAATGAACTCTTGAGACAACAAATAATGATGCCATTTTCTCAAATATTGAACCATATCATACAATTCAAGATCATAGGTAGATTAATTCTATTTGGCTTCATTCAGTTTTGCACTAAACAAAGAAACTGGTCTCCCATCTTGACTAAGGACACCGCCTATAGCCTTATTACTTGCATCACATTCCACCACAAAAACCTTATGAAAATTAGGGAGTACTAGGACCGGTTGCTTTGAAATCTTATTCTTTAGGAGTTGAAAAGAATCAGTAGCTTCTTTGGTCCACAAAAAGACACACTTTCTTCCCCCTTTGAGTGTATTGAGTATAGGGGCACAAACACCACTAAAATCTCTGATAAAATTCCTATAAAAATTGCATAAACCATGGAAATTTTTTACCTCTGATGCTGAAGTAGGTGGTGGCCAATTTAGGATAGCTTCAAATTTGGATGGATCCATTTTCAAACTACCCTTGGATATGACAAATACACAAAATACTAACTCTTGATGCAAGAAGTAACAATTGTCAATGTTAATCTTCAAACCTTCTTCATGAAGTCTTTTACGCACCAAATCAATATAATGTAGATGCTCTACCCTGTTGTTACTAAAAATTAGGATATCATCCAAGTAAACAACAACAAATTTATGAAGAAAATGTTGCAAAACTTCATTGATCAAATTCATAAAAGTGCTTGGGGTTTTAGATAACACAAATGACATGAATACCCACTCAAATAACCCCTCATTAGTCTTGAAAGCTGACTTCCATTCATCCCCTTCTCTAATCCTTATATGGTGATAACCACTTTTCAAATCAATTTTGGAATAGTGTGTAGCCTCACCTAAACAATCCATAAGGTCCTCTATTCTTGGCATTGGGAACCTATATCTAATAGTGATCCTATTGATTTCCCTAGAGTCAGTACACAACCTCCAAGTACCCTCTTTTTTATGTGTGAGTACTGATGGTACAAAACAAGGGCTGCTACTCTTTCTTATGAATCCCTTCTCTAAGAGTCCTTGTATTTGTCTAGAAACCTCTTCATTTTGTTATGGTGTAAGTTTATAAGCAACCTTATTAGCTAGTGTAGCCCCTGGTATTTGTAATGACCTAAAAGTGGTCACCTAACCCTAGACCCCTAATCTCTGTCTCATATTAAGAAACCTTATTCTTGATAAATCAAAGTCCTAAACCAAATAGGCAATTCATGAATTTCAAGCTAATCTGACTTGAATCTTAGGTCTTAATTAATCATCACACTTGATTAATTAATTCCTAAAAATATAATATATTGCCAAATAAACCTTATGCTAATTATTTAATTGATATTCTAATATATTAATTAAATAAAATTACTAAATTGTCAATAAAATTCAAAAGGGAATTAAATTAATTAATAAAAACAAAATATGCATTGAAAATCAATTAAATCTTTAAAAATGCATATGATGTCATCAACTGATTTTTGAATTAAAATATGCATTTAAATTAATTAAATCTTTAAAAATGCATATGATGTCATCAACTGATTTTTGGAAATAAAATTTTTTTATTCAGTTGATTTAATCTTATGTTTTCTCATTTTAGAAACAAATCTGTTTTATTCAGTCAACTTAATCCTATCTATTTATCATTTTCAAAACAAAGTTGTTAATTGAAAACTGATTTTGGAAGTTTCCAAAAAGGCTGAATCTTTCGACAAATCGAATATGAGCACTCATTTCCTCTAATCTCGACCATCAATTTTGGGAGAGATTTTCTATAAAAGAGAGCTTCATTTCCTTCACAAAGTATCCCAGTTTTAGCTATTGTTATTATGCAGTTTTCATTTCTTAAACTTTCAAACATTTAAGCATTTCATAGCTTTTTGATTGAATAACTGTTAATTTACTTTCAATCATGCAAACTTCTTAATCTTAGAGCACATATGATTTGGGTTTTAAAATCAATCGCCATCTTTCATTTGGTGCTTTAAAATTAATCTAATTAGCTTGGGATCAATCTTGCATTTGCATATCATTTAGAATCATATCATTTTAGCTATTTCAAATCCTTTGTTTAGGATCTAGTGTAGTCACTGTTTCTTGCAATGACTAGAGAGCAAGATTCAAACTCCTACCTACTAGAAGGTAATGAGTCGATGTCAGTTATCCTTGGGCATTTTAGTAACATGATTTTTTCAATTTTTAATATGCTAACCTCATAATGGTTCATTAAAGTGTGTGTTTGCAGCTGCAGGTATCTGACATAATTTCACTCGTTCATTTCTGGCATCCACCGTGGGGCTTGAACCTTATTTTGAACCAAAGCTTACCCAAATCTCTTTTTGAGCCAAATTTGACTGCACCATCACTTCTGGATCGTTGTTTCAGTTGAAAATGACTATAAACTCTCCCATATCTGATGAAACTCAAATTAGTGGATTTTTTTTTTTTTGCCCAAATAGGTCGTACAACCTTCGACATGCATCCTGAAAAAAAGATTTGAATTTTTTTTACTATGTTAAATTTGATGAACATCAAACCATCATTCTGCATGGCCTTCTGTGATGGCTAAGAAACCGTCAAATTTAACACAATGTGTTGATGACGTCAGCAGGGTTTGAAAAAATCTTTAGCCTTCACCGTTGAGCTTTTTGAATTTGTAGTCTAATTTCAAACGGTGATATCTTGCTCATTTTGGGTCCCAATTGAGTGCAATTTTTTTTTATTTTGGGTAGAATTGTTTGAAGATTTCTGGCGTGTTCTTTATTTTGGTTTTTGAGTCACAGATTTATCATAAATTTCAGGTTTTCATCACTGCACCTATCTAATCCTCTATTTTGCAGCCTGCAAAGCCTTGTATGGGCTCATACGGTAACATTTTTTAGTGTAATTTTTTTGAAAAGTGCATGATTTTATTTCTACTTTCTAAATATGCAGTCAGATTTCTAATTTTGGGATTTTTCTAATGTTGACCAAACTTTGGCTTTGTTTTACTCGAGCTTATCTTTTGATAACAACCTAACAGTGGTTTGCAGGACATTGTAAATGAGGAAAAAAATCCTAAACTACTAATGAGTTTGATGCAGGATTCTTGTCAAAGACTTTGTGTGTCTTCCAAAACTATCATGTCTGGGTTTTGTAGTTAAATAACACTTTAAATTTGATGCTTAAAAAGAATCACTTTGCTTGTATGTTTGAAGTTTTCTCTAGATTTGTAATCCCAAATAATTTCATGAACATATCCTCTCCTTTCACCTTCACAGATCTTGGGTGTAAGAGAAATTCATGCAAATATTTTAGTGTGGCTACCTCCTGAGAGCTTTAATAGAGCCGGCGAGAGTGGATTTCCCAACCGGTAATACGCTAAAGCCAAGCCCTTCCGAATTGGTATATAAGAAATGTTATTATGATTAGTGTCATAGTGAATACATGTTGATTATGTTATACCAGGAAGAAGATCTCCCTCAATACCCTTGTGGTGCATAAAAACTACAGAACGTAACTTCTGTAGGCTGGGAGTCCTCCATAACGAAGCTAATCTGTCACAAGTATAACCACTTGAACAGATGCCCTAACTAAAAACTTTGTTCCAGTGACCAAAATCCCTCTATCTACTGGGACGAAAGGTCAAAGACCAACTAAGACATACCACATTTTCATGGCTCTTAGTAAGACAATAGTCCTTTGGGAAGGGATTCCCTTGGGATTCGAAGCTTGGTGTGCCTAAGAAGTGAGTGCACTATAAGGAGGAGCCCGTGCCTCCAAGATTTTGAGTTGTTCACTATGAGTAGGCATGGATGAACTTTGGTTCAAGTGGGAATTCAACAGATATTGCCCTAGCTTACATAGGATTGTGGTGTGTCTATTCTTTTTACAACAAACATTCTCCTTGATGTGTCTTGAGTAAGTGAAACATCAAAACAACAACACAAACAATAAAAAAAACATCAAAACTTTCAAACAATTACAAATATACACTCTTAGGTTTTAAACTGTGAAACTCTTGTCCAAGTTTCTACATCTGGTGTCAAAACTCTAAAAAATCAGTCGAATTGCTATCCATTTCTATCTTCTGTCGCAACGGTTCTGTCTAGATTTTCTCAAATCTATGCTTTCCAAATATCGCTACTAGTTTGTCTTTGACTACAATCTGTTGATATTTTGACTTGCTTGTGGCTTTGAAATCTAACTTTGTTGTGCTAGTCCAAGTGACTTGCTATCTTAATCATCTTTGTCTATGTTGTCCTTATCTTGAGTGGTGAGAATAGATTCATTAACCTTGACTCAATATCGGATTCATTTCTATCTCTCTCAGTTGGACATTATTTCCTTTGTCCTTTGGTCTTGGACTTAGTCAACACTTTAGATACCACTTTAGCACCTATCAGACAATTAATTGATTCATCATACCTTCTCTTCAATCTTCTAAGAAAGTGCATCAAGACAATTATATAATGTCTAAAAGAAAATGGGCTAAACTTTATGGTCCTAACAATGTGAAAGAAGAGATTCTCATGGCAACTTTATCAAAACAACTCCAAACTTTGAAATCTAAACTCCAATAATTAAAAGGGAAAAAGATACACCATCCAATGAATCCTCATTAAGATCAACCTATCATTTCCTATTTGATCATGATTCTCACATCTCTCTACTTCCTTCCAAAATGGAAAAATATTGTTATGACCATCCTATCTTTGATCAAGCGAGTGGCTCCAAAGCCCTCAAAGCTGCTGAAAACACAATGATGTCTTCCTCCAAAGGGATTAGTAATCTCATGAAAGAAAAACCTTGTATTAAACACAAGAGAGACTTCACTCCTTTTGGACAATCTTATGTATCAACATTGGAAGAAATTTTGTAGCTTGACCTCATCACATACCTCAAGTCACATCACATGAATTGAAGTTCTTAAGTACCTATTGTGCATATCATTGACATAATGAGCATAAAACTTCATCTTACATGGATTTGAAACATAAAATCCAAGATCTCATAGATGATGGTATAATCAAGGTGGAAAATCCTAATGATTCATCTAATCTCAAGCATGATGAATATCAGGAATCCATGCCTAGAAATGGTTCACATATCACATCTACTTCTTCCACCATTCCTCCATATCATAAATATTCAAAACCAGCCACACCATCTCTATCGGGAACTAATCCTAATGATGACTATGTCTACCCTAAAGGAATACCTCTATAAAAGAGCCAAGCTAATCAACATACGGTTGCAAGTCTTTCTCGGGATTAAAATATCATAGACCCAAAGAATCCATGTACTTCAATGCTTATCATGCCTAGTCAAAATGTTACTCCATTATCCTTTCAAGAATCCCTCATGCAGATCAAAACTCCTACCTCATCCTTAGAAGTGGCTCCATGTCAAGAGGACAATCCATAGTGTGAGATACAAATATCAGTAATGATCAAGATTAAGATACCACCCATCCTTATTCAATATTTGACTAAAGTCACATATCTCAAGACTCTCATGATGATTTTATCCTTCCCTTCCATTTCTTCTAGGAAGATATTGTAACACCCCAAAATTGGCACCTTATAATCCAATCAATTTTGGTGCATTTTCTCATCTTCAAAGTCCTATTGTACTAGGCAAATTCTTCTCCTAATTGACTTTAATTGACTGGTTCTCAAACACAGAAAACCCAAATTTGCATAAATCTGACATTATATTCAAGTCCTAAATTCTCAAGGTTTATTAGCTAAAAACCCTTATGATTAATTGATTTAATTCTAAGTCCTAAGTGCTTTTCATTAAATTAATTCCAACCTATTTAGCTAATATACATAAAAGGAATTGAAAGGTTATTTAATTATTGGATGGGTTATGCTCAAAAAGGAATTCCATAATTTCATGTGAAAGGACACTCATGTGGCAATAATCCATCCTTTTATTTAAATAATCTTTGGATTTTTGTCTCAAAAGAGAATGAAGAGACAATTGTTTCTTTTCAAGAAACTCTTCACTCTCTTTCCATGGTTTTCTATAAATTGGACCTCATTTTCTTCATTTGAGGGGATGATTTTGGAGAGCATCAAATCTATAGTCAATTTTGCATTTGATTTCTTTCATGCTTTTAAGCTTAAAATTGCATAATTAGGCTAGTTTCAATTGGAATTAAAGATATGTTGATTTCATTTATGATTCATTTACATGTCTAACATATCAATTTGATTCTTTCAAGCTCTCTAGTTAAAGGCAATTTGAATTCTAATTTAAATGCAATTCCTTTTCTAGTTTAAAATCACTTCATTTCTAGATTAAGAGTATTTTCTTTTCCAAGATTAATTGCATTTTGCTTCCATAGACTAGTTGCAATTCATGTCTAGATTAGTTGCAATTTACTTTCATAGACTAAGAGAAATTTGCTTTCATAGATTAGTTGCAATTTCATTCATAGAGTAATGGAAATTTCATCTTTTCTCACATTCTAGAAATCCTCCATGTTAGCAATGGTTAGGTTGTTGGCTCTCGTTCTGAGGGTAATATCGACATCCACAACTAATTAGGAGGCAACAATTCGCTTCAATTGAGTTTGCAGGATAAACAATTCATGTTTGTCTTTGTAAATTGAACAATTGAGTAAAGAATAGGTTGAGTTTGTGCATGATTTAGAGGTCACATTCAAGCACACACATTTTGGCACCCACCATGGGGCGAAAAAAATGATTTCTGGCCTCATTTTTGAACTTTTTGACTGTGTTTTGGGAGCTCTGCCGTACGTCCATACAAAATTGGTACAGAGTCTCACGCAAAGTTTTACATTGAGCCACGTGAAGTTTTTATCTCTATAGCACTCTATCATGTGAGAAAATAGAAAGCTCATGCACGTCAAAGTACTTACTCGCGCGATTAGAAGCACTTGCTCGCGTGAACTTTGACAGACAGACATTTAAATTTTCGAATTTTTAATTTGCTGTTTCTCTATTCTGACATCTATTTTCTTCTCTAATTTTTATATTTTTGGTTTCTACTGTAGCATAACAGTGGTTTGTAGGTTCACTTTCCAATGATCAAAAATTTCCAACAGTTTACTTGCAGGACGATAATCAGAGGAATAATTAAAACGTCATGTTTGTTTACTATTTTTCATTCACATAGTCTAAATAGGGCTTTGTTAAAATTTTCTATGGATCCTGATAGAAAAGTAGGGGAATAGGCTCTTCATTACATGGAAGTGATGCCCATGGATGAAACAGAGACCCAGATGTATCTAGCATGATGGATACTTGGGGAAGAAAAGGAAGATAGCAAATCTTTAGCACTTCTACTTGTTAGGGGACTATGCTCTTCTCTCTTTGAGAGAATCAGAAACCCAAAGACTTGTGGATTTGGTGGTGTGAAACTATCTCAGTGATGAATATGCTTGATGTGTTTGGGTGAGGTGAAAAGGTAGAGAAGTATGCTCTTCTCTCATTGAGAGAATCAGAAAATCAAACCCTTAAATCCAAACAAAGTTGAGTCACCTTTAGAGGGCCTGCCAGAAGTTGAACCTCTGGGAATGACCCAAGTGAGTACACACCTTTCACTGGTGATTCCACCTCACTCTAATAAATTCTACTTAGTTGTATTCTAAAGACTCCAAAGCCATAGTAACTTCTTTCTCATTGATTTCGACTATCATCATGAGAAAGCCTTGTTTGTCATACTAAGTGGCGCCGCTCCCAACCTTTCTTGCAAGGGTGTGTGACTTACAAGTGTTGGTGTGGCTACAAGGCCCTAGCTCTATATCATAGGCACCAGAGGTTATTGTGAATGGAAGCATATTAAACACTCTCTTACTTAGATGCCTACCTGGTTCACCTCTGAAAGGAGACATAATCTGTGCGCAGGGAGAGGGAAGAATCTCTCCCCTAGATTCTTGACATAGGTATGCACCTAGATGTTTGAAGTGGTATATGAAACTAGCCCCTATTTAAGGGTAACCTTCAAACATATATACTTAGTCCTTGGAAACACCAAAAACATGGGTGCTCTTTTGAGGGTGACACTGTTGTGTGAGGTGCACGCATATGCATAAGATAGCGGGGCACATATTTTGTCTTCTCAACCAATTTTCTTTGTAGGGATAACTGAGTGTCTATTTTAGAGTCTTAAATTGTCCATACTATCATCAAACAAAGACTCGCATGTTTCTACCAAGTTGCTCTGACCTTGGTGGAATTGTTTAGACTACTATTTGCATCACTACTTGATTGAAACTTTGTGTTTTTAAACGAGTGCTTGTCACGTAAAAATGGAGATTTATGATTTGTATCATCTTAAAACTATCCTAAGCCTGGAAATATTGTTAGAGAACAGTTCTCACTGTGTCTCAAAATCTGGTTTTTATCTTGAAAATTGAGTTTGTTTATCTGCCTTATCTGCCTCTTGTCTGGGATTTGATTGCTTGTTCCCTCATTGTCTACAGACTGAAACTGGTTTTTTTGAGTTGCAAACTGACTGATTCATACTCAAACTTGTCTTGTCTCTTTGTCTCCGTCCTATTTTCTTTTTTTTTTTGTACCTTGAGACACGATAGTCATATCCCAATTATTCTAGCCATACCTCTGACGACTCATGCCGGGTGCATCTCACACCTTGGTTGTTCTAGCCTATTACATCTTTTTTTTGAATACCTTTAGAGATAAAGTTGTGAGTCAGATCTTAAGTTTCCTCTGGTATCAGCTTTGTGTTACCTGTTATGACTAGGAGCGGTAATACTTTTTCCATATGTGGTTCTGGAGTAGGTTGAGGTAAACCTCATGATCAAGGAAAAGGTCATTCTAAACTCATTATTCAAGTTGATAATCAAGAGGGATCATCACGTTCCTCTTTCCCGTTTAGTGTAGACTCGAGTCTGAATATGAAGCCAGTGCTTCAGTTTTGTTCTAATCTGTTGTTTCAAGATTAGCGTAATCCATTTCTCTCAAGCCAACAAGGCTACAAGAATTCATCTATTTGGGTCAATCCTATTAATGACCCTCATTACCTTAGTGATCCTTTTTCACATGTCAATCCTTTTGATTCACCGAAGAGCACATCGGCTATGAGTCCTCACTCTCATAATGAAGGAGTGCACATGGAACAATCTCACATTAACAACATGACATCTCCTTTTGATTACACACAAGGTCATGACCAATCTCAACATGAACAAGGTCATCAAGGAGAAGAGCACCATTAGGGTCAAGATCAGACTCAGAGCATTTATGAAATTCTTGGCAATGAAGATGACCCAATAATTCAAAATGACATAGATGCAACAAAGTCTAATAAAGTTCCAAATTCATCCTTGGTCCCTATATCCCACCCTACATCCCAAAGCTAAAACCTTGAAACCTTCCATCTATATTGGGTCCTTATATCCCTCCATCCACCATGCCTATCACTACTACCTTTTTATCCACTTACCCTATCTCCTATCAAGATTAACAAAGACATGCATCCTTGAAATATCTCTATCAACCCATCCATATGAACCAATCATATCGGCCTTATTCATCGACAATCCCCAAGTCTTTTGAAAGTAATTTGGATGTGCAATGAAAAAATCTGAAATACAAGAATCCACTTTCATATGAAGATCACTATGTCCAATCTAATTGGCATGTGACTACAAAGAAAAAGGAAATATTTAAGAGATCACAAGGGTCCACTAAGAAAATATTAATATCAAAGAAAATATGGGCTCCTAAATCCATCATGGAAGAATTGCTTTCTAAATCTAAGCAAACAAAAATATCAAAGAAATTATGGGTTCCTAAATCCATCATGGAAGAATTGCATTCTAAATCATCCAAAAACAAAGGAAAATCAAAATTTAAGTGGATTCCCAAGTCTCTTATAAAGGACTTGGATACAAAAACCAAAATCAAAAGTTATGTGGATTCCCATGTCTCTCTTAAAAGGCTTGAACAAAAAGGAAAATTCAAAGTTGGCATCCAAGCTTCCAAAGTCTTCCACTTCATCTCCATCTAAACATATCCCATCTTCTAACTCTATTTTGGGTCCTCATGTCCCAAAACCCATTACCTTGAATACTTCATCCATCTTAGGTCCCGTGTACCAAGATCCATATCCACTCATACATCAAAGCCTCAAGATATTCCCTCCATTTTTCCTCCATCCATCCACTACACTTCAAGGGGTGTGTTAATGTTGATCATATCACCATTTCCATCTAGCTCTACACAAACCTTTCAATACCCTATCCAATATCCCTCACCAACCTACTACCCATCCATCCCACATCCTTCCATTCCTCTTATCCAATCTATCACATAAATCCTTGGCTACCATCTTCCTTATCCTCCATATGATTCTTCTCTACCATCACCCTATCAACATCTTTGAGCATACATTCAGTAGCCTTGGCCCATCATAACATATCTTTCAAAGAAGCACTATCTAAAGAGGAAAAAATCTTAAGTTCCTCCATAAAATCAAAAATTAAAAAAAAAGAAATAAAGAAAAAGTGCCTGGGTGAAAACCTAGTAAACATGCACCTTGGTAGCAAAATTAAAGACAAATCAATCTATCATATGGTGAAAACCACTTCTGGTGGTGCCTTGGATAAGTACCATGATGAAAACCTAGCAAACAGGCATCATGTGTAATTCCTCCTTACACTCGTCACTTGAGGGCAATTTTTTCTGTCATCTATCCATCATCTCTTACATCTAGTTAGCCCATGAGCATCCATGTTCCTTCTAGTGATCTTGACAAGGTTGAGCCTATCCATGAACACTATGCCTCTTGAAAAGCATTATCCTTTCCATTGGACTATTCACTTGATCTCATCTATGATACCCTATTATGTTCTTTCTTATCCCAACCCTATCCTTCCTATCTCTAAGCATTCCTGCCAAAATCCAAAACGTTCACTTATACCTCCATCACCCCTTATCCTGATCATGCTATCATAGCTATATCCTATCTAATTGACCCCTTGCTCTTGATCAAAATTGAAAAAATAGGTTCTTAGAAGTCTGTTGACATGTCCACTCTTTTGGAGCACATGATTTTCATGCAATAATGTCATTATCCTATATGTTTTCCAGCACCGCTCCATGAGCCTATATTGCTATACTCTTTTTTTCCCTAGCTTGGGTAATCTTGACGAAACTATCTTTGAGGGTTGCATTCACCCTCTTCATCCATCATTGTTTATTTTCCTTATCCATCAACTTTATAATCCATCTGCAATGTCCTACACCTTGGTAGACATTGGGGGAAAACTAATGTGATCTTGCTTGAGAATGAACACTTTGGTTCTTATGAGAATCCTCCTGGCTTGAAACCGATCTAGAGTCATAGTCTAGGGGCAATCAAATCGGCTTTGTCCACATGGTATGAGTCAAGTCATTCATCGCAATCAAAGTTTTCTAATAGGGGCATGGGCCCCAAGTTTGATCACATCTTTGGATTACACCGGAGTTAGTAATCTCTTCATTTATGAAGGACAACTCACTACTGACATAACAGGTGTTCCTCAACACCCTAATCAAAAGTGTTTCTTGACACTATCTTTGGATGCATCTATGTTTCTTAACACACATTGGATACTGTAAATGTAAACAAAATATCAATAGCACTCAAACACATCGCACTCACAAGAATGATGATGTTTCTTAACACCTCATACATATACACGTCCAAAAACTTTGAAACTGGCTGAAGTATGCTGAACTTCTATTTGTATGTTGTATGTTTTCATTGATTTTTTGTTAATATTTTCTTTGTCTACTACTTTTGGTGTGGTCCCAATGATCCTACAATTAATGTCAAATAAACAGGGTGTATGTGGTAAGAGCTCCCATATTAAGGCGAAATAGCCTCACATCCCTTGATCTCATTTATTTGTATGCCAAGATGAGGTCAAAACTATCTCCTTGACTGTTATTTATTTTCTTGTTCACACAAGATCGTGCTCATGGTTATCTTGGATTTAAGTGCCTCGATACTAGTGTACTCTTGCAAAAACAACTAGAAACAACATTCAGGTCATCTCAGCTTTTGTAACCCAATGCTTACGTCAGTTTCTCATATCTTATCCTATGAAAGTCATATTCATATTCTTTTGGTTGCAGTGACACCAATAAGGATTGTATCAACTCTGATGTTCCAAATATGCTCGATGATGAAAAATTTTATTGCTAAAGGTTTAGTGACTACACCTTAGGTTACATTCATGTTAGTCCTGCATCTGCATCTGCATCTATATGGTGTTGAAATCTACATAATATCGATATCTATCTAGAATGTGAAGGATCTGAGGATCTTATCAATCAATCTTCCTTTTTCCAAGTGGTCAGTTGTGCGTTGATTGACAGGAAGATGACACTCCTCAATAATTTGACTAACCTGATTCCATTTTCAAGATCAAAATCTGAAATCATCTTGCTTGTCATTTTTGATGTTTGACTTTTTTAGTCAACTGTAGCTGACCACTTAGACAATCAGTCTTCTGGAATCCAATCAATGGAAATCTCATGTACTTTTCTTCCATTTGATCTGTGTATCATACTTTTGGTCAATCTTGGTCACGAAGACCTCCCATCAAGTATATCTTTTCCCTAACTGCTTGGGACCTATTTCTAATCAGATCATGTTCTTCTTGCATCATGCTATCAAGCAATTTTCTTCTCATCACTAGGGCACCTAGCCATTATTTGATTTCGCTCCTGAGGGGGCAGGATTAGGACATAAACATATCTATGATCACATCCTCAATCAAAACCCCATCGCTTGGGGCATCTTAGCTTCATCACATTAAATCAAGTTGAGATCATCTGAAAATCAAAGGAAACCTAATCAATGGTCTTATATAGTGATTAATACACTCAAAACCAGACAAGATCAGTCTTATATGAGCTAGTCAGTATTGAAACTAGATACATTGATCAAATTGGCTTCATCACTCCAAATCAAGTCAATATGATTGCTAATCAAATCTCTTAATGGTAATCAGTTTCATCACTTCAAATCAAACTGGTTATTTGTTCAAACTAATCAAAAGGTTTAAGAGTTCTTGACAGATGTCCAATTTCATCACTTCAAATCAAACTGAGCATTCCATTTATATCTTTTGATTGATCTTCAACCAATCAAGCTTGAAGTCGGTCTTCTTCAAAAGAATGGTTTCATCACTTCAAATTAAACTGTTCCGGGTCTTCTCGCTATCAAGTCTTTGAATCAATGCACTAATTGCACATTAATTCAAAGAGGGAAAAGTTTAATGACCTAAAAGTGGTCACCTAAACCCTAGATGCCTAATCTCAATCTCATATCAAGAAACCTTAATCTTGATAAATCTAAGTCCTAAACCAAATAAGCAATTCATCAATTTCAATCTAATTTGACTTGAATCGTAGGTCTTAATTAATCAGCATACTTGATTAATTAATTAATTCCTAAAAATGTAATATATTGGCAAATAAACCTTATGCTAATTATTTAATTGATATTCTAATATGTTAATTAAATAAAATTACTAAATTGTGAATAAAATTCAAAAATAAATTAAATTAATTAAAAAAAGAAAAATATGCATTTAAAATCAATTAAATCTTTAAAAATGCATATGATGTCATCAACTGATTTTTGAATTAAAATATGCATTTAAATCAATTAAATCTTTAAAAATGCATATGATGTCATTAACTAATTTTTGGAAATAAATCTATTTTATTCAGTTGATTTAATCTTATCTTTTCTCATTTCGGAAAAAAATCTATTTTATTTAGTTAACTTAATCCTATCTATTTATCAGTTTGAAAACAAAGCTGTTAACTGAAAACTGATTTGGGAGGTTTCCAAAAAGAGTGAATCTTTTGTCCAATCAAATTTCTTGCACATGTATTGTGCTTCCTTAAATCAAATCTGAGCCACTCATTTCTTCTAATCTCGATCGTCAATTTTGGGAGAGATTTTCTATAAGAGAGAGCTTCATTTCCTTCACAAAGGATCCCAATTTTGGTTATTGTTATTATGTAGTTTTCATTTCTTAAACTTTCAAGCATTTCAACATTTCATAGATTTTTGATTGGATAATTGTTACTTTACTTTCAATCATGCAAACTTCTTAATCTTAGAGAATATTTGATTTTGGTTTTATAATCTATCATCATCTTTCATTTGGTGCTTTAAAATTAATCTAATTATCTTGGGGCCAATCTTGCATTTGCATATCATTTAGAATCATATCATTTTAGCTATTTCAAATCCTTTGTTTAGGATCTGGTGTAGTCACTTGTTCTTGCAATGACCTGACAGAAAATTTCAAATTCCTGCCTACTAGAAGGTAATGATACGATGTTGGTTAGCCTTGGGCATTTCAGTATCATGATTTTATCATTTTATAATATGATAACCTCGTAATGGTTCATTGAAGTGTGTGTTTGTAGCTGTAGGTATTTGAAACATTTTCACACGCACAATATTAAGTCAATGCAATGACTGATTTCTCTCTTGGGTGGTAAGGATTAATTTTTGGTGTCTACTACAATCCCCTTACATTTTTCTAACAAATATGCAACTTCTCTAGGACCAACACTCTTTAGAGTTTCAAGACATGATTTCTCTTTTCTTGGTACACTCTCTTGAGGCTTAACTACCACAACAAAACATAGTACCTTATCCTCCTTATGTCATCTTAGGAGTTCTTTCTCTGCTACCATCATGACACTATTAGCCAACACCTTATCCTTAGGTTCTTCTATTAAAGGTGTCATATTGTAAGTTTCCCCATTTTTGGTTAAAGTGAATATGTTGGATTTACCATCATGTTGGGCATTGGTATCATATTTCCATGGTCTCCCTAGAAGAAGATGGAAAGCATCCATATCAACTATATCGCACACTACCTTATCCTTGTACTCTCATATTTGAAAATAAACCCAACATTGCTCGTTAATTACAGCTTATTGTTCTTTTCTTAACCAAGAGACGTTATAAGGTGTGGGGTGTGGTATCCTCTTCAAACCAAGCTTAGTTACCATTTCAATTGAAGCCAAGATTTTAGTAGAGCCAAAATCTACAATTACTTTGCATACATTGGTCTTAATCTTGCATATGGTCTTGAAGATGGATTTCCTTTGAGGAGGCTCCTTGCTAAGTGGCTTCAAGAGTGACCTATTAAACATCAGACACTCTCCACTCTCTGGTCCAGCATGCTTACAAGAAGTAGTGGTGTGGTACGAGGTGGTACTTTGACAATCCTCATCATGAGTTAATTGCACTATTCTATATTCATGACTATTTGTCTCTTCCTTCTCTGGACATCTAATGGACTCATGACCAACTTGATTGCATGAAAAACATCTTCCAGTAAATACAGTGGATCCCCTTCCCCCAAATATACCTCTATTGTTTGACCTTCTTCCTCTAAAAGTACCTCTTCTTCTATTTTCATTCTTAGAATTCTGACTGCCGCTTTCTCCTTGGTTTCTAGGAAAGGATCCTCTTGGATTGAATGTGCCCTTTCCTCTAAACACATTACCTCTTCCTCTATTGTTTTGTTCAACTCTCTTTTTCTTTTCCTCAATCTTGAGGGAAATCATAAAATACTTGTGGATAGACTCCATTATAATCAATTCCAATTCATCTTGAATATTATATTTAAGACCATTAATGTACCTTGCAAGTTTTTGCTTCTCACTTTCATATATATTTTCCTTAAGAGTTAAATTATGAAATTCTTGAGTATAGGTACTTACATCTAGGTCTTTTTTCTTGAGATTTTGTAGTTTCTTGTGAAGCATTACCTCATAGTCCTCTAGGACAAATTGCTTCTTGATTTCAGTCACCATTCTCTTCCATGTGGTGATGGGTTTGTTGTCTTCTTCAACTCTCTCATTTTGGAGAAAGTTCCACCAACTAAAAGAGGGTCCTTTCAATCTTGATTTGGCTATCTTCATTTTTTGATTGGCAGGTGTCTCTTCACAATTAAAATGACTCTCAAGAGCCTCTACCCAATCCATGCACTCATCAGGATTTAGTTTTCCATGAAACATAGGTAGTTCCCCTTTGTCTTTCTTTCCCACTCTTTCTAGGGCTGCAAGTATGGCCCTCTGATATTCAGGTACCAAGTCTTGTCAAGGATATCTCTCATCCTTTTCTTCTTCTCCCTCTAACTCTTCATTCTCTCCTCTTCTTACTTGCCCTTTAAATTTTTCTAGTTCCCTCTTCATGGTTCTATTTTCCTTTCTAACTGCCCTACTTTTAGCCATCTTCTCTTTCACAATCTTTGCTAACTCCATATTGGTGATCGCCAAAGGAATCTCCTTATCTCCATCATCTCCTTCATACATGGTGTCTATATCCTTGCTTCCCAAAAAAATTATTATGACTCTAATACCACTTGGTGCAGAGTGCACATAACAAGAAGTGTAGATTGGCCTATCTCTTCTACATAATTGGATGATTTCCTCCAATCCTTCTAATCCTACAATAGATTAGTTTAATCTCCCTGACTTGACAAGACACTGAATCCCTTCTTCATAAGGTAATTCTTGACAACTAATCCTCCTCCACTCTCCAAGTTTGCAGATTTATTAGGGAAAATCTTCCTTTACTAAATTACAACAATGGATAACTAATTTACAATAATCACAGACTTGTAATAAGGGTTATAACTTCCTATAGACCCTTTAGACTCCACTTTCCATAGTTAGCTATATTCAACAATCTTGCAAACATGTAATTCTCTGACTTTTTCCTAACTCCTATTTGGAATGCAATAGTGGACTTTACCTTAACACAAGAAAATAACATGAAAAAATCTTGGTAAGTAGCTTTCTAAGGTCCTCTAATACTGTCTTTTCAAACCTCAAGCAAGCAGACTGTGCAAGTGCTGCAAACACCAAAATTCAGGGATCTTGCTTCTTCTTTGTTAGGCTGCAACAATGGAGTTTTCCTCCAATGCAAGTCATGAATTAGGAACCAAGGCTATTTGTCAGTTTAGAACCTTCCAATTCTACAATGAACAATTACAAAAAAAAAAAAAAAACATTCTAGTCTAGCATCTTCGAACTGTCACAACAACATACTAGTCTAAGTGATCAAATTAGGCTAGGCTCAAATGGATAGGTTCAAAGATGGGTTCCTAGAATAGATGGGGTCATTTGGGAGACTTATATGGTCTTCTTGTTCCTCAAATAAATCACAAACTTAGACCTAGTTCATGTTTGGTCTGCTGCTGCATGCATTTCCTCTTCTTGCTGGCTAAATACATATTGTATATTTAGCCTGGGGCATCAATTTTGGAGCTGTAGATCAAATCCCTTGACTCTGAGCCTTTGAAATATGTTAGTACATTTCCTTAACATACCTTTCACCCAATGTCATCGATTTCCAATGGTGAAATGGTAAGTTGAGGCTGCATCTTCAGTCCAGACCCCAATTCTTGTTATTTTCTAACCCGCGGACACATTTTTCTCTCTAACTTTAGCAATAGTTAACCAAATAAAACAAAACCAAGTGAAAATGGAAGATATTTTGTCAAATCATGCTTATGGATCACCCGATCAGAAGTTGGGATATGTACACAAATGCACAACTCAGAAAAATGCTCAGAAAATAGTGAATTTTCATAAAATATGCTCCAGAATGTGTTCTCTATCCAATCTGTCTATTGGAAAGGATGCAAAAAATATAAAACCAAATCCCTAACTGATCCAACTGATTCAAATATAGTTTTGGTCTTTGGGAGAAGAGTTGCAACAGTTCAACAACATTTTGAAATGTTGTAATGACAACATTTTGAAATTTTGTAATGACAACATTTTCCCAAAAATGACAATTATTGACAAGAACTAACAACATCAACATTGTTGTATCCCACCAAGTGGGAAAAGAATCTAAAAATCCACCCAAGACAGAAAAATGGTAAAAAATGACCCTAAAACACTTCTACAACCTAAACACAAAATTGGATAAAGCACTATGACAGTCCAATGCTAAGGACTTAGGGTTTATAAGTGTACCACTAAGATCCCTATCCACACAAGATGAACCAAAAAAAAAGCATAGAATGGATCTAAGTCACATCTAGTTATTACAATTTAAAGTAAGAAAACTCAATTCCTACACTCAAGTCCTACACTCGAGTCCTAGGTTCCGTGCACCACTCTCAGTTGTAAAAATGAAAATAAAAGTAAAAAATAAAATAAAACACCTTTTGGTGAAAACCTCTTTGAGGCATCTTTGGGTGAAGAAAAAGAGAAAATAAAGGACACATATTCTAGTAAAAGCCTTTATGAGGTGCTAGAAGAGGGAGAAGTTGACTTATCTTTAATGGAATTGCCACCAAAGAAATCTTCTATCTTGATTGAGGATACAATAATGATCAATCTTGGCACTGCAGATAATCAAAAAATTGCATACATTGCTACCTCACTCAGTGAAAAATAAAGGAAAGACATGAACGAGTCTCTCCGTAAGGCACAATTTTGACTTATAAAGATATGCCTGGCTTGTATCTAGATCTAGTGGTACATCATCTTGCCGTTGATCTCAAAATTATGCCTGTTAAACAAAATTTAGGAAAGATGCATCCACAAGTGGCCTTATTGGTAAAAGAATAATTTCCAAAGATGCTTGATCCTGAGATCATCCAACCCATAGATTACCCTGAATGGGTTTCTAACATTGTACCAGTAGAAAAACCTGATAAAAGCATACAAATTTGAATTGATTTTAGAGCTCTCAATTTGGCATGCCCTAAAGATGACTTTCCAATCCCCAACATTAATATCATCATGGATTCAATTGTTGGACATGAAATGTTGTCCCTTATGGATGAATCTTCTAGTTATAATCAAATCAAGTTCATAGCTGAGGATCAACACACAATTTCTTCTACAACCCCCTAGGGAGAATTCTTCTATCAAATGATGCCTATCAGTCATAAAATGTTGGAGCCACATATCAAAGAAAAATGACAACAATATTTCATGATCTCCTTCATATGATAATGGAAGATTATGTGGATGATCTCCTTGGAAATTCAACAACAAGAGAATTACATATAGAAATTCTTACAACCATCTTTGAGTGATTAGAGAAGTATTTTAAGTAAGGTTAAATCCCAAGAAATGTGTCTTCCGAGTTCAATCAAAAAAATTGTTAGGTTACATTGTGTCTCATCAAGGGATTGAAATAGATCCTAAGAAGGTGAAAGCCATCTTGGATATGCTACCTCCATAGACATTGATGCAACTTCATGGGTTAAAAGGTTGACATTAGTCACTTCGAAGATTTATATCTCAGTTGGAAGATGAAGTTCATCCTTTCTCACATCTCCTACGTAAAAATATCAAGTTTTTATGGGAAATTCTTGTGTCAAAATGTTTTTGAATAGTTAAAGTAGTGTCTAGCTAACCCAGTAGTGCTAGTCCCACCTATTCTCTACTGATCATTAATTCTCTACATATCAGCTACAATGGTGGTACTAGGTGCACTTCTCACACAGCTAGATGATAATGAAAAGGAGCGTGCTATATATTACCTTACCATAACACTTGTTGGTTATGAGTTGACCTATACTTCCATTGAGCGAGAATAAATAGCTATGGTATTTTTCATGTAGAAGCTACATTACTACATGCTTAAAAAAAACAACTCATCACAAAGGTTGATCCTATCAAGTACCTCATTTCGAAAGATGCTCTCACTAGAAGCACAAGAAAATGGGTTATGATCTTAAGTGAATTCAACATTGTGTATGCAGACCATAAACCTATCAGGGGTCAAGTAATTGTAGATCAATTAGTAGAAGATCCTATTCCTAATTATCATCTTATTGTTATAGATTTTCCACATAAATCTATCATGAGTGTTACGTCGAGCATACAATAGAAGCTCTGTTTTGATGGATCCTACACATAGGAAGGCTAGGATGCATAATGGTTTTTTGTGATGCTACAAGGGGATTTTATCCCTAAATCATAAAAGATTACATTCCCATGCACAAACAACATTAAAAAATATGAGGCCCTGATAGAAGGAGTTTTCAAAGCTATTCACTAGAAGATCACTAATTTACTTGTAGTAGGTGACTCCTAGTTAGTCATCAAACAAGTTAATGTTAATATAAAACCAATGATATTAAGTTTCTCCCTTGTCAAATGGTTGAGGATCTAAAGTTTCAGTTCTCAAAAATAATAGTCCAACATATCCTAAGAGCTAAAAACAAAGAAGATGATGCCATGGATACTATTTCTTCCTTGATATCTATGCCAGAGAATAGTCAAAGGTAAGATTTTCTTTTTGAGAATCTTATGGTCCATGCCTATGACCAACCAGAGTCTATGATGGTGTGTGAAATTGTTGGTCATGTCTCTCCTTGGTACAAAGAAGTTTATTTGTAACTTCGTGATGGGATCATTTTTATTACCCTTACCACTAATCAATGTAAAATCTTCATATGTCAAACCTCCCATTACACTATCCTTGGTGATATCATTTTTTGTAAATACTTTGATGGAACTCTTCCTAGATGTCTGAACTCAAAGGAATCACAAATGGCCTTACATGAGGTGCACCAAGGAATTTGTGGGGCTCTGTCATGGACTCACTTTGGCTAAGAAATTACTACACATAGGATATTATTCTCCAACTATGGAGAAAGATGCATATCACATTGTGAAGAAATGTTTTCCCTGTCAACAACATGACAATTTGATACACACCCCCACCCAAGAAATCCATCCCACCATCTCCCCCTAGCTGTTCTCATGATGGGGTTTTAACCTTGTAGGACAAATGTTTCCCAATTCCTCCAATGGCCACAAGTACATCCTTTCTGCTACTAAATATTTTACTAAATGGGTTGAAGCTATCCCTCTCACTTACACTACAAGAAAGAAAATTTCCATGATCATCTTAAATTACATCATTTGTCACTATGGAATCCTACAAGGTATCCATACTAATAATGGAACCCCTCTCAATAATAAGGAGATCACTGAGCTTTGTAAGAAATTTGGCATAACCCAATGTTGTTCCAACAAGTATTACTCATAATTTAACGATCAAGTAGAGGATAGTAACAAAAATATCCTCAAGATCCTCAAACAGATAGTCAATGATGCTGACCATTATTGGAACCTTCAGTTAAACCCTACCCTTT
Organism: Thuja plicata; assembly: GCA_018584345.1. Classification (NCBI taxonomy): domain Eukaryota; kingdom Viridiplantae; phylum Streptophyta; class Pinopsida; order Cupressales; family Cupressaceae; genus Thuja; species Thuja plicata. Next base: position 515,449 of record MU226075.1, read on the forward strand.
GGGCCTAATGAACCTCCATTCATACTACTGTAGCCTCACCATTTCCCTCATTTACTGTGTTGAGGATATACTTCCCATTGAAATTGAGCTACCTTCTCTCAGGATCTCCCTGAAGAATATGATATCTAAAGAAGAATATCAATTTTCCTGCTTACAAGAAATGAAACTCCTTGATGAATGACACCTCAATTCCTCAAACCATCTCCATGTGTATCAAAATCACATTCTCTTGTAGTTCAATAAGAAGATCAAACCTTAAGAATTTTAAGTTGAGATCTAGTACTACAACATAACATGAAGAATATCTAAAACCATGAGAGGAAAGGTAAATTTGAGCCTGATTTCTTGGGACCCTTTGTGGTTATAGCTAAATTTAGCTATGGATCATATTAGATCTCTACACCAAAGGGAGAGTCACTCCCTAATCTGGTAAATATCCATCATTTGAAGCAGTTCTTCACTTGATGTTCCTGTCATCAGTTCTTTTACAACCAAAAATGATCTTGAAAAAGTCCATCAAAAAATAAAAAAATTCACAAAAATACAAAAACATTATAAAATGTCCTAAAAAAATTATCATCATGGTGAGAACTTGGTAGACTAGCACCCTGATGACAAAAACAAAGTCCTAAAAAAATAAAGAAATAAAATCCTCCAGCAGTAAAAATTTGGCAACAGGCACTCTATGCGCAATCCATTGTCTATCTAGACTCCATTCCACCTATAAATTCCCTCCATCTTGTCCTGTATGTATGTGGGGATCCTCTTTAGTATTTTGACCACTCTTCCACCCATCCCATGTTTTTGTCCTTCCCTCCTTGGTAAGGAATTGATCATGGTCATAATAAAAGGAATCCCTTTTGGGCATTATCAAAATCAACTTCTAGACTGAATCATTACACTATCATTTCCTTCACATTATTGCCAATGAATTCTCTTTACACTTTGATCAATCATCTAATATTGGCTCATTAAGATGCATCCTTTCTGCCTCAGCTTATCCAATCCTGAATCATCTAATTCTGTTCATGGAAAGAACTATAGACTAAAATTTGAATCACTTATTGGTCATGATTCCCTCTTGTTGATTTTATCTTTTGTGTTTTAATAGAAACTACTCATGGTTACCTTGATCGCCTATATATTGGTATATTGTGAATCGTGTACATTTAAATATGTGAGTTTTGTGGTATGATATATTTGTTACCATATTTAGGGACATATGTGTTCATTAAGTGGTCATGGTTATGCATACCTCACTGGGAGTAAAGCATTACACTCCCACCATGGGTCTATTGCACTAGTTCCACCATGGTTGTTTGATCTATCACTATGTTCTTAGATCTATCTTTGTTTAGTTGAAAGTCCAGTCCACGCAACAAAATCATGTCATCCACACACTCTATCATGTGATACATACCTCATGTTGCAAAATTAAACTAGGGTGTGCTCTACAACATTAACACGATAAAAATCCCATGAAAACCCTCTCTTTTACATTATTAGATCAGTTTTGCATCTCTACATAACATTTAGGTTAAATTTATATATTACTGAGGTCTTCCAATCTTGCATAGTGAGGCTTTCTTTTTATTCACCTTTCCCCTTGCCTTACACTAGCTATATGTTCTTCTTGGCTACTTTGATACACAAACACATATCACTTTGCATATTCATTTTAGTTTGCATTACCATTTTGTTTCATTATTTAGTTAGAATAGTTGAATACATTTATTTCATGGTTCTATATTAGATTGCATTTAGCGGTCACATTTGCATACATATCATTTCACATTTTCTCCATTACATAATTTTCACATCCATACATCCATACTATGCATTCACAACATTAATTATTAATCATTAAAATACATGCATAAATCATTAAACATTACATCATTAATGCATCAAATACAATCACATCCCATCTTGCATAAAATATGTTAGTATCATAATGCATCATTTAATAAACCATCACATTTACATAATGCATCCATAAGCATAATAATATATCCATCCATAATATAAGTATGAACATCACATATAAGAATCTCATGATCCAATTTGCATAATAAACATGTCCATCCATAAATCACAATCACACACATCATATAAATCAATCACATAGTACTCATATAGACATCATAAATGTAACTAAATCATCATATAAACATGAATAAAATGTCCATAGTCCATATAGTATCCTCATGAATATATAAAAAGGTACATTGAGTCCATCAAAAAGTACATCAAAAACTATACATCTAGAGTGCATGTGCACCTAAGCTCCACTGTACATCTAATCTCATGTCAAAAAAATTCAAAAAAATTCAAAAATATATCAAAGTGTATCAAGGATAGGTCTCTCATGTATCTGGCCCCCCTACCCCTATGGTGCCATCATCACTTCTATCCTGGGGTGATTGCATCACCACTGATACCTGTGACACACCTCCCTTGTAGTACAAGTGATAGATCTCTTGTTGTATACAACAACCCTATGATCTCCAAGAACAACCTCATAATATAATCGTCTATAATTCTCCATCTATCAAATTTCTCTGGTCTCTCACCTGAGAGCTATCATGGCATCTTGTGGTGCCTACAAACACCCAGATCCTATTGCCGCCTGTAGGGAAACATCCCTCTACCTCCTGTACTCCTCAATCCTATGCTGTAGTATGTCCCACTCTATCCTCACCTCCTATAATAGTTATTTCAAGGGAGTGATATCTTGTTGAGCCTGCTCCTCCTATCCATATGTCTCTATGTGTGCCTCTACCATGACAAACTCACCAACATATATCCTATGTTGTAGTGCCTCTAGTGCTACCTAGGAACTGTCATTGTGTACCCACTCTATGTCATAGTCCTCTTGTGGTATGTATCTAAAAGGTGGCCCATCAGCTGCCTCTTCTAGCTTGACTACCTCTGCTTATAGTTACTATAGTACCTATGGTGCTGCTACTAGTGGTGGCTATGGAGGACCACCCGTGGCTAGTCTATGGACTATCCCCCTACACCACTCAGTAGGAACTCTCTGTCTCACCCTCCTAGCCCTGACTAGTCATTCTCCTCTGTCACCCTCATCCCTACCATCATCTCCTCCATCACCCCTATCTACCTCATCATCATCATCTACCATTGGCTTCTCATTCATCTATACCCCTCTTGGGTTTTTCAATCTCACAAGCTTATACATAGCCCACCTCTATACACATGCTTTTGTAAATCATGCATCTACCACTATATCCTACGAAGCTACCCATGAAAGTCACTCCATAATCTTGTAAATAATCCTAGAAAGACAAAGATCCACCCCCACTCCCCATAGTGTCCCTATCTCCCCGGTAATGAGAGGATGAGGAAAGGTGTGTAGTACAATATCCTATATGATACCAAGATCTTGATGGACCAGGGATGGCATGTATGATGCTACCTAATAGGTTGTTCTGATGATCAACCAATAGTATCTTTAAACAAAACTCAAATAATACACATCGAGTTTGTCGTCCTCCCTACCTAGTTGCTCGTCCATGTAGCCCCACACATCACAACCCCTATAGGGTGTCCATTCAAATATCTATAGTTTTCCAACATCGCACTCCAATATATGATAGGAGTGGTACTTCTACAGATGATCGTCACCTTGTATCGGTAGGTATATTTCTCATATGGCTATTGTGTCTCTCGTTGTTGCACTAGTTTGACCACTACGATGTGATCCTAGGATTAGAATAGTAACACTATCACCCCTGGTCCTATAGTCCATTGAGTATGATAAACACACATGTGTAGATTGTAGTAGAGCCATCCTAGGATAGTATACCCCCAACTGTAGTCTACACCCTCCCCCTCCTCTAGAATCTTACATAGGACCCTCACCCATCCAATAGCGAATCCATGCCTTGAATGGTCTGGCATCATCCACCCTTCGATCAAGCCTGCTAAGTAGAGTGATAGTCTTGGTAATATCTCCTTTACTACCTCCCTCCATGATAGACACTGACATTTTATTGGTATGCGGTCCATCTATCACCTCAGACAAGCCTCCATGAAGGCCCTTCTATCCTCTGTACAGTACTCGGTTGTGAGTCCCTTGATTGGAACCCATAGAATCCTCCAAACATCTAGAAGGGTGATGGTCGACTCCCCCATCAGTAGATGGATGATAGATGTGTCTGAGTGTTATCTCTTGAAAAGTGTAGACATGAGAACATTATAAGCTCTCAACCGTAACCACTCATGTACATGGTGCATTTCTCACAATGTGACGTGTCTCCACTGTATTATAGTGAGTTGCTCTAAGCTCCATCATGTCAGGAAAACACTCCCTTGACCTAAAAGGTCATCCTTGTACCTACATCTAGCTAGTATGTTATTCCAACCTATCCTAATCCAGTCTAGGGCACGGTGCCCATTTTTATGCTAGTTACCCCTCCCCTAGATCAACGACTTGCTAAGTTGCTGAGTTGCTAAGTTTCCCCTATTTCTTTGGTCTAGATTGACATATTTGACACTAATCTTGGCTCCTCACTGTTAGGAATAAGGTGTCTCAACCTTGGATAATTCCTATTCTTATTATTTGTTTTGTAAAATGTATTTCTTGCAAATAATGTTGATGTGTCGGCATCTTGAATAGTGTGTAAGGAGATCATG
>MU226075.1:525385-539763 GCA_018584345.1 Thuja plicata
AATATCTTTGTTAAAGTAGTTAACGAATCTATTCAGTTGTAAGGATTTAAAAGAATTTGCATAATACTTTCCTATAGAGATTAGCGTAGGAAGCTGTTTCCGCACCTGAGTTTCCTTACACTCACAACCCTAATCTTGGCTCCCCATAGGCATGGAACTGCATCTCCATCGTTGATCCATAGATCGATGTCCATGTAGGGTGTCGATCTGTAGATCAAAATTTGCAAGGGGCGCTGATCCACCGGATCAATGTCTTTGTGAGCCACCAATGCCTTGGATCAGTGGCCTTTTGGGACACTGATCCCCTAGATCGATGATCTCATAGGATGTAAATCCTTAGATTTGCAGCTGGGTGGGGCATCAATCCAACAGATTGGCATTCCTATGGGGCACCGATCCCCTGGATCTGTGTCCTTGGGGTTGCCATTCTTTAGATTGACCTCTCTGTGGATGCCGATCTAGGTCCCCTCAATTCCCCTTTTCCTAATGCATGAAAAAAACATAACTTTTTTTCTTCTTTCAAATGTAACCTAGATGGTTTTGTCAAACTCATACACTCTCCCATGTCCGCAAACTGCTTGTAGACCTGCACACACTCACCTAGCTGCTTCCTCTCTCTTTCTGTTGCCATTGGTGCTTCTCTTTTTATTTGACCATAGTGGAAAGTGACCCTTCTAGGCCCCTTTGGAACTACATGTAGGCCCCCCTATGGGCCATTTTTTTCCTGAGCCCCATTTTTCTCTCTTTTTCCCCCTTGTTTGCCTCCAAATTGTACATTTTGTCATTTTATCATTTTCTTCCTTTCGAGAAAATTGCCAAATTTTTTTTTTGCACTATTTTCTTGAGGGGGTACCTGCCTTTCTCCCCATTGCTTCATGAAATTTTGGGCATCTCATATTTTCTCTTCTTTGATGTGATGCCTATTTTGACACCACATCAAAGAGGGACAAAATGTGGACACCTAAAAATGTCCTAATTTCTCTATTGATTAAATTATTTATTTAATTAATTCATTAACCTTTTCATCTATTATTTAAATATTCCTATTTATTTAAATAATTTATCATCCTTTTTATTTCTAATACTAAATAAATTCTTATTTATTTAATTAATCCTATTTTCTAAGCCCATTTCCTCTATGTTTTAAATAAGCACTTTTGTAAATTTTTTTATAAATTCATTAATCTTCTTCTTTTCATTTTAGCCCATCATGTGCAATGACATGTGTCAACTCCTAAACCTTTCTCCACTTTCCACTTGTCATTCATCTCTTCATTTGATCTTTCCCACTTTAAAAGTCAACAACTACTTTCCAGCTCTTAATCCTATCCACACACCCCCCTTTGTCTCTTAGTCTCCTTCACCCAAGAAAAATCCCTACCTAACCCTTTAAAAAATCTATAAAAATGAGGCCTCACTCCTCATTTAAAACTACTAAGCCAAAACATTCTTGAGCATTTGCATTTTGGAGCACTGGAGCACTTCATATCTTTATTGTAGCTTAGATTTCTTTGAGCATTTGCATTAGATAATCTACATATCATATGCTAGGTAATGGAATGAATATAGTTCTTGTTTCAATCTTGCATTTATTTCATAGTTAGTCTTGCACTCCTCTTTCTTAGATTAATCTTGCATCTCTGATTATTGTTTAAACTTGCATTCTTCATCTTTAGATCAATCTTTGTATTTTTCTATTTGGTGAAGCTTGGGACAAGTTCTTCATACTTGTTCATAATCACTTCACTCATCATAACTTGCATCTTAAGATTTCAAACTGGGATTATTGTATTGTGTTGTGAGAGCACACCCACAAATTCTCTAACAAGAAATCAAACAAAGTTTATTGGGCGCCCTTGTTTTAGCTCATCGGAGGGTGTGGTGAAAATTCTAGTGTGTTGTAAGTTTATTTTGAATATGTTTAGTGTAGGTTGAATCTTTTTTTTTTTCCCAACTTTGCTTCTTTTAGCTTGCAACACATTAACAAGATTTTTTATTGCATACAAAAATATTTAATAAAATGATCTTTTATAAATCATTTTATTAATTATTATTTATAATATACAATAATATAAATAACATGTAATTATGTGTCAAAGTGTTCAAAGGGAAATTCCTTGTCTTATGAGAGATTTGTGTGATAATAAGACCAATTCAACTTCAGTTGAGGGTCCGCTTGGGTCAGTGATGATGCAAGATTCTTTTTGGAGTTGTTAACTTCACATTTCTTCTAGTTCCATCCCCTTTTTGTGGTTTTTTCAATCATATGTGACCCAAGGATGTTTTTGAGTTTTTCATGCATTCTTGATGGAGAGAACAAAGTAAAACTTCAGTTCAAGCTAAGTTCATGTTTAGTTTACCTTGCAAATCACTTTGGAGTTTGTGTGTATCCTTTCTATAATGATTTTCTTTGTATTATTTTTTAGAGAGGTTCATTCTTTTTCATTATTTTTTTATTTGGAAAATTAAGGAATAATTGTAATGAGCACATAGAAATCATAGCAAAGAGTTTCTTGATTATCCATTAATAGAAGTTGGTTTCCTTCTCATTTATGATTTTCAGTATTGTTGTGAATGAGTTGATGTTAACGTTGTGTTTTACCTTCATTTTGTCAAAATTCCTTCAGTTTTAAATTCAAAATGTAATGTGCTAAGGTGCAGGTATGTTTTTGTGGTCAAGTTTTGTTGATGTATTAAGGTTGTGAAAACATTATTATTTTCTAACTTTAGGCATTATACAATCAGGACCTTGCATAAGAATCTTTTATGAAAACATATTTATCCGATAGAATTAAGACCAGACCCTCTGATAAAATTAACACTCTCCTTAAGTCTTGTACTATACTATATTATGTTCTCTCCTTCATCCTCATAGAGTCAAATTTTCCTCTCAATCTTTCTACTTTATCCTTCTCAACATGTTGATCTTCACCATAGGTCAAAATAATCTTAGCCCACATCTGTTTCACAGTAGTACAACCATCAAGCTCATCATATTGCTGGTCGGTAAGTGTAGAATCAATCTCAATCATAGCTTGTGTGTGTTCATGTTTCTGTCTTTGCTCACTGATAGGGTAGGGGTGAATTCACTAACTTGAAATAAAACATAAAACCATTCAAGTAAATGAACTCATAACTCCATGATTTTGTTTACGTAGAAATCCTTGGTTAGAGCACAAAACTATGGTGGGGATGACACCCACAACCTTCACTAACTCTAGTACAAAGGGTGCTCGCTTAGATCTTACATAATATAACCATTTTGATAGCTTACCTGATTAAGAGTATACAAATACTTGTTAGGTCTACCTGGTTAGAGGATTTTACAATCTCTACACTTAGAGATGTACCCTGTTAAATGTTTTAAAAATATTAGGTTAGTCAAGATGTACCTAGTATTGGGATTTCTAGCTCTCACTATAATAGTATTAAAAATTTGTAAAAGTCTGCTATAATGTATCAATTATAAATGTTGATCAAACTCTATGTGCTTTGAAATACTTGTGTTACCTCAATTATAGTCTGTAACACTACTTAGATTTTCTCTGCTGTAGCAAGATATCAGCTTGGTGCTCTCTACTCTAATTTATTTTCTTCAATAATATCCTTCTTTGTACTCTGAATCTTTCTCCTATGTCGTCTCTCTTATCTCTCTTCTTCTCTGTAAATCATCCTTTAAGTATAATATTTATTTCCTCTTAATCTTATACATTACGTTGCTGATAAATTATTTTGACCGTTAGGTCTGCTTTTTTGCTCGGTGTCTATGTCAATTTTACCTCGGTACTTGGGGTTTTTATTGCAAATAGAAATCTTTGATTAACCACTTAATCTGCTTCTCTGATCTTCTCTTTGAATTATTTAGATCATTGATTGTGTAAAAAACTCATCATCGTGCATTGTAGAATCACAATAAATATAGTAACAATGTATTAAATGTGTCCTTATCACTTTACAATCCATTAAGTAACTGGGTAGAGTAACTTATCTTCACTCGGCTAACTTTCTCTTTAGTACTTGATAACTATCAACTTAGTGTACTGTCTGTGCTCTCAGTGTTCAGTAAATTATGTGCTCTCAGTGTAGTATTTGTGCTTTACCAACTTCACTACCTTTCTCACTGTACATTACCGACTACTCATATATTTTCTTTTCTACCTTTCACCGATTGAATCTTCTGATTCTTATGAGTTTGGCTAAACTAAATACAAAAAAATATTCTTATAGAGATAACAATCTCCCCCTTTGACATTAGTTGAGCATTTTGACCAAAAATTCAAAGTCATCAAAAATTAGTAACCCCCCTGGATGTTACTATCTATACAACATATGTACAACTCTTCTCTTCTTTTTCTCTTTTCCATATATATACTTTTTTTGTGTGTATTTTGTATTCTCTATTTGTTTTTCAGAACTACATATATCCACCTTTTTGACAAAAAATCTCAACAAGAAACTTAAATATCAAAAATATGTTTATACCTCTATTGTAGTCTTGCTAGTACAACCTCCAAAGTGTCTCAGAGATTCTATAATTTCACAATATGCTCATTGATATCTATCGATAAATCAACTATAATATCTAGGGTGCTACCTCTTGAAAAATTGCTAATTCCTTTCCTTTATTTAGGTGTATTTGCATTGATTGCATGTGGGGAATAACTAGTGCTTGCAACTCAAGAAACTCTAGTCCCAACTTGTCTTCCTCTTGTCTCAATGAGAGTTGAACTCCTATGAGTCCTATATCTTTGAGTAAAGTGTCTAGAATTCTCTGGGTGCGGTAGTTATCTTAGCAAGTTTCTCAGTCATATCTTTCTTAGTTTCTGTCTCTTTCTTCTTAACATCCTTGGTAAATTTAGAAAGAATATAAGCTTTCTGAAATCCCTAGTTAGAGGACAAAACTATGTTGGGGATGACACCCACAAACTTCACTAACTGCAGTATAAAGGGTGCTCGATCACTGAGTTACAAAATTATTTTGTGGTACTGATTCACCCCTCCTCTCTCTATTTCCCATCTCAGTGGGACCAATTTTTGGTCCCACTGAGAGGGGGGAGGGTGAATCAGACAAATAAAAACTTAACCACTTAAAGTTGAACTCATTGATTCACTCATTAATACTGAATACTGTAAATCACCAATTCACCAAATAACTCAATAACATAAGAAACAATCAATCATTCAAACTTAGAAACATCATATTTAACTCATTAACACCATATTTAATGAGGAAACCCAATTTTTTAAAAAAATTTGTGAGAACTGTAACCCCATAACAAAAATGCACTCTTCTGAAGTACGCAAAGTTAAGAACTTATCTTGTTAAAGATTACAAACACATTTGCTAAATGTGACCCTGTTAGGGCATTTACCTAAGATATGTTAAGATCTTCACCCTGCTAGGAGTGACCTTGTTAGAGGTCTTAAAACACTCTTTTGGAATGTCACCTAAGTCTAGGTTTTACAAATAGGAATGTCAAATCCACTCAGTTAAGAGATCTCTCTATTATAAATATTATTAAGAAATATTAAAGTTTGATATGTAAATATAGAAACTACCTTTTCTTGTATCAGATCATTTATGATCAATTGAATACTAGCATCACATACTCCATCTATCTCTTTCTCATCTTGTAGATTCTTTAATCTTTCTTTCTATGTTTTACTCGATAAATGTTGTTCTTTAGCTTCTTCTCCTTCTCTATTCAATTCTCCAGCAAAATTACACTAAGTGTTATCCTTATCCTTTATATAGACATACTTTTTCCTCTTAATCTCCTTAATTAAATTTTCCTTCCTTTGCGCTCATCCATTCGATCATCTTGTTCATATTTCACAGCTTGGTAAATAATTTTACTTTTACCTGGGAACATGTAACTTTTCTTGGAACTCTCATAATTCTATTTAACCACTTGATATTTTCCTTAGATCTTCACATTTAATTTCCCCATTTGTAGATATTGTAACAAACTTCATTTAATTCATTTCCTCATCCATCTTATCATCGCTTCACATTAAATCATCATTTAATATCAGTATACAATACTCGGTAAAATTTACATTGCATATCGGTAACTAAATCATTCACTGCTTGATGTCTAACTCTCACTCAATGCTTGATAACTGTAACCGACTCACATAACATTCTACCGACTGACTCAGTCTAGCTCAGTAAAGTAACTCTTTCAGTCATAACTTAATCCATTGCAGTTCCTGACTTGATCAATCAAATGTACTGATTTGATAACATCAAATATATAGTAGAAAACAACAATATCATCATTACATCATCATTGCCTGACCTGTATTTGTCACCCATTTAACTTCTCCTCTTAAGATATGGTAACATAATAAAAATCAATTAATCAATTGCTTGAGATCAATGACAAAACAACAACCAATCTAACCATTTCTACAATCATGATACTTGGTATCACTCGATCTTCATCAGCTCCATCATATATTCATCAGTTAATAAAAAATATCCATCTTTGGCATTGATGCCAACCATTATAACAATGTTATAACAATTGATGATTATAGCTCTCAAATACATAACTGTACTCCCTCTGAGTTGATAGTTCTATTTCCACTTTGATATTTCTGAATCTCCCTCTTGGATAAATATTTTGTTTCTATAACAGACATTTTTAATCTCCTTCATGAGTAAATATTAGCAATTCATTATTCTCCCTCAATACATTCTTCTCCCTCAACCTCAATGTCATCAATGTATTCTTCTCCCTCTTTGACAAGAATGCCAAAAAGTCATACTTCTGAAAACTTTTTCTAGTAGTGGATTATACGTGACATGTACTCATAAATCATTACATACATAAATATTTTCACAACTTCAGGAATCACCTAAAGTCTTTCATACTAACATCAATTCAGAAAGTATTTATACTTAATCTTAAGGCTTTGTATGCCTATCTAGAGAGCAACATGCTAGAGAATACAACAATAAATATGGAGGATAAAGATAGGAGCTCGGGCTAGGGAACCAGAACAAGAAGCGACATCAAAAGGAAACTTCCAAAAATACCTAAGGAGGTGAAAGCCCTTAAAGGCTCCATTGATATGATGGAAGATATACAAAAAGTTGCTGAGAAAGCCTTTGAAAGTATTAAGTAGTTTCTCTTGTTGTTTCGTGCTAGTAGTTTTCCTGTTAGATGTGCTGGAAACTATTTTTTGGCTTCTTTTTGTAACTCGTTTGGGTTTTTTCTAGGGATGGATGGGGTCCTACTATTGGAAATAAAATAATGGGAAAGAAAGATACTGAGGGGGGGGTGAATCAGATCTTCCAAATTAAACACTTAAAACAAACTGATCCACATTCATACATATATGAATCTAATGTAATTTGAGATAGCATCCACACAATGAAATAAATAACACATAACACAATAAATTGGTAACCCAGAAACCGAAATAGGTAAAACTGGGGTGGGGATGACACCCACAAAATTATCCACTACTACAGTAATAAAGTGTACCTGTTAAGGTTACAAATGTTGATTACAAAATGTAATCTACCCTGTTAAAGGTCTGCCCGGTTAAGAGCTTAAGATCATTACAATCTACCCTGTTAAAGGATTTCAACTTACAATAAAGTAAGAACTCTGTTAGGAGATAAAGAAAGGTTTGTTAGAACCACTATGTTAAGAGATTTTCACCTGATACAATTATTAGAATGTCTCAAGTATTGATCCTTTGTTATGCACTCTGATGTTGATGATGGATCTCCTCTTTGCAGTACCTTCTATGATCTCATAATCTGATATAACTTTACTCTGTTGTTCACTGTGCTCTCACTCTGCTTCTTAACAAAATAACCCTCTGTGCATTTCAATTCAAAATGTAGTCACTAGACAATTGCTCTTCTCTCTCTTCACACACACAAAATAGGGTTTAGAAGAAATCTAATATACCTCTTTAGATCTGATAGCAATATCTAGATCAACGATCAAGATCTGTTACCCATACCTTGATGGTATTACAATTAATGTTTTACAATGAGTCATGCATAGGATAAAAAAATTAAATGCATAAATAACTTCGTATAAGAATATTAAATGCATACATAAGTCGGCGCAAAAAGCTTATATAAGTCAGCCAGATCACTTATCCTCGAAGTTTGTATCATTCCAGACATGTATACAAAAATTGTCCTGCTTGGCACTTGACTATCTGTCACTCAACACTTAATATCTCTGTATCCTTCTCGGCTCGACAATGTAACTAGGCAAACTAAAAACTGCTTGGCAATGTTGCTCGGCCTTGCATAGTTTTAGCTTGGCCACAATGATAACCAACTAAAACTGCCTAAGTGAATGACTAAGTGTTGGTCACTAAGCATCAACAGAACATAGAGATTAACAATCTCCCCCTTTGATATTAGTGGAAAAAACACTTATCATTACTTCCATTCATTTTATCAAAATATTGCCTAAGTATAGAAAGTACTCCCCCTAGGAATATACTCAGAATAACATACAAGTTTACATGCCTCCAAAAAATTTATATACAAGTGTACTTGTACTGTACTGAGGTATCATACTATACCCTTTCCAACTTCCTTACCATCTTCCGCCTTATTTTTTCCATTGATTGCTGGTGGGGTTAAGTTGTACTTATCCAAAAAAAAATTATGAAGCTGCAGGGTGGATTCAAATGTGGTATCCTAGCTTTCCTTTGAAATCTTCATAACTTCCAATTTGATTTCTAGCTTGGCAGCTAGACTCACTAAGCTTTCTGCAGTCGATAGATTTGCACTGCTCTGTGACAAATCCTTTTCTTTTGAAAGTTCCTTCTATATTACTTCCAAGTGACGCAACAGGTTTGGCTGAATAGTTATCAATTTAGCCCTTATTCAACCATCTTCAGCCATAATGTCGACTATTCTCCGTTGTGCATTTATCAACTTCTTAAAATGTAAAGAACTAGAGGTAGTATCTTTACCTAAAGTAGTACCAGTTGATCTCAAATCTAACTGTAGCTTCTCAACAAGCTGTAGAATATCCTTTGTGAAAAACTCAACATCACATAATTTTCTGTACAAAGAATAAACATTGGCTGTAACTTTCTCTAAAGTTTCTACAAGAATAGAAAGTTCAACCTGTTTAGTTGCTATCTCTTCTGAGATTTTCTCTAGAACTTTGCTCTCAAATCTTCTCCTTGACCATTGTAGATGCTTCTCATTGCTGTCTATGTCCTCATCTGTTACTTTTTGTACAATGATGACTAGCTGATCAATGATTGGATCTTGAGGCATTTCATCCTCTAAGTCAAAATCCTTTGTAAATATGTCTTTGATTTCATGCAACACTTTCTTTTGCTTTTGTTCTATCTTCATCTCTTCCTGTCTCTTCTTCCTCTTAAGTAATTCTTGAAGAGTCCCTCTTTGTTCAAAAGATAACTCATTGGGATCCCATTGTGGAATCACAATGACTTCATCTAATGTGACATCTAAAATCTGAGACTTCTTCTTCAAGATTTTCTTCTTCTTTAATTCTGGAGAACTTATGCTCGGTAGCATAATATCTTTCCCTTTGACAATGTCAACATCCAATGCCTCTTTTAATTCTGTCAATATTGTCTGGGGGTTTGACATACTCCCAATTTTAGAACTAGTGGGAGTGGATGATGCAGAGTGTGGTAGATCAACCAACACTTGCATTACCTCTTCTTCTTTAGGCTCATCAACTGTATCCTTCATCCATATTCCACTATCTAAAACTATTTTCAGAACCTCTAAAATAGGTGGATTCAGTGAAGTTACCTCTTGTTCATTTGTTTGTTGGTTCTCTTCACTTTTTTGATCATTGACAACTTCAATTATTTCATCAGAAGTTGTGGAATTCCCTTCTTTAGTATCAGTTGCCTTAATAGGCGAATCAGTGTCTTTACCACTCAGCATCTCTTGTTCCTCGGCATTCAAATTGCTTGGATCATCAACTATAAAATCCATAGGACTGTCTACATTTTGATCAACAGAGTTTGTTGTTTCTAATACATCTTTGGTTTTGTCCTATTCTATGGCAATTTGATCTTTTCTTACCTGTGGTTCAGGGGTAGTCTTCACTTTAAATTCTTTTGTCTTTTTCTTGGATGTCCCTTCACCAGATTTCTTGTCTTTTGGAAAGATCAGTCCAAAGATCTCTTTCCAAATCCTTGTGCTTTGTTGTACTACACCTTCTATATCATTCTTCATAACATCATAGCCTCTGAGTTTAGGAACAAACCTACTCTTGTACTCCTCAATAAATTTGACTCTTTTCTTTGAGGTGACCTCAGGTATTACCTGGGCTAGAGTTCCTTTCCTAATCTGTCTTTCTGTGGCAAGTGCAAATTCTCATTTTCTTGATAGAAAATCATAAAGTTCATCTAGCACATGATTTCCTAGCTCTGTAGGAGTTAATTTGAAAGTACTAATCATGTCCAAGAGTTCTTCTTGTACTTTGTGCCTATTTGCTATTTTCAACTTTTCATACTTAATGAACTTAAATATTGCTAACCCTATTGAATTCCTCAAAGTATCACATACCTCATCAATAATTGCTATTTTCTTGAATTGAGCTTTAGGTATGTTGTTTGGTTCATCAGTTTCTATCTTCTCCTCATCACTATCTATCCCCAAATTTAATCTCCTTCTTGGTCTTTTTGCTGGCTTACTTGGCTCAGCCTTAGGAGCAACCTTTGCTTCCTTTCCAGAACTACTTTCTGCAACTTTCCTTTTACCATACACTTTTTTTTGCACTTCTACTAGGTAAGTACAGTAGATGCCCTTTTCCTTCGATGATTAGCTGCAAGAGGTGTAACCTTGGATTTGGCTCTGCTCAGCTTGGTTACTATAAAAATTTATGGTTTCTTTCCCTTAGCTTTCTTAGTAACCTCTTTTGATGCACTTACTTCCTCCTCTATAGAAATATCCTCACCTATTCCAGTGGTCAGGCCTAAAGGTGCATCCTCAAGTTGTTCATCACTACCTAAGCCAACCATTTTCTTCAAGTTTTTCACAATCTTCTTTCTTTTCCTCTCCATAGTTCCTTCATTCAAAATTCTAGAAATTTTAGCCTTAGCTTCATCAAAATTTCCAAATCTCTCTGTTGTAGTATCAATTTCCTTGGCTAGGAGTACAGTGATGGCAAATGATACTTCATCAATATTGATTTCATATGGAAATGGTTCTAAGCATGTTATCCTAGGAGTCACTGCCTTTATATAAGTATTATCTATATCAACTAGAAAACATATTTCTTCATAGTGCTTATCCACTAGTGACTTAGGAATCCTAGTCCTTAATCTCATTCTCTTCTTGAATTCTACAAAATAGCTCCCCATAATTCTATTGAAATCACTCCCTAGTTTCTCAATACATTCACTAATCTGAACTGTTATGGGCCTATCCTTTTTCCAAACAATATTTCCCAGTGTAGGAAATGTATCTTGAGTGTAGAAAAATATATAGACTAGTAAAGAACCAAACTTACATGATGAAATCTTAGCCTTTCTAATTGATGCTAGGTTCTCGGCTAATTGTGTCTGTTGTAGCTCGGCAAGATCATATGTGTGACTCTTCTTCACAATTTTCCATGCCTAATCAATGGCTATACAAGGAACACTATCCAATCTGCTAGACTGATAGAACTTATGTGCTATTACTCTTACTCCAAAATCAAGTTCTAGGTTAGTAATTATAGAGATAGTCATACCTCTATTGTTCCATACTACTCCAGTATTCAATATAATTTCTTCTTTGTTGTTATCTCTCATTGTCTGTTTCCCATTCACTACAGGATATCTAGTCACTCGATGAATCATGCTTTTGGTGATCTTGACTGGTCCATTATCCAACCACATACACATGTCATGAACTTGGCTAAGGATAACCTTAATCCATTCATATTTGAAACCTTGGGGAAAATCTAGGGCACAAGTTAACCCTTTGTCAGCTAAATGTTTGAATTCTTCCTTCAGAACTCCATTTTCACACAATTTGCTGTAGGATTTCCTCAATTCACTATCTCCTACTTCTCCAATCTTAACCATATAACACGATCAAACATCATGAATCATGAGTACCTTGGGTGGAATGGATGAGAGGGCTCACGTTAAATCACTCTGAATTGCACTTTTAGGAATGGCTCAAAAGTTGAGAGGTTCACATTCATCACTCTGTATCAACTAAATTTGTTCTGGTTCTGCCTCCATACTCTTAGCTAGTGTGGAAGAACTTGCTACCATGATCTTTAAATTAGGGTTTGAGAGATGGAAAATAGTGTACCTCGGCAAGTAGCTCTTCGCACTATTCACCTTAGGACTACCGACGACACATTGGTGAAATCTTTGTAGCTAACTTCGTTAAGATCAATTTTGCAAATTACTTCAATCGCTCTGTAAATAGTAAAAATCGCAAGGTAAAAATGAAATGTCGACTGTTCATCCTTTATAAGCTTCAAAAGGTCAAAGTAGGTGAGCATTGAATGTTCTTCCCATTGAGTTAGTGCAAGCCAGCTATCCTCGGCTTTAACACAACTTTCATCCCACTCGACTCACTAAACTTGGCCTTCAAAAAATTCACTCGGCAAACAAAACTCGACACTCACTAAAGAACTCGACTTTAGTGTCCATGAATAGTACTTGGCACCTATTAGTGCAATTGACTCATCTTGGCATTTGTGTTCAAAAATATTTCTTGGTTCATCTTAACATATGCAAATATGGACTTTTGTACATTTCATGTTAGGAACTGATGTAAGATAAGAATTTTAAATATAGTTCCTTACATACCTCTTTCTCTTAGTTGGAGATGATGTGATCACCTAATCCATTGGATTGGGTGACCTCAGCTTCATTGGATTCACTGATGCATGGTTCAGACTTCTTAACCCATGTCTTGTTCATCTATTCCCTTATTTGCTCAACAGTAGGAGCAGGTACTCTAGTCTTGCAATCTTTCCTTGTATGTCCAATTTTCAGACAACTGTGACAAACTAGGCTACCATTCATCCAACTTTTAGACTTACCTCTGAAATGTTTCCTTGTGCATTTTTCTAGAACATGTCCATACTCACCAAAGTAATGACAACTATGCCATGTATTGTAATCCCAATTGTGAGTATTGCCTTTTCTTGGTGATTTCTCTTGTACCTTAGATGTCCACTGCTGTTTACCTTTGGATCTATAATCTTGTGCTCTATGACCATATTTGTGACAGTTATAGAAATTACCATTGAGTCTAGGTGTTTTTCTTGCCTTTGCCTTACATTCACGTGCTTGATGTCCAAACTTATTATAGTTAAAGCAGTAACTATTAAAGTTAGTTTTTGGATTGGACTTACCATTCTTGCTTTGGCATATGTTTGTTGTATGAATTGGTTTCCCATAGTGGTGACAAACAGGTTTTTTGTTTCTCGAATTTGCATGCCTTCTTTCACATGTCTTAGATGATTCTCCAACTTCAGTGGTTGTATGTTGTCTCGTGTGACCTAATCCAGAAGAATCTTTAGGTCTTCTTGATGCTACCACAAGTTGTTCAAAGTAGCTCATAGTTGCACTTAGATCATTCACTTTGTTATTAAGTTCTTTCTCAGATCTCAATTCATCTTTCAATTGACTATTCTTAGATCTTAGATTTACAATCTCCAAGTCTTTCCTTTTGATCTCCTGATTCACAAGTAGTAGTTGATTTTCCATGTCTACTTTATTGACTATCATTGTTTGCACATCATGTGTTCTTTCATCAAGTCTGGTAATCAACATTCTCTTATCTTCTTCTATCATAGCCTTGTCATCATTGGCTTTATTTTTCTGTTCAACAACTTCACACATTCTTATTGATTGGGCTTCTTATTCCTTTTTCAAGTTTTTGACTTCTTCACATAGTGCACTGTTCTTTTCCAGTAGATCTGCTATTGCTCCATCACTCTTAGTAGAATCTCCATTCTAAAATTTATTTGTGGTGTCCTCTTCCTGATAATGAGTGTCATTCATTAGTTTGGCCAGATCTCTCCTTGTAGTCAAGGACTTCTTTAATTCTTGTCTTGCAGTCTCAAGCTGTTGTAGTGCTAACTGAATATCAATCTTTTGATTCTCAATGACTTTACCCATCTTGTAGATCTCCATCTCAAGATCTATATTCTCAAGCTGATTATAACCTTTTTAGAGAACTCTACTCTGATACCAATTGTTGGAAATACAATAATGGGAAAGAAAGACACTGAGAGGGGGGGGTGAATCAGATCTTCCAAATTAAACACTTAAAACAAATTGATCCACATTCATACATATATGAATCTAATGTAATCTCAGATAGCATCCACACAATGAAATAAATAACACATAACATAATAACTTGGTAACCCAGAAACCCAAAT
>MU226075.1:539813-568384 GCA_018584345.1 Thuja plicata
TTAAGGTTACAAATGTTGATTACAAAATGTAATCTACCCTGTTAAAGGTCTGCCTGGTTAAGAGCTTAAGATCATTACAATCTACCCTGTTAAAGGATTTCAACTTACAATAAAGTAAGCACTCTGTTAGGAGATAAATAAAGGCCTGCTAGAACCACTCTTTTAAGTGATTTTCACCTGATACAATTATTAGAATGTCTCAAGTATTGATCCTTCGTTATGCACTCTGATGCTAATGATGGACCTCCTCTTTCTGGTACCTTCTATGATCTCATAATCTGATATAACTTTACTCTACTGTTCACTGTGTTCTCACTCTGCTTGATCTCTGCTTCTTAAAAAAATAACCCTCTGTGTATTTCACTTCAAAATGAAGCCACTAGACAATTGCTCTACTCTCTCTTCACACACACAAAATAGGGTATAGAAGCAATCTAATATACCTGTTCAGATTTGATAGCGAGATCTAGATCAATGATCAAGATCTGTTACCCATACCTTGGTGGTATTACAATTAATGTTTTACAATGAGTCATGCAATCGACAAAACAATTAAATTTATAACTAACTTCGTATAAGAATATTAAATGCATACATAAGTTAGCCCAAAAGGCTTATATAAGTCAGCCAGATCACTTATCCTCAAAGTTTGTATCATTCCAGACATATATACAAAAACTGTCATGCTGGGAACTTGACTGTTTGTCGCTCGACACTTAATATCTTTGTATCCTTCTTGGCTCGGCAATGTAACTCAGCTCGAGAATGTAACTAGGAAAATTGAAAACTTCTCGGTAATGTTTCTCGTGCTTCCATAGTTTTAGCTCGGCCACAGTGATAACCAACTAAAACTGCCTAGTGAATGACTAAGTGTTTGTCACTAATCATCAACAAAACTTAGAGATTAACACATGTTTCTTGTTGTATAGTAGGATTTTGATGTTTTTAAGGGTTGTTGTTGTTTATCCTTTGATCTAAGTTGTAAATGGTTTTGGGTACCATTCAAAACATGTATTTACCTTTATCAAAAACATTAATTGAGAAATAGATATCCTAATGAAATATAGAATTGATGCAACATACCTCATGCTCTTTAGTGAAAATATGGATAGGGGAAGAACCCCTAATTTTCCTCTTAGATACTCAAATGCATCTTTAGGTAGTGGCTTTGTAAAGATATCAGCCAAAAGTTCCTTTAAATTCACATATTCCAATTTCACATTCTTCTCTTGAACTTGTTCTCTCAAGTAGTGATACTTGATACAAATGTGCTTGGTATTTGAATTCATAACGGGGTTCTTTGATATATTAATAGCACTTGTATTATCACAAAAAATAGTAACCAGATCTATGATCTCTTCTTGCATACCTTCAAGTAATATCTTAATCCATACTATGTTTTCACAATTCATAGCACCATCAACATATTCAGCCTCGACAATAGACTGTGAAATTCAATTTTATTTCTTGCTCAGCCATGTAACCAATCTTTCACCTAGAAAGAATGCACCTCCACTAGTAATTTTTCTATCATCAACATTTCCAACCCAATCTGCATCAGTGTATACTTGCAGATCAAAATCCCCTCCTTTCTTGTATAGCAAACCAAACTCTTCTATGCCTTTCAGGTATCTGAAAATTATTTTAACTACAGACATGTGTGTTTCCTTTAGATTAGAAGAAATTCTTACAACAATTCCAACGACGTGTGCTATATCAGGTCTGTTGTGATAAACATACTGCAATTTACCTTGGAATCAAGGATCAGTAAAGAGTATTATCCACCTCTTTTGTTTCATCCTTTTTAGATAATTTTCATCTAGTAACTGATTAATCCAATCACAAATTGAAGTTTTCATTAGTTATCAAGCAGACATAATGAACAGTCGGTAACAGAGTCACAACAAGATAGTTAGTCTAATCACTGAAGTACAGAGTTAGCCGAGAGCACTGATCGCGCCCAGAGTTAACTGAGCACTATTATTAGTGAGTAGACAGACTATACCAAGTAGTGAACAACACCAAGATACACAACATAACTAAACACCAGTATAACCAAGATACATAGACAACCCTGAGAACCAAGAGAGAAATGACCGAGTGGAATAGACACCATCTGAAAGTTTTTTATGACACATCATTCTATGTAACAACTTTTTGGCGACCTAGATAATGGTTTATGTTGGAATAATGGAATGGTGTGTACTGAGAGGGGAGGGGTGAATCAGTACACTTTAAATTTTTTTGTCAATTAACCTTAATCCATTAGTAATCAATTCGTTGCATTACCGACCATATGTGCTATTCTTATGTTATGCATGTTATATCAATTCATAAACTTAATTTGCATGTAAGCATTCATAGAAACTTTCATGAAATGTAATGACACATGACACAAGATTTGGTAATGTAGAAAATCCCTGTTAGAAGGTAAAAAAATGTAGTGGGGAAGAAACCCACAAAACTTCAATATATGTAGAATGGAAGGGGCCAGTCAAGGCTTACCAGTTTGATCACTTTTGATGATCTTACCCTATTAGGAGTAACATGTTTAGACTGGTTAAGGTCTACTCTGTTAAGAGATTTAAAAACACTATTTAGCATGTACTCAGTTAAGAAATTTACAAACGATTGTTAAATCCACCTTCTCAAAGGATTTCTTCTATTTCCTACACTTTTTAGAATCTAGTAAAAAATACTTATTGACCTAAGTATATGCAATCTAGAATTTATGATTATAGATCCATTAAAGTTTATAATATGATGTGTCACCTATAGTGACTAATTAATATCTTTGTTCTTCTCGGTAGCCTTGAATCTTGTTCTTGATAACTGATTCCATATTTTGTTGTTCTTCTGCATAAAACCCTATTTCTAATCCATAGAAATTTCTGCAGCTACAATCATCATCTCACCATTTTTTTCTTATTGATTATACATCTATTTATACAATGAGTTTCATGCATAACAATGATAACTCTATGATCAAAGGTTTACAACTTGACCTTGATCTCTTAGTTTGCATGTTTCTAATCAGTTAGACTAATTAAAACAATTATAATTACTTTACTTGTCTCTCAGGAAATGGATTTAAAGAAAATTAAAAAGCTAAATATAAAACACAAGTGTTTTATCTGACGTGTAAGTTAGATCCACATTTCTTAGGATTATAATTGGTGCTCGGTTTGATCTATAGTCTACCTGTTGGGGTCCTCTATGAACTTTCTATCAGGTTCCTATGTTGTCTGCTCTGTCAGGTTCCTCTTCAACATTTTTTCAGGTTGCACTTGTAAACTGTGTCTTCGATTTACATTGTAACCTGCACTGTCAGGTTACACTATAAACTTTGTTGTTGGGTTCCCTTTTGAAGTTGTTTGTTGGGTTCCCTTGTACTTAACATTTTTGGTGACCTCTGTGAACTTTTGTGTCAAGTTGCACTAAACTTGTCTTTCGGTGTTGGTGTTACCAATGGTTCAAAACTATTTTCCTTTGCATACTAATGGCAAAATATGTCTTCAATCTCCCCCTTTGACATTAGTATCAAAAATGGATATGTGCAAAAACTAGAATATGTAGTATATACACCATATGTTTACCTTGTCATTATGACTCCCCCTATGTGTATGCTCGGGTATAGTATATGTATATACACTTTGACTTTATTATATTTCCCCTTTTCACCTTATTTTTCACCTTATCTTCCCCCTTTATCATATCAATTTCTCCCTTTTTTGATAATAAGGGATAAGGTGTAATTACTTACAACTTGTCAAAAATGTGGGAATGTGAGTTCTTCATGTCTTCCATCATTTTATCCCATTTCTCCTGTAGGTGTTCCAGGGCAATATGCTACAATGCAATTCATGCATGCATGTCATAGAGGCTGTCGGTGATAGACATCTCCAAGGTGGTAATTAATTGTTTGGCCAAAGTCATATGTTGTTTCAGTAATGTGAGATTGGGTAGAAGTAGAGCTTGTTGCTTGGTTACCTCATCTCTGAACTTTGATTATGCCTCTTGAAGCTTGATTCTCAACTTCTTTTCTTCCATTACCTTTTCATAATGCAACTTGATTGCATTGTCAGTGGTTGAAAGACCATGTGCACTAGTAGTGAGATCTTCATCTATTTGTGCAATATTTTCACTATTCTCCTTAGTGAATATATCTATTGTGCATAACTATTTAACTAAGGTTATAAATTCTATAATGATTGGTTCTAATGCATTTCCTAGTTCATATAGCTTTACCTTATTCTCATCAACTTCTTAGCTGATTTTATCTGTCAATTTATATTGGTAATTTTTTTCTATACATTCTTCTATGGCCTTCTCTACATCCACATTCTATGATGTAAAGGCTTTGGTAAGAATGGCTAATTGATCAATGATAGAAGCATTTTGATCATTGTATGCATCAGGTATAATCTGCTGAAGTATCTCCTTGGTTGTCTCCAGTACCTTTGTATACTTTGTCTCCATTTTAAGCTTATCTTAAATAGCTTTCCTTCTAGAAGGTTCTGCATACTTTGTAAGTGACTCTAGATCCAATGTCCTTGGATCACAATGTAGTGGAGGAACCTATATGCAGTACCATAGAAAGTTCCTTTTCTTGGTCTGATGTACTTGATGAAGGATTTGGACATGTTTTTCCCTTTAGTTGCTACTCGGTGGCTACCTATCAGTTTGGTGTGGACGTCTCCACATCAACCTTTTATTTATCTTCAAATTCTCCTTTGGTATCCTTAGGATTAGCATCACTGTTCTTGTCTTTGTCACCTTTATCTTTCTGTTCTCCTTCTATTTCTTTATGTTCTTCATTTTTTACAATCTACTCATTAGTTATGTTGCATTGTTCCTCTTCACCCTTATCATCGGGTATGCTTGCATCATGCTTAGGTGAATTATCCTTTTATGAAATAATATTTATAGCCTGTATCAATAATGGTATTTGGCCCAGTATATTCACTTGTGCAGGATCCGTTGTTGTATCTTGTTCCTTGGGCTTCTTAGAGGTAATAGTAACATCTTCATCTACCTTTACCTAAGCTAAGAGTTTTGAACTGTTGGTAACACCAACACCAAAACATAGGTTTAGTGCAACTCGAAAGAAAACTTTACAAGGGAACCCAACAACAAAGTTTATAGTGTGACCTGACAGAGCAGGTTACAATGTAGACCGATGACACAATTTACAAGTGGAACCCGATAGAGTAACGCAATAGAGGAACCTGACAAGAAGATGACAGAGGAACTCGACAGAGTAACCCAATAGAGGAACCTGAAAAGAAGATGACAAATGAACCCGACAGACAGTTCACAGAGGAACCTGACATGCACACTATAGAGCAACCCGAGCACCAGTCTACTGAGAGACAATTATAAATCCCAAGAAATGTAAATCTAACTTACACGTCCGATAAAACACTTGTGTTTTATATTTAGATTTTTGATTTTCTTTAAATCCATTTTCTTGAGGGACAAGAAATGCAATATTAATTGTTTTAATCATTCTAAATGATTAGAAACATGCAAACTAGGAGATCAAGGTCAAGTTGTAAACTTTTAATTATAGAGTTATCATTGTTATATGTGAAACTCATTTAGGTAAAACTTATTGTATAAATAGATGTGTAATCAATCAGAACATATCGATGTGATGATAATTGTAGCCGTAGACACTTCTATGGATTAGAGATAGAGTTTTATGCAGAAGAACAACCAAAGATGAAATTGGTTATCAAGAAAAAGATCCAAGGCTACCGAGTAGAACAAAGGTATTGATCAGTCACTATAGGTGATACATTATACTCATGTAATCTTTAATGGGTCTGTAATCAGTAATTCTAGATTTCATAGACTTAGGTCAATGAATATTTTTGACTACATTCTAAGAAGTGTAGAAAATAGAAGAAATCCTTTGAGAAGGTAGATTTAACAATCCTTTTTAAATCTCTTAACCGAGTGCACACTAAACCATTTTTCTAAATCTCCTAACAGAGTATACCTTAACCAGTCTCTACATGTTACTCCTAATAAGGTAAGATCGTCAGAAGTGATCAAACTTGTAAGCCTTAATTGGACCCTTCCATTCTATAGATAGTAATTTTTTTTGGGTTTCATCCCCACCATAGTTTTTACCTTCTAATAGGGGTTTCTGCATTACCAAATCTTGTTTCATGTGTCATTACATTTCATGAATGTTTCTATGAATGTTTGCATGCTAATTAAGTTTATGAATTGATATTGCATACACAAAGATAGAATAGGACGCATGGTTCGTAGTACAAGAAATTGATTAATAAAAGGATTAAGGTTAAGTGATAAAAGTTTTAAGGGTACTGGTTCACCCCTCCCCTCTCAGTACACACCATTCCATTTTTCCAATAGTATATTTTTCCTTGGGATACTCGGAGGTAATAGTAACATCTTCATCTTCCTTTACCTCATCTACAAGATCATCTCCGGTGATACCTATGATATTTGTATCATCTACAGTATCCCCTAATGATTGTAGAATATGAGGAATGTCATCCATTTCCTTGCTTTCTTCTGTATTTAATTCAGTTTGAGTGGCATCCTCATCATCATTTATAATAATGTTCTCTAGGCTCGGTATAGCCTCTTTTTCTTCATTGTGAGGCTTTTTGGTGAGATCTAATGCTCTCTTAGGGCTTCTGTCCTTTTCAGGTACATCAAGTAATTTTCTCCAAGTATCCTCACTTTCTTTGTCTAGCTCAATAAATTTTCCCCTTAGGATTTTGTAAGCTCTCAATTTTTTTGAGAACCTTTTTGAATGCAACTTCATCATTTCTTCAATTTCTTCCATTTTGGACCTGGGTGGCATAACATAAACTAGGCTTCTTTCCCATATCTCTTTTTCAGAATTCAATGCGAATGTCCATCCTGCTGATAATCTGTCTAGATTTTCTTGTGGCATTTTACCTTCAAACTGTATTGGTATATATTTAAATATAGACATTGTTGTGATGATTGCTTCCTCTATCTTGTTCTGATCCTTGGGATTCAGAGTTAGCCATTTTCTAATCTTAGGCTCAGTTATTGAACCTTCCTTGATGATTGATGCACATACCTCATCAATTGCAGTAGGAAGTTTTTTCTTAATAGGTTGTTCTTCTTGTTTGGTGTCTTCTATATCTTCCTTACTTTTGATGAATTTTCTTCTTTTTGTTTGTGCCTATTTCCCATTTTTGAGGCTTTCTCTTGTAAGTCTTCACTTGTCCTTTCTTTATCGAAGGTAAACTTGCATCTTTAGTTGTCTGACTTCTAGCCCTTGATGCAATAGTATTCTGTAGTTTCTTTGCAGGTGGTGGTGCATCAGACTCTATAGATTCAGATTCACTCAATTGTTCTTCTTCACTGATGGGTGAATATACCTCAGGGTCATCCTTTTTTCCAAATCTTCATCATCTACCGACAACTTCTTCTTAAGTGTCTTTACCATTTTTTCTTTCTTTCTGTCAATTTTATTCACAACTAAGCCTATTTTTATTCTTTCCTTGGCTTCCTCGTAGGTTCCAAACCTTGGTTGTGACTTTTCCAATGTTTCATTTAACAATTTTTCAATAGCATTGGTGGCTTGATCTATCTTGACCTCATAGTCAAGTGGTGATAACTATGCCATCCTCGATACAATTGGTTTCATCAAGCTGTTAGCAGTGTCCACCATAAAGAATTATCAGTCTTATATTTTTTTACTAGTTGTTCTGGTATCCTCATCTTTTTCTGCATCCTGTCCTTAAATCCAATGAAGTATTCATCCACAACTCATGTAAAGTTGTCATGTAGTGACTTTATGAATTCATTGATTTGAATTATCACTAGTTGGGTAGTATACCAGTTAACATTACTGATAGATAAGTCTTGAAAGTAGAAAAACATGCAAATTAGAAGTGATCTGAATTTACATGAATTAGAATTTGAAGACCTGATTGTCCTCAAGTTCTCATCTAAGTACTTTAGTAGAAGCTTGGATGGATCTAACTCTAGACCCTTCTTCACAATCTTGTGGGCAGTGACAACTCCTCCACATTCAATGTTGTTCATCTTGCTGGCTTGGAATATCTTGTATCCCAGCACACATGCACCAAATTTCATTTCAAGATCTTTGATGATATCTACCTTCAATCCTCTTCCATCCTATTATGCACGTGTATTCTTTTCTATGTTAGGTCAAGGAGGATGTTTGAGTGGTTTTTCCTTGTCGGTTATAGGATAACTGATAACTACATGTATGACATCCCAGGCGATCAGTTGGCTCGTTGAGCCACATATTTTGGTCATGCACTCTTTTCAGTACTATCCAGATCCACTCAGTTTTAAATTCCTTTGAGGACATTAGAGAATTTTTTAGCCCTTTCACCTCAATGTGTTTGTGTTTGTCCTTGATGGTTCCATTTGTGCAAAGATTCTTGTAAGATTTCTCAACCTCAAGATCTCCTATCTCAGTGATCTTGCAATATATGTATGCCCTAACATCCTCAACAAGAAAAACCCTAGGTGGTATGCTTGATCATGCTCAATCATCGTCGGGTTGTGAAGAAAAATTTGGACAAAACTTATGTTTAGGTTCTTCACAACTGGCATTCTTGATCAGATTAACCTTTTTCTCTATAGATTTATTGATCTTGGTTACACAGGATGTGGTTTCCATGATTTCATGAATTTAGGGCTTTTCCCATAAAACAAATAGTGAGCTCAATGATTCTAGTTACTTACATAACCTACTGTAGCTGCTGTAGATCTATTTGAATTCCCTGAATCTACTTGTTAATCACTTCTACAATCTAGTTTCTATTGGTCACTCTATGCTTTGCTTCACTCTACTTCTTTGCTCTTGATTGCATGGTGAATAATGAGCTCTTCCATCATTATTTTTATAGACGATGCCCTAAGTTGCACAATTAATTCTGTATCCACTTCTTGGTGTTTGAAGACAGAGTCTCTTAGGTATCACAAAACTTTTTGGCTCGGGGTAAGTGACAACTCACTTGACTAACAACTTATCTTTCGTATGTACACTGAGGATTCTCGGTATGTATTGACTGACGAGATTGGATTGACAAATTCATAGAAATTAATACCATAGTGCATCTTTAATCATGCTAGTTTGGCATTTTAACTATGTATAATGGAACTTATTTAAAGTATAAATTAGTATAGTGAAGTTCCATACCTACTTGTTCTGCTTAGGTGGGGGTGGTGATGTCACAAGATCCATTGGATAAGGTGTCACTAAGTGTGTTTCTTGGTCCAACATCATCAGTGTTTGTAGCTTTCCTCCACATTTTGTTTCTCATCTTCCTAATGTCTTCAATGTTATTTCCATAGGAAAAGGTGCTTGTCTCTGTCACTCAGTCTCTATAGTCCTTGCTTAGATGACCAACTTTATGACAGGGTAAGCATGCCATTTCGGGGTTAGTCTAGCTCCTAGACTTTCTCATCCATTTTCTCATGCAGTTTTCTACTATGTGTCCATATCTACCACACGCTATGTAGTTTTTCCATGTGTTGTAATCCCAAACATATGAGTTAGCAATTCTTTTCAGTTTATAAGCATTTTATTTTTTCTTTAGGCTTCCATGCTTTCTTTTTCTTCTTCCTGCATTCAAGAGATGTGTGTCAATGCATTTTGCAAGTAGGATAGTATTTTTTCATATAGGTTTCCTTCTTTGGTTGTTTCACCTTAGATTTACATTCATATGCTTTATGTCATTTCTTGTTACATTTATAACAATTTCCTATGAATGAAGATGTAGATTTAGGAATACCTATTATTTTTCTCCTAAAAACATTTGATGTGTGGCCTGGTTTTCCACAGTGATTGCATGACTTCTTTCTCAATCTTGGATTTGTTTAGACATCTTTTGGATCACCTTGGTATGGTGATTCCCCATTCTTGGTATACCCTAATCTATTATTATTGTTGACTCTTATTTGTCCATCCAGAAAATTATCCATTCTTTTTTTACTTTCTTCAGCTCTCTTGATCATATCATTGTGTTGATTCTGCATTCTTACTTCATGCTTCAGTCTTTCATTTTCTTCTCTTAGCTCACCAATAGCTTCTAATTTTCCATTGATTTCTATGTGTTAGTAATAACTGAGGGGGGGGGGGGTAAATCNTCATGCTTCAGTCTTTCATTTTCTTCTCTTAGCTCACCAATAGCTTCTAATTTTCCATTGATTTCTATGTGTTAGTAATAACTGAGGGGGGGGGGGTTAAATCAGTGGCCTCAATATATCCTTGAAAATTAACCAGCAATCAATAAATCTCAGATTATTATGTCCCTACAAGATGCATGCCATGAAATTCTAATAATGATTAATCATCTATCGGTTTTCTCTGTCAATCCTTATTCTTTCTTGATTACCGATAAGCAGTATACCTATTTACCGAAACTCAGTAAATAAGTAGAGTATACCGATCAATCCAGAGTTAGCTATGTAAGGTGCAAAATAGTAAAGAAATGAATCATACACACATAACACATGAATTTTAATGTAGAAACCCTGTGAAGGAAAAAAACCACTAGTACCGGTACCCCACATTACCACTCTTCTGAAATGAGCCTTGTTAGGAGCCAACCCTGTTAAAGATTACAAACACACTGTTAAGTGCATCCTTTTTAGAGGATTTTATACATAGAAGTTTTCACTTAATATTAGGCATCTATTTCTACCATCCTTGAATCAGCCTCCTTCTTAGACTGTCAATAGGTATCGTGCAAGTCCAATGCTACTTTCATGAATCAAAATTTTTGGCACTCCTTGAGATGTACCTCAATATATAGAATACTGTTAAGTCCTTCTTAGTTAAGAGACTTGATGCTTCAATGGTTAAATTGAATACTATGACCTATTCATATTGCAACTTGAATTGTAGATTTTTAGATCTATTTAAGTACATTACCTCTCTAACCAATGTATCAATTTAATCCTTGTGCTCCACGCTTTCTACTTTGTGATGGTGTGGTCATTGTTCGTTGGTGTCTGCAGAATTCCTTAGCTCTTCTTTCAGCTTGTTTAATCAGCACTGCATGAAGTTGTTCTTCATTAGTTTCTCTTTAGCATCCTATTTTTATTCACTCCCCTTAATCCCATACATAAATGAATTAAGCTTGTCACTTGTATAGACATAATATTCATTGTTTCTTGGTTCTTGATTCTTGGTGTGATAAAAAATCCAGCCAATTAGATTTCAAGCATAAATCTTGATTTGTCTCGTAGATATCTTCTAGCCAACTATTCAAATTATCTTTAAATCAATCACTAATCTCTGGTCGAATAAAACAAGTAGACAACCAGTTAAGTCTATTTTTATCTCTGCTAGCTAGATATTTTGTCATTTTCTAAACTCTTTGTTCTGTTGGTCACCACTACAGTTAGTTGTCTATGACAACTGATTGATCCATTGGTGAGACTCTAGTTGGCTTTGTAATCTCCATCTATCGGGAATCATTGGAACTTTACTCATAGGGAAACTCTGTATCTTTGGTCGTCAGGCATTTTGAGTCTTTAGCTCATTGGGAAACCTTTTGACTTTTCTCGTCGGGCATTCTATGGTTTTTCTTCATAGATAAATAGTATGCTTCTGATCGTTGCGTATCACTATGAGTGTTCTTCTTTGCTCTGTCCGACATTGTGCACTCTATTAGTGTTGTTTGTCACTTAGTGAATACTTGACTTTTATGCATTGCTGAAAGCATAACTTTGGTTCCTTTCATTCTCTAAAGTATTTGGCATTATTTACATGACCGTACAGATGATATAAAGTTCACATCAATGAAACTACAATCCATTAACTGATATAATGACTTGCATTATCTTTCAGCTTAACATTATCAAACATTCAATCAATTACATGTCATCAATCTCTCCCTTTGGCATTGATGGAAACATACTATATTATCACACTATGCTATTTCTAATACAATATGAAATACAACAGTTGGGATTCATCAAACTACCAATCTTTTTGTTCTGTTAACCGATAAATGTCTGGCCATCGGTAAGCTCTGTTTTAGCTTAGATTTTATTCTTGCATCTCTCTATCTTTTGATGTGTTGTGTTCTCTCCTTGTGTCAATTTCTCTCCCTTGACTGTTGTTCTCTTTTGATGTCTTTTTCTCTTGTCTGCAATTCTCCCTTTGTATAATCTTTCCATACAGTTTCTCTCCCTAAGGACATAATCTCTCCCTTTTGGAGTAATTTGATAATGGATAATTTCTTCCTTTCTAGAAGGATGTGATAATATGGATAATCTCTCTCCCTTTGACAATAATGCCAAACAAATATCTTACAAATATCTGACATTAATTTCAAACAATCGTTTCTCTCCATCCATAATATATTCCTTGAATTTCCCTTATCCATCAATAATAGAACAATATGCCCTGGTTCTCGGTGATGATATACACTTGTCTATATATAGATGTAGCCTTGAAGTTCATCTATTTTCTTGCATCAACATTAATGATATTCTAGTAATATGTAGGTTGATGTAGCCTTCTAGTCATTTTACTGACTGGTAGACAAGGGTTTGACCCCTGGTCTCTTTCTCAAGTACTCAAATGCATCCTTGGGCAGTGGCTTGGTGAAGATATCAACTAATTTTTCCTTTGATTGCACATACTCAAGTATCACCTCCTTTTCTTGAACTTTTTCTCTCAAATAATGATACTTGATAGCAATGAGTTTAGTATTAGCATGCATGACTGGATTCCTAGAAATGTTTATTGCACTGGTGTTATCATAATAGATAATTACTAGTTCTAGGATCTTTATATGCAAACCTTCTAGTAACTGTTTGATCCATGAAATACTTGAGCAATTTGCAGCAGCAGCAACATACTCTACTTCTGTAGTAGACTGAGAGATGCATCCTTTCTTGTTGCTAACCCATGTGACAATTCTGTCACCCATAGATAATTCTCCTCCAGTTGTGCTCTTCCGGTCATCAAGATTCCAGCCCAATCAACGTCGGTAAACACCTTAAGTTCAAATTTTCCTTCTCTTCTATACCATAGGCCATATTCCTCGGTATTCTTTAGATATCTTAAAATTATTTTCATAGCAGTCATATGTGATTCCCTGGGGTTAGCAGAAAATTTAGCAACAATTCATATTGCATGTGCAATATCTGGTCTAGTGTGTACAACATACATGAGTTTTCCAATCATTGATCTCAACAAAGTCTGATTTACCTCTGATGTCTTTTCCTCCTTTTTCAACTTACATCTAGTAGCCATCGATGTTCCAACTAGTTTGGAATCTTCTATCTTGAATATTTTTAGTACCTCTTTAATGTATTTGGATTGTCTAATGAAAATACCTTCATATTGTTGCATGATCTATAGACCTATAGAGAACTTGATCTCTCCAAACATAGACATCTCAAACTCTTTGGTCATCTCATTCATAAATTATTTGGTGCATAGCATATCATTTCCTCCAAATATGATGTCATCAACAAATATTTCAGAAATCAAGGTGTTACTATCAGTATCTTCGTTCAAATAAAGATTACTATTTTCATTAGTCCTTTCAAAATCCAACTTATAAGATAGGAATGAAGTCATTCATACCAGGCTCTAGGGGCTTGTTTCAATCCATACTAGGCTTTACAAAGTCTACATACCATGTTTCACTTGTCTGGATCTACAAACCCTTCTGGTTTCTCAATGTATACCTCCTTTTAAGTACTCCATTTAGGAATGCTGAGTTGACATCCAAATGGTATACCTTGAATCCTTTGAATGCAACATAAGCAAGTAGTATTCTTACACCTTCTAGCCTAGAAATGGGTGCAAGGTCTCTCCATAGTCAATACCTTCCTCTTGTGTATGCCCCTTGCACAATAGTCTTTCTTTGTTTCTTCTAACTTCTCCATTCTCATTCAGCTTGTTCCTAAATATCTATTTAGTATTGATAACATTATTGTCATCTGGTCTTGGTACAAGTGACCATGTCTTATTTTTTTCAATCTTATCAATCTCATCATTCATAGCACTTATCCATTCTTCATTATCATGTGCAACATTGGCAGATTTTGGTTCAAACTCCCAAATTAAACTTGTGTTTAGAGACTTACTTCTTGTTCTTGTACCAGCTTTCTTATCTCCTATGATCTGGCTCTATGGATGGTTCCTTCTTACATATCTGGCAAGAACTAGTTCAACTCTTTGTCTATCATCTTGATCATCATTTGTCCTTCATTTTGTTCTTCATTACTCTGTACATTATTTTGATTATTATCCTAACTGTTGGTATTTGCAGCCTGATTGTCAGTTACAACATTCTGTTTCTCTGGAATTAAGCATTGTTTCTCATGTAGAGTGTTAGGTTCTTCATAGTATACAAAATTTTTGTAGTCCTCTGGTTCTTTTGTGCTTTCCAGGTCATTATTTTCTACAAATTCATCTATCTTCACATTTGCACTTTCAACAATTTTTTTAGAAGCCTTAATAAGATGTTTATAAGGCTTTCTTTTGGTGGAATGCCCTAGAAAGATACCTTCATCACTCTTGGCATCAAGATTTCCATTTCTATCATCCTTTAAGATATAAACTTTACTAGCAAATATTTTGAAGTAACTTACATTGGTTCTTTTACCATACCATAGCTCATAACGTGTCTTCTTTGTGTCCTTCTTCAATTGTACTCTGTTTAATGTGTAGATAGCAGTACTGACAGCTTTCCTCCAAAAGATTTGGGTGATGTCTTTATCATCAGTGTTCTAGCACAATCAACTATGGATCTATTCCTTCTCTCATCAATCTCATTTTGTTGTGGTGTTCATGGTGCAAAAACCTATCTTTTTATACCATGATAATTGTAGAAATTAGTGAATTAATCTGATATAAACTCTCCTCCTCTATTTGATCTCAAGCATTTAAAATCCTTACTACTTTGTTTCTCTACCATATACCTATACCATTTAAAAATCTTGAATGCTTCAGATTTATTTTTTAGAAACGTAATTGTCATCATTCTAGAGTAATCATCAATAAAGAGAATAAAATATCTATCTCCATAATAAATTTTTGTCCTCATTGGTCCACATAGATTAGTATGGAATAATTCTAGAATATCATCAGATATTTGGGTTTTACTTTTGAAAATAGGCTTTGTCATCTTACCTTTTTGACAATTCTTGCACATGATGTTGTCGGGATTTGACATCATCGGTAAGCCTCTTACATTTATCCTTCTTCTTATTTTCATCATGTTTTCAATATTCACATGACACAATATTTTGTGCCACAACCATATGTCTTTGTTTCTAGTCATCAAGCAAGTGGTGTTAGTATCATTTAGATAGAATAAGTTACCTTTTGTTTGTTCACTGGAACCAATCAATCTTCATGATTCATTGAAGATCTTTTCCTTCTTATTCTCAAATGCTACTCTGTGACCTAATTTATTCAGTTGAGAAACACTTAACAGATTATAATTCAATCCTTTTACCCAATAAGCATTTTCACATTTAATCAGGTTATTCAAAATTATAGTGCCTTTACCTTCAACTGGACAAGGTGTATCATTACCCATTCTTACTGTACCACCATTATAATACTCAAAAGTGTTAAAATTTTATTTCTCACCAGTCATGTGGTGAGTACAACCACTATCTATAATCTAGATTTAATTCTTGCTAAACTTAGATATGATTGTAGTTTCTAAATACCTTTCATCTTTATCTAAATCATCTTTCACAGAAAGAAACACCATCTCGATGTCTTCATCAGGTTTGGTGTCAATATCTTCATCTTTGTAAGCAGCTAGGTAGATGGATTTCTTTCCTTTGTCCTTGTAGCCTTGGGTATCTCTTCTTTCTGATTGTCTGTAACTTCTATAATCTTTGTTATCACCTCTATCAGATTTTTTTGAAAAGATCAATCATTAACTTTGTCATCTTTTCTTCTGTTAGGACATCTTGCAGCAAAGTGTCCAATCTCTTTACAATTAAAGCATACAAGTGGTAACTTGCCTTTGTATTTTCCTTTTCCTCTCTGCATTCTTCTAGCCATAAGTGCTTCTATTTCATCTAGATCTTCTTATTCACTTTCACTTTCACTATCTCTTCTAGATGTGTGTCTATGACTTGATTTGCTTATTCTCATAGAATATTTAAATGTAGACTCTAAGTTTGGTAAGACACTATTATCAAAGTTATTTATCTCAAATGAAATCAGTATACCAATTAAGCTATCAAGAGTAACTTTATTGTTTGCTACTTCTCTCATTTATTGAATGGCAGAAACTCTAATAGCATATACAGGCAGTAAGGTTCTTAAGATTTTACTTACCACTGTCTCCTCTTCAAGTGTACCTCCAACTCCTCGTATAGCATTGATTACTTCTTTGATTCTTGTGTTGTACTATGTGATGTTTTCTCCTTCTTTCATTCTGAGATCATCAAACTTTCCTCTAAGGCTTTCTGCCTTGGCTCTAAGAACATTTGTATCACCTCCATGTACAAGCTTCAGTTTGTCCCACATCTTCTTTGCAGTTTTTCAATCTTTGACATCTTCAAATTCAGTATCAAAGAGTGAGGAAAAAATCTCTATGACCATGCAACTATGCTTATTCTTCTCTCTCTATTGATCTATTGTTAATGATCTTGAGGGAAACACATATGTAGTATCTAGGAATTGAGTAACATCATTACCAATACCTGATAAGTGGATTCTCATCCTACCTTTCCATGAAGCAAAATTATCTTTGTTTAACTTGGGCACATCTCGTCTGTTCATCTTGTGATCTTTGACTTAGGTCTTGAAACCTTTCTTTCTAAGCACACAAGCTCTGATACCAATTATTAGTAATAATTGAGAGGGGGGGAGGGGTGAATCAGTGGCCTCAATATATCCTTGAAACTTAACCAGCAATCAATAAATCTTAGATTATTATGTCCCTACAAGATGCATGCCATGAAATACTAATAATGATTAACTGTCTATCAATTTTCTTAGTCAATGCTTATTATTTCTTGATTGCCGATAAGAAGTATAACTATTTACTGAAACTCATTAAATAAGTAGAGTATATCGATCAATCCAGAGATAGCTATGCAAGATGCAAAACAGTAAAGAAATGAATCATACACACATAACACATGAATTTTAAGGTGGAAACCCTGTTAAGGAAAAAAATCACTGGGACCAGTACCCCAAATTTTCACTCTTCTACAGTGAGCCCTATTAGGAGCCAACCCTGTTAAAGGTTACAAACACATTCTTAAGTGCGAGCTTGTTAGAGGATTTTATACATAGAGGTTGTCACTTAGTATCAGGCATCTATTGCAACCATCCTTGAATCAGCCTCCTTCTTAGACTTTCAATAGGTATCAGAAAAGTCCAATGCTACTTTCACGAATCAACCTTTTTGGCACTCCTTGAGATGTACCTCAATATATAGAAGACTGTTAAGTACTACTCGGCTAAGAGACTTGATGCTTCAATGGTTAAATTGAAACACTATGACTTGTTCATATTGCAACTTGAATTGTAGATTTTCATATCTATTTAAGTACATTACCTCTCTGACCAATGTATCAATTCAATCCTTGTGCTCCACACTTTCTGCTTTGTGATGCTATGCTCACTATTCATTAATGTCTGTAGAATTTTTTATCTCTTCCTTCAACTTGTTTGATCAGCACTACATGAATTTTTTCTTCATTAGTTTCTCTTCAGCATCCTCTTTTTATTCACTCCCCTTAATCCCATACGTAAATGAATTAAGCTTGTCTCTTATATAGACATAATATTGATTGTTTCTTGGTTCTTGATTCTTGGCATGATAAACAATCCAGCCAATTAGATTTAAAGCATAACTCTTGATTTTTCTCATAGATATCTTCTATCCAACTATAAAAATCATCTTTAAATCAATCACTTATCTCTGGTCAAACAAAAAAAAGTAGACAACTACTTAATTCTATTTTTAGCTCTTCCAACTAGATATTTTGTCATTTTCTAAACTCTTTGTTATGTTGATCACCACTGTAGTTAGTTGTTAGTGATAATTTACTGATCCGTTGGTGAGACTCCAGTTAGCTTTGTGATCTCCATCCATCAGGCATCATTGGAACTTTACTCGTTGGGCAAATCTATATCTTCGATCATCAAGAATTTTGAGTCTTTAGCTCCTCAGGCAACCTTCTGACTTTGCTTGCTGGGCATTCTGTGCTTTTTCTTCATTGGGATATGCTATGCCTCTGATCATTGGGTATCACTATGACTATTCTTCTTTTCTCTATCCAACTATGTGCACTCTGTCGGTGTTGTTTGTCAGTTAGTGAATACTTGACTTTTATGCATTGCTGAAAGCATAAATTTCATTCTCTGAAGTCTTTAAGATTATGTACATGACCATATAAATAATATCAAGTTGACATAAATGAAAATACAATCCATTAACTGATTTAATGACTTGCAATATCTTTCAACTTAACATTATCAAACATTCAATGAGTTAAATGTCATCACTATGTTCATTCGGTTTGCCTCCTGACTCATAATAATAATATGATTGGTGATCTCATGATGATTTTAAGTAAGTCTTTGTATTTCTAACTCTTTTTCTTGTAGCTTTTCAGTGATCTTCCTCCTGTCATCAATATCTAATGTTCTTTCTTTCTCATCTTTTCTAGTATTATTTATAACCTGAATCATTCTTACCATCTGTGTCTCTTTACCGATTTGTATTGATTTCACTTGTCCAACTAGATGTTGATTGATTTCATTTAGAATTTTAATTCTTCCTTCAGATGTGTCTGATGTATTGCAATATGTAGATCCTGAAGACTCAAATAAATTAAGTATCTCTTCTTCATGATAGTCTATTTCATTATAGTGAGATGCAAACTTTCTTTCATCCAGTAGCTCTCTCATCGTGACTCTAGTTTCTTTATATTGTTCATAAAAGATTTGTATCTCTAACTTTTGTTTCTCAATACTCTTGTCTATCTTATACCTTTCCATTGTATGATATTTTCTCTTAAGTATTTAAACTTTTCCAAATAAGAGATCTAGCTCTGATACCAATTGTTGGAATAATGGAATGGTGTGTACTGACAGGGGAGGGGTGAATCAGTACCCTTGAAAACTTTTAGTCAATTAACGTTAATCCTTTAGTAATAAATTCCTTGCATTACCGACCATATGTGCTATTATTATCTTATGCATGTTATATCAATTCATAAACTTAATTTGCATGTAAACATTCATAGAAACATTCATGAAATGTAATGACACATGACATAAGATTTGGTAACACAGAGAACCCTATTAGAAGGTAAAAACTACGGTGGGGATGAAACCCACAAAACTTCACTATTTGCAGAATGGAAGGGGTCAGTTAAGGCATACAAGTTTGATCACTTATGATGATCTTACCCTTTTAGGAGTAACATGTTGAGACTATGGTGTAGTGCACCCATGACTATCACTATGTAATGTTTGGGGTTGGTAATAACTAGATAGGTCTTAGAGGATCATCCTATTTTGATTTTTGGATCCATTTGTTTGGCCAAGGATCTCTTAGGTAATATTATAAGCCCAGAGATGCCTTTGTCCATTTGGATTATCTATTTACAAATAAGTTGCTATAATTGTGTTTTTATGCTTTTATGAGTCCTAGGTGTTGAATTCATTGGATTCATGTTATTCTGGTCATATTATGTTAAGTTGATAGGTTAGGATCCAATCCAAAAGTCTCCAAGTGCAAAAACACAAGAAATTGACAAATGTTGCAAAAAATGTAACTTGCTCATGCTACTTCTAAAAGTTTCTCAAGAGTTGCAAGATGGAAGACCAATAGTCATATGACATTTTAGATCAACCTGAATTCACTTATGAAATGTTTTTAAGTCATTACATTGAACCAAGATGGTTAGAAGTTCTGTATTGGAGTTTTGATGAATTTGGAATGAAAGATGAAGAGGTTTTCTGAGCATTTCTAAATTGTAAGCTCATGTGTGGTGTGATATTTTTAAACCAAGTTGATGTTTTGAAATTCCTTTGTGTTATTGCAACTTTATAGTTGATTTGAGATTGTTAAGTTTTGATTTGAAGTGTTTTTTAAAATGTTTTCTAAAAGTAGTCCAGGAAGAGGCTTGTTAGAAGCTCATTTCACAAATGGAGTCCTAACTTACATTTGGTCTAGTGGAATTCACTAAGATTCTAAAAAATGCAAGTTAGGATGACATAGTTAAGGATTCAAAAAGATTAGGAGATGGCTCAAATGGCAAGGCCTTCATGCATCAAGCCCTAGGCTAAATATCTCAATGTATTCGGCCTAGAATGAATGTACATGAGTTGTTATGTTGAAGAATTAGATTAGTTGAGTGAATGAAAGGTGGATTTTAGTTATTGGGAGTTAAAGTAGGAGGTTTGAAGCACTGTATAATTTACATGCACCCATTTCTTAGCACTTTCTTTGATATCCAAGCCTAATTTGGCCAATTAGGTCTGCAAACTTTGTGAGGGTTAGGTGTTGCTCGAGTGGATCTGAAACCTAAAGCTTTGGGGATCAATATAAATTCCAAAAGGGTACCTAAATCTATCCTTATCTTTCTAAAAGGTGATCAGGAGGAGAAGTTAAGTTCCAAAAACCAACTGAACAAACCTACAAGGAATTCTAGGACAGTCGTAGATAGGTACTCTGCAAAATTTGAAGGATCAAACCAGGGATTGATTCTCAATCCTTATAAAATAAGGAAGGTGTCCCAATAGAAAGCTGGGTTGGGGGATGTCACTGGTGAAGACTTCTAGATTTTGGCTTAGAATAGGGCTGGTGTCCCTAAAGCACAAGTTTGCAAGATTTTGGTTTGAATAGTATTAAATTGCAAAAGGTTAATAAGGGACTCTACCACCTTGGATAGGTAGAAGGAATTGTGTCAAAATAATCCAAGGACCCAAGGAGAGAATAAGTTGTGTTAGGTGGATTGGGGAAGAGAAAGGACCAATACCATAATTCTTGTTGTAAATTCTACATTAGGTAGTATCAAAGCTTACAAAAGCTCCTGGGAATGAAAATGATAGAGAAAGTTGATGAGAATGAAGGAGAGTTTTCTTTGAGGGTAAAAAAAATGGAGTTAGCTAAGATTTTGAGGGAGCAGGAAACTAAGAACAAGAAGATAGAAGCAGAGATAGAAAAAATAAAGAGTTCTCAGACAAGTAGAAGTATTGGTGATGATTCAGAGTTAGAACAAGAAGAAGAAGAAGAGGAGATTGAAATAGAGATGACAAGGCTACCAGAAGAGAAAAGACTCTTAGAAGCTTTGGAGAGAGTGGGTAGGAGAGATAACAAGCCAGACCTACCAATGTTTATGGGCAAGATGGACCCTAAGGAATATATGGATTGGGTAGAAGCCCTAGAAAATTATTTTGAGTGTGAAGATATCCCTATCTCACAAAGAACAAAAATTTTCAAGTCAAAAATAAAAGGACCTGCACTAAGTTGGTGGAATTTCCTACAAATGGAAATGATAGAGAAAGAAAAAGACCCTATAACCACATGGAAGAAGATGTTGAGAGAACTCAAGAAATAGTTTGTTCTTGAAGACTATGAAGTAACTCTTCATAAGAAGTTACAAAATCTGAAGTAGAAGGATCTTGATGTGGGATCTTACACTGATGAATTCCAATCAATCACAATGAAGACAAAGACCCCTAAAAGTGAAACAAAAGCTTTCTTGATACATGAATGGGATCAAGTACAATATTTAGGATGAACTAAGTATGTTTTATCCCCAAACTATACCCTAGTGTTATCAGATGGCTATGAATATTGAAGAGAAACAAAAGAGGAGAGGAGAACATAATAGTAGAGGAAGGGGAAATGGTTTCATAGGTAGAGGAAGGTTTCAAGGAAGACGATCATCTCCAAGACCACAAGGTGAATCCAGTCACCGAGAGTATGAAAGAGAAAAGAATCATAGAGGTAATTTAAGAGGGAGTAGATGCAATAACTAAGGAAGGTCAAGAGTTAGAAATACCTCTATGTTCACTGGGAAGTGTTTCTCCTGCATCCAGATTGGTCACCAATCTTTTAGATGCCCAAACAAGGCCATCACAAGTCTCAGTACACCAGGAGGAGATAGGAGAATCCAAATCACCCAAGATGAGGACTATCAAAGAATGAATTCCTACCACACCACTACATCTAGACCTACAGACACTGAGCAAGGAGATTGTATAATTTTCAATAGGGCACTCTTGAAGGTGCCAACTCTCAAGGAGCCCCCACAAAGGAAGAGTCTATTCAGAACTCACTGCAAGGTACAAGGTAAGATTTGCAAAGTTATTATTTATTTTGGTTCTATAGAGAATTTAATTTCTAATGCAATGATATATAAGATTATTTTGAAGAAGATACCCCACCCAAGCCCCTATAAAGTATCTTGGCTTAATAAAGATCAAGAAACTTTGGTAGATGAGCAATGTTGGGTAGAATTTCAAGTAGGAGAATACAAAGATAAAGTCTTGTGTGAAGTTGTGAATATGGATGCCTATCACCTTCTCCTAGAAATACCTTGGAAATATGACATTGATGATCAACATGGGGGTAAGTAAAATGTCTATACCTTGATTAAGAATGGGATTAGTTACACTATTACACCTCTCTTTGATTTTGAGAAAGACAAAGCTTTGACAAACAATGTTATCCCTAGTAGGAGAGAGAGTTTTTGAAAGTCCTTAAGGAAAGAGACACACCTTTTTTTTTCATCATAGTAAACCCCAAAATAAATACTAAGAGGATACCAAAAGGTAAAGAACCTCTGAGAAATGTTGGGCCCGAAGAAGTGCAAGATTTTTTGAGCAAATACAAAGGTATAGTTGTAGACAAGAGTCCTGATGTTTTACCATCACAAAGGGATATTAGTCACTGCCTATACCTCATACCTATTTCCACCTTACCAAATAAGGCTTATTATAAACTGAATCTTGACCAAAATGTAGAATTTGCATGACAAATTCAAGAATTGATGGAGAAAGGCTTCATTAGGAAGATCATAAGCCCTTGTAGACTCCTTGGAGTCCTAGCACCCAAGAAGGTACGTACATGGAGGATATGTACTGAATATAGAGTCATCAATAGGATACCGATTAGATATAGGTTTCCTATGCCAAGGATGGAAGATATCATGGACTGTCTAGGAGGAGCAAAATGTTACTCAAAAATTACTTAAAGAGTGGGTATCATCAAATTATGACCAGAGAAGGGGATGCGTGGAAGAAAAGTTTCAAAACCAATGAGGGATTGTTTGAATGGGTAGTAATGCACTATGGTCTCTCAAATGCTCCTAGTACCTTTATGAGGTTGATGAATGAGGTCCTTAAGCATTTCATAAATCACTTTGTTGTTGTACATTTAGATGACATTGATCTTTAGTAAAGATAAAGATGAGCATTTGATACATTGAGATATGGTAATGAAGATATTACATGAAGAAAATGTTAGTAATAACTGAGAGGTGGGGGGGTGGTGAATCAGTGGCCTCAAAAATATTCCAATTACAAACCCTTAAAACTTAGTACCACAAAATTAAACATCTAGTTATCTTCATTCCTATAAGATGAATTCCTCCAAATAATTTTATTAATTTACTACTGATCGGACTGCTTTGTAAAACCTTCTACTGTGTGTTTACCAAAAAGCAGTCTGTTAATTTACCAAAAGATAGTAAATTATCTAGAGTATACTAATCAATCCAATTAAGTTAAGTGTAATGAAAAACACTAAAGTAATGACTCATAAACACATTGACACATGAAATTTTAACATGGAAACCCTATTAAGGGAAAAACTACTTGGGACCGGTAACCCAAAATTTTCACTCTTCTGAAGTGAGCTCGGTGAAGAGCCAACCCTGTTAAAGGTTACAAACACACTGTTAGGTGTGACCTTGTTAGAGGATTTAAAATTTTAGCTTGTCACTTGATATTGGGCATCTCTATGCTACCTTCCTTGATCAAAAACTCACTTGGCCTGTCAATAGGCATCTGAAATCTCATACTATCTTCATGATCAAAATTTTTGATACTCCATTGGATGTATCTAAATATAGAAAGGATATTTAAATCCTACTCAGTTAGGAGACTTTCTGAATCAATGGTTAAATTGAAATAGTATGATCTG
Source organism: Thuja plicata (assembly GCA_018584345.1). NCBI lineage: Eukaryota > Viridiplantae > Streptophyta > Pinopsida > Cupressales > Cupressaceae > Thuja > Thuja plicata. The sequence continues at coordinate 563,981 of MU226075.1, forward strand.
TTCACATATACAACTATACTTGCAGATTTTTAGATCTATTGTAATCTCACAAACTATTCTAATCAATATAACCCTGTTTATATCTTTGCTCCACTTTGATTCTGGTCGGTGATGTTGTGCTCTGTTGCTCAGTGTCTGCATAATTCTTTAGCTTTTTCCTTAGCTTGTTGATCGGCATTGTATGAAGTTTCTCTTCATCAGTTTCTCTTTAGCATCCTCTTTTTATTTTCTTTCCCCACCCCAATTCTTAATGAATTGATTTGTCTCTTTATAGACATGATATCACCGTTGTTAGGTTCTTGACTTTATTGATCTTGGAATGATCCAAAATATTTGCCAATTAGATTTAAAGAAAAAATCCTATTTTATCTCACTGAGATTTTTTTGCCACTGGACAAATAATCTTTAAATCAATCACTTATCTCTGGCTTATCTTGTCGATGAAAACAATGATAACTACTAGTTAACTCTATATTTAGCTCTACTAGCTAGATATTTTTTCATTTGTGAACTCCATTTATTTTTGGTTTAACTCTCTGATAGCATCGATAAAAACTTTATTTCCCTCGTGCTTCTCTATTAGTTTACACTATGTTTCTGGCCATTAGGTTTTCTTGTGATTCTTCTCGTTGGGTTTCTTTCTCGGGCATCACCGTGACTTGGCTGTCGGTGATTTCTATGCATTGGGTTCCAATGACCATCGGTGTTTGTAGTCACAATGTAAATTCTTGTCTTTTATGCATTATAAAATTCATAATCTTTATCTCTCTGATCCTTTGAAGTCTTTGACACTTTGATTATAACCGATTAGATTATATCAAGTTGACATCAATGACAATACAATACATTAACTGATTTAATATCTTGCATTATCCTTCTACATTTTGGTGATCAAATTAACATCTTCGAACATTCAATCAGTTATATTTCATCAATCTCTCCCTTTGGCATTGATGGCAACATACTACATTATCATACTTATACTATCACTAATACAATGTGAAATATATAGTTTCATCAAGCTTTCCTAATGTAACTATTACAAATGTATGAATTTTGGTAAGCTCAAAAATAGCTTAGATTTGTTTCTTGTAGAGTGGTTGTCTTCAATATTTAGTCCCTTCACTAGATAGATGTGTCATCAGATATCTCTGTTCTGATATGTGCTCTACCTTGACCATTCTTCTTCTTGGTAATCTCTTTTTCCTTTGACAACATTATCTCTCTTTGTCTTACCTCTCTCCCTTTGTTACTTCTCTCCCTTGGATATTTCATGTGTAATCAATTTATCTCCCTTAGAATATTGATTAACTCTTCATTTATAATTCACAGGAACTTCTCTTCATGGATAATAATATAATCTCTCCTTTTGATAATGAGATCATCTCTGCCTGATGGTAATTCTTCCTTTTTTTATGATAAAGAGATATTTCTCTCCCTTTGACAAAAATTCCAAACAAAAATACTTCTCCTTATCATCTATATCATCTTCCATCCCTTTCCATAATATTGTCCTTGAATTTCCCTATCTATCATCAATACAATGTTATGATTTTTGGTGTAGATTTGTACCTTCCAATGTACAGATGTATCTGTTACTATTCATTTTAGAGTTTGCCTCAACATGACTAATCTTCAGATGTGGTATAGGATAATGCAATCTCCTAGTCAAATTACTAAATGATAGATAATGGTTGAACCCCTAGTCTTTGTCTTAGATACTCAAATGTATCCTTTGGTAATGGCTTGGTGAATATGTCAGCTAATTGTTCCTTTGATTGAACATATTCTAGTGTCACTTCCTTTGCTTTCACTTGTTCTCTTAGATAGTGATACTTGATAGCTATATTCTTAGTCTTATCATGCATGACTGGATTCTTAGAAATGTTTATTTCACTAGTATTATCACAATAGATAATTATTGGTTCAAGAATCTTTATATTGATGACATATAACTAATTAAATGTTTGATAATGTTAAGTTGAAGATAATGCAAGGAATTAAATCAGTTAATGTATTGTATTGTCATTTATGTGAACTTGATATCATATATATGGTCACGTGCATAATTTCAAAGACTTCAAAGAACCAAAGGAACCAAAGTTACGATTTTAGCAATGCATAAAAGTCAAGTATTCACTAAGTGACAAACACCACCGACAGAGTGCACACCGATGGACAGAGCAAAGAAGAAAAGTCACAATAATACCCGATGATTAGAAGTATAGTGTTGCCTGATGAAGCAAAACCATAGGATACTTGATGAGAAAAGTCAAAAGGTTTCCCGACAAGGTAACGACAGTGTTGCCCGACGAAGCAAAACCACTGGATGCCTGACGAGCAAAGTTAGAAGGTTTCCCAACAAGATAAAGACAATGTTGCCCAACGAGTAAAATTCCAATGATGCCAGACATACAGAGATCACAAAGCTAACTAGAGTCTCACCAATGGATCAGTCAGTTGTCACTGACGACTAACTACAGTGGTGACCGACAGAACTGAGAGTTCAGAAAATGAGAAAATATCTAGCTGGTAGAGCTAAAAATAGACTTAACTAGTTGTCTACTTTGTTTTATTTGACCAGAGATAAGTGATTGATTTAAAGATGATTTGTATAGTTGGCAAGAAGATATCTACAAGACAAATTAGGAGTTATGCTTTAAATATAATTAGCTAGATTGTTTATCACGCCAAGAATCAAGAACCAAGAAACAATGAATATTATGTCTATATAAGAGACAAGATTAATTCATTTACGAATGGGATTAAGGGGAGTGAATAGAAAGAGTATGCTAAAGAGAAACTGATGATGAACAACTTCATGTAGTGCTGATCAAACAAGATGAAGGAAGAACTAAGGAATTCTGTAAACTCCAATGAACAGTGAGCACAACATCACAGATCAGAAAGTATGGGGCACAAGGATTGAATTGATACATTTGTCAGAGCAGTAATGTACTTAAATAGATCTGAAAATCTACAATTCAAAGTTGCAATATGAACAGGTCATAGTGTTCTAGTTTAACCATAGAAGCATCAATTCTCTTAACCGAGTAGGACTTAACAGTCTTCTATATATTGAGCTACATCTCAAGGAGTTCCAAAAAGATTGATTCATGAAAGTAGCATTGGACTTTCCTGATACGTATTGAAATTCTAAGGAGGCTGATTCAAGGATGGTAGCAATAGATGCCCGATACTAAGTGACAACCTCTATATATAAAATCCTCTAACAAGTTCGCCCTTAATAGTGTGTTTGTAACCTTTAACAGGGTTGGCTGCTAACAGGACTCACTTTAGAAGAGTGAAAATTTGGGGTACCGGCCCAAGTGGTTTTTCCATTAACAGGGTTTCCATGTTAAAATTTGTGTGTTATCTATGTGTGATTCATTTCCTTACTATCTTGCATCTTACATAACTAACTCTGGATTGATCGGTATACTCTCCTTATTTACTAAGTTTTGATAAATAGTTATACTGCTTATCGATAACCAAGAAAGAATAAGGATTGACAAAGAAAATTGACAAATGAATAATCGTTATTAGTATTTCATGGCATGCATCTTCTAGGGGCATAATAATCTGAGGTTTATTCATTAGTGGTTAATTTTTAAGGATAAATTTTTGAGGCCAATGATACACCCCCCCCCTCTCAGTTATTACTAACAATTGGTATCAGAGCTTGTGTGATTTGAAAGGAAGGTTTCAAGAGCTAAGTTAAGATCACAAGATGAACAGATCAGATGTGCCCAAGTTGAAAAAAGACAACTTTGCTTCATGGAAAAGTAGGAGAAGACTCCACTTATTAGGTATTGATAATGATGTTACTCAATTCCTAGATACTAAATATGTGTTTCCCATAAGAGTATCGATAGTAGATCAATTGAGAGAGAAGCATGAGCAAAATTGCATGGTCATAACACTTTCTCCTCACTCTCTGATGCTAAATTTTAAGATGTCAAAGATTGCAAAACTAAAAAGAAGATGTAGGGAAAATTGAAGCTCGTACATGGAGGTGATACAAATGTTCTGAGAACCAAGGGAGAAAGCCTTAGAGGAAATTTTGATGATCTTAGAATGAAAGAAGGAGAAAAGATCACATAGTATAGCACAAGAATCAAATAAAGTAGTCAATGCTATATGAGGAGTTGGAGGTACACTTGAAGAGGAGACAGTGGTAAGTAAAATCTTAAGAATGTTACTACCTATTGTACACACAAAAGTAGTGCACTTCTATGAATCCTTACATGCAAAGAAACTCAAGAATGAGCCCTTAAAAATCGATCCATAGCTCTCTATGCATGGAGTTGCAAGATTTGTAAAATTGCTCTCAGCTAGAGCTATAAACTCATGACCTTTCCAATAAACCATACAATGAGAGATTCAATGAAGACAAGGGCAAGA
>MU226075.1:573351-642781 GCA_018584345.1 Thuja plicata
TTCTAGGGAGTGTGACTACTGTGCTTTTCAGAATTGGATTGTGTATCCAATGGTACAAAGTTTGGGAACAAGCAGGACAAGAGTCCCATTGAAGGTTATACAATTGCTCAGGCCCTGTGATTATACAGATAACTAGCCTAGAAAGCATAATTGGGTTGATTTATTCTTGGAGGAGAATTATACTATTATCAGAGTATATGGGTGTATTCACCCACGACATTTATTACCATATCATGTGCCTGCAAGAGTGGCTGCAATGGAATGCATATGACAATTATTGTTAATAGATAATGAGCACTTTGCACCGCACAAGAAGGGGAATATAACCCCCAGGAAATTCAAGATTCTCAAATTTACAATTGGCAAGGATGCCATTGATGCAGTGGGTCAATGGTTGGAAAAATACAGAATGGGGGCAGCCCCTTATAGGTACATTGATCCAGAGGGCTTCATGGCAGGGGTTAGAAAATTGTATACACCTACCATCCCCAATACAAATGTCCACTATGAGTGTATTGAAGAAGATGCAACAAGGAACATCTTAGATGAAGATGATATCCATACCAGAAGACTGAGAATCCAAGAGTTGCTAAAGCTGGAGAAGCAGATAAAGAGAAATGGGTTGTCTTCTGGGGGTTTTTACCCTAACCTCCCATATTTTGACATAATCAAGGCCATGATAGACAAGTATTATGTTCTTGTAGAGAAACTGGATACAGTTCTTGACAAGAAAGGTGCTCAGACACCTGAACATTCAGAGTCAGAATATGACAGTGGTAGTGATAGTGATTATGCACGTCCTACCATGTATCCTTCACCACAACAAGCATCAGAGCAAGATATGGCTGAAGTACCACATTTGTAGGGAGTAGAGGGTCATATTGTAGATTTGACAATTGCTACCCAGCCTAATGATGTAGAAGAGCCTACTGCAAAGAGGCAAAAATTGGAAGTAGGGCAGCCTTCAGTGGAAGGACAAAGCAAGAAAAAAGATAAGGCTAAGGCCTTAGTACTTGGCACTAGGTTATATGATCATAACCTAAGAAAAGAAATCAGAGAAGGCAAGAAGCAATAGCCTGACCTAGATGATGAAGTTGAGGTGCCCCTTAAGGCCTGTGTTGATGAGAGATTGATTCATCAACAGAAGTTTCTAAGTGATGATAGCTTTTTTAAAATAGAGGAGTTTAAAGACTTTCTAAGATGGCATAAGATAGAGCAGATAAGATCCCAGTTGACAGTTGATGGGAAAGAAACAATAAAAAATGAAGCTCTAGTGGCTTTACAGAATTATGATCTTGAAAATGAGGATATTTCACCCGAGGATGCCAGGAAGATGGTGCTAGGAAGTGGAATACTGTTGGCTGAGCGATGGGATTTGACATCTGCCTTCATCATAGACCAAATCAGAAAGCAGCCAGATCTCAAAATGGCTAGTGAGGTCCAGATGGGAGATGTGATAAAAGGATTTGGGTATAGCCCAAAATCTTAGGCTTTTGCAATGTGGAGCCTAAGCCCAAAGGACCAAAAGCCCCAACTAGTAAATATTCAAGAAAATATGGTGGGCAATCAAATGGTGTGGTCTATACAAAATACATGGGATTTAGAAATCTCCCAAATTATGACACATTGGGCTCACTTGAATGAAGACAAGACTAAACAATTGTCTGAAAGGTGTAGCACATTGTTGGAAGAGACAAGTGCATTCTCTAAGGACAGGGAGATGTGCCACATACAATTGTACCAGAGGGATCAGATGATTCAAAAATTGCTGAAAGAGTTAGAAACAAAGCCTGAGGTGGTATATGTACCTGCACAATCACCACCAATGCAGATTGAAGATAAGCCTAAATCAGAGGAGGCTACTAAACAAGAGGAAAATTAAGAAAAAGTAAATGCAATTGCTTTGAAAGCACTGAAGGGCATATTACAACATAGAATTGAGATTCTAAAGGATAAAACTAATGTTGTAGTCAATGCATACAATAAATTTCCAGCTTTGCATATTGAGGTAATGGGGTACTTTTCCATTCTAAACCCTTACTTTACTAAGTGGTCTGCTAGGGCAAAGTTATTTGAGAAATTATCATCTTTACAACCCATAAGACCAGATTTTCCTGAAATAGTGACTGAAGTTGAAGATGAGATCAAAAGAGTCAATATTGCTCTCTCATTCTTTAAAGGAAAATTAAACCAGATAAAGGTTAAGTTGAGCCTCTTTTCAAATGATTTTAATAAGTTTGTTCCTTCCTTAAGGGGAGATGCTGACCAAGTAAAGGCTGTATATGCTTGGAAGAATGAATTTGACAGCAAGATGCCTGGTGATGAGGCATTTCTCTCAGGAACATATGTTGATATAGAAGGATTCAATAAAATATTGGATGAAGCCTTCAAAGCAAAGACTGACATCAACAAATTCCTACTTGATGTCAAATATATCACTGATGTTAGATGGGATAGAAAAAAGGTGCAAGTACAGAGTACTCAAGACTTTAAGTGGCCATCGGACGATGAAGTGAAACCTTGGGAAGTGATGACTACACCAAAGAAAATGAAGCCAGTAGTAGAAGAAGAAATCCTGGACGAGGAGTAGGGTGAACACTTGGCACTGCACAGTTCAAGACAAGAGGGATAGTTATTGCAAAAGGAGAATGTAGGTGAGTATGCAAGCACAACTATCTGGACTCAACATAAATACTACCATCTACCATTTATGAAAATCTGATTGCAGTCGCCAGATCGGGAGAAGAACCAAGAATATTTGTTTATATCTTTTTGACTTGGTCATTCCACCGCTTTCTCTCTCTTTCTTTTGTCTTTATTGTAACATTAGGGTTAGGTTTTCTATGACCATCTGAAGCTTGTTGCATCCTAAATATCAAAGATGGTAAAAAACCTATATATAGAAAAAAGAGTTGTAATTGTAAAGGGTCTTTGACGTTGGAATGTTAGGAAAAAGAGAAAAATATATTGTAGAATTCAGATGTTCTGAACTTCTGTCTATCTTTTGAAGTTGCAAGATCTTTCATGTATGGAAGCTGGATCATATAAATAACATACGGTGCAATTTTACTCTTTTCAATTGCTATCTCTTTATTCTCTGTGTATGCTCTTTTATGTTCAAGTTTGCAAGGCATTCTGAAGCATTTTGGTTATTAGGTAATTATCTAATTGCTTGCGATTTTCTTTTAAGGAAAGAACTAAGTTTTGTGAGTAGTTTCAGGGAGCATACTACTTTGTTTAAGGATTTGATACAATCATTTAGAGGTAACAGGGTAATTTGTAAGGCAACTTATCTGAATTGCATGTAGGTTGTAAGCCAGCTTAATATATTTTGTTTCTATGAGATCTTAGTTTATTTAACTCTACAGCCCAAAGGATAGGCACTAGTCCAGAAATTGGTCTGATAATCTATCATTGTCCAAGTCATTTCAAGGTATCAAAACCAATATAATCAAAATACTTTTGTTACCAATAACAAATGAACCGAAGTCAGTAAGGACCTATGTCAGTAGGAGAATGTCCATTTTAGTGATCCCTTGGAGAGTGGGTCACTAGGTTATCCCTCCTATAAGAAAAGTAAGAAGGATGAAAATCCTTATATCACTGGTTTTGGCTATATTTAAGATCATGGTTTGTATAGTTAAATCTTGCATCTGTTTATGCTTGGTCATTTGCAAGGTAATTTATAAGTTGGTTTAACAAAGATACATAGAAAAATAGTGTCCACACTATAACACACTGTGTAAACAACAATCATAAAAGGTAAAACCTGCCTGAGTATATGTGGAGCTCAAGAATGAAGAAGGACCTTACCTAGTCATTAGCAATTAGGCTTTTCTTGTCTCTGAATCAGTATTAGAAGGCATAGTGTTCAAGTAGTCATTTCAAGCACTGTGATTCATACAAGAAAAGTCCCTAACAGGAGAAATGTAAGAGGATTACCGACAATGACAAAGATCGACAACATCATGTGTAAGAATTGTCAAAAAAGTAAGATGACAAAGTCTAGTTTCAAAAGTAAAACCCATACATTTGATGATATTCTAGAATTAGACCATACTGATCTGTGGACCAATGAGAAAAAAGAGTTATTATGGAGATAGATATTTTATTCTCTTTGTTGATCATTACTCTAGAATGATGATAGTTATGTTTCTAAAAGATAAATCTGAAGCATTCAAGATGTTTAAATGGTATAAGGCTATGGTAGAGAAAAAAGTGGTAAGGATTTGAAATTCTTGAGATCAAATAGATGAGGAGAGTTTATATTTGATGAATTCACTAATTTCTGTAATGAGCATGGTATAAAAAGACATGTTTCTGCACCAAGAACACCACAACAAAATGGGATTGTTGAGAGAAGGAATAGATCCATAGTTGGTTGTGCTAGAACACTGATGATAGAGAAAGGCATCATCCAAATCTTCTGGAGGGAAGCTGTCAGTACTATTGTCTACACACTAAACAAAGTACAATTGAAGAAGAAAATAAAGAAGACACCCTATGAGCTATGGTAAGGTAAAACACCCAATGTAAGTTACTTCAACATCTTTGGTAGTCAATGTTATATCTTAAAGGATGGTAGAAATGGAAAGCTTGATGCCAAAATTGATGAAGGTATCCTTCTAGGGTGTTCCACAAAAAGCAAGGCTTATAAATGTCTTATTAAGGCCTTTAACAAAAATTTTGAAAGTGCAAATGTAAAGATAGATGAATTTGCAGAAAAGAATGAGATGGAAAGCACAAAAGAACCAGAAGACTACAACAAGTTTGTATACTATGAAGAACCCAACACTCTACCCGAGAAACAATGCTTAGTTCTAGAGCAACAAAATGTTGTAACCAACGGTCAAGCTGCAAATATTGATGGTCAGGATAATGATCAAAATAATGTGATGAAGAATATAATGAAGAACAAAATGATGATCAAGCTGATATACAAAGAGTTGTACCTATACTTGCAAGATATGTAAGAAGGAATCATACAGGGATCCAGATCATAGGAGATAAGAAGGATGGTACAAGAACAAGAAGAAAGTCTTTAAACTCAAGTTGTTTAATTTGTGAGTTTGATCCAAAATCTATCAATGCTGCACTTGATAATGAAGAATGGATAAGTGTTATGAATGATGAGATTGAGGAGATTGAGAAGAACAAGACATGGTCACTTGTGCCAAGACCATATGACAAGAATGTTATCGATACTAAATGGATATTCAGGAACAAGCTGAATGAGAATGGAGAAGTCACAAGAAACAAAGCAAGACTAGTATGCAAGGGGTATACACAAGAGGAAGGTATTGACTATGGAGAAACCTTGGCACCCATTGCTAGGCTAGAATGTGTAATAATACTGCTTTCTTATGCTGCATTCAAAGGATTCAAGGTATACCAGATGGATGTCAAGTCAACATTCCTAAATGGAATACTTGAAGAAGAGGTATACATTGAGAAAATAGAAGGGTTTATAGATCCAGACAAGAGAAACATAGTATGTAGACTTCATAAAGCCCTGTATGTATTGAAAAAAGCTCCTAGAGACTGGTATGAATGACCTCATTCCTATCTTATAAGTATTGGATTTGTAAGGACAAGTGAAAACAGTAATCTTTATTTGAAGGAAGATACTAATGCTAACACTTTGATTGCTGAAATATTTGTTGATGACATCATATTTGGAGGCAATGATATGCTATGAAAATCATTTTGTAATGAGACGAACAAAGAGTTTGAGATGTCTATGTTTGGAGAGATCAAGTACTTTCTTGGTCTATAAATTATTCAACAAAGTGAAGGTATTTTCATTACGCAGTCCAAATACATTAAAGAGGTCCTGAAAATATTCAAGATGGAAGATTCCAAACTAGTTGGAACACCGATGGCTACTAGATGTAAGTTGACAAAGGAGGAAAAGAAAATGGAGGTAAATCAGACTTTGAATAGATGAATGATTGGAAAAATCATGTATGTTGTACACACTAGACCAGATATTGCACATGCAGTAGGAATAGTTGCAAGATTTTCTTCTAACCCCGGGGAATCACATATGACTGCTGTGAAAAGAATTTTAAGATATCTAAAGAATACTGAGGAATATGGCTTATGGTATAGAAGAGAAGGCAAATTTGAACTTAAGGTGTTTACCGGTGCTGAATTGGCTGGAAATATTGATGACCGGAAGAGCACAACTGAAGGAGCATTCTTTATGGGTGACAGAATTGTCACATGGATTAGCAAGAAGAAAGGCTGCATCTCTCAGTCTACTACAAAAGCATAGTATGTTGCAACTACTGTAAATTTCTCAAATATTGCATGGATCAAACAGTTACTAGAAGGTATGCATATGAAGATCTTAGAACTAGTAATTATTTATTGTGATAACACTAGTGCAATAAAAATTTCCAAGAGTCCAATCATGAATGCTAAGACTAAACACATTTCCATCAAGTATCATTATTTGAGAGAAAAATTTCAAACAAAGGAAGACACTTGAGTATGTGCAATCCAAAGAACAATTAGTTGATATCTTCACCAACCCACTACCCAAGGATTTATTTGAATGCTTGAGAAAGAGACTAGGGGTACGACCCTTGTCTACTAGTCAGTAAAGTGATTAGAAGGCTGCATTAGCCTACATGTTATCAGAATATCAGTAATTTTGATGCAAGCAAAGAGATGAACTTCAAGGCTACATATATTGATGTATTGCTAATGGATAAGGGAAATTAAAGGAATATATTATGGATGGAAATAAATGGTTGTTTGACATTAATGTCTGATATTTGTGAAGATATTTTTTTGGCATTGCTGTCAAAGGGAGAGAGATTATCCATATTATCACATCCTTCTATAAAAGGAGAGAGATTTTATATAAAAGGAGAAAGATTATCCATTATCACATTACTCCAATAGGGAGAGATTATATACTTAGGGAGAGAAATTGTATGGAAATATTATACAAAGGGAGAGTTGCTGACAAAAGAAAAGACATAAAAAGAGAAGAAAAGTCAAGGGAGAGAAATTGACACAAGAAGAGAACTCAACACATCAGAATACAGAGAGCTGCAAGAATCAAATCTAAGCTAAAACAAAGCTTACCAATTGTCATACATTTATCGGTTGACAGAACAAAAGATTGGTAGTTTGATGAATCTCAACTATTGTATTAGAAATAGTATAGTGTGATAATATAGTATGTTGCCATCAATGCCAAAGGGAGAGATTGATGATATATAACTGATTGAATATTTCATAATGTCAAGTTGAAGATAATGCAAGGCATTAAATCAATTAATGTATTATATTGTCATTGATGTCAACTTGATATCATTTGTACAGTCATATACATAATGCCAAAGACTTTAGAGAACCAAAGTTATGCTTTCAGCAATGCATAAAAGTCAAGTATTCACTAAGTGACAAACAACACCGACGGAGTGCACACCAACGAATAGAGTAAAGAAGAACAGTCACAGTGATACCCAATGATCAAAAGTATAGTGTTTCCCATCAAAGAAAAACCATAGGATGCCTAATGAGAAAATTTGGAAGGTTTCATGATGAGTTAAAGATAGTGTTTCCTGACAAAGAAAAACCACAGGATGCCCGACAAGAAAATTCAGAAGGTTGCTCGATGAGCCAAAGATAGTGTTGCCCGATGAGTAAAATTCCAATGATGCCCGATGGATGAAGATCATGAAGCTAACTAGAGTCTCACTAATGGATCAATCAGTTGTCTCTGACGACTAACTTCAGTGGTGACTGACAGAGCCAAGAGTTTAGAAAATGACAAAATATCTAGCTGGCAGAGCTAAAAATAGACTTAACTAGTTGTCTACTTTGTTTTATTCGAATAGAGATAAGTGATTGATTTAAAGATGATTTGTACAGTTGGCAAGAAGATATCTACGAGACAAATTAGGAGTTATTCTTTAAATCTAATTGACTTGATTATTTATCATGCCAAGAATCAAGAATCAAGAAACAATGAATATTATATCTATATATGATACAAGATTAATTCATTTATGAATAGGATTAAGGGGAGTGGATAGAAAGAGGATGCTGGAGAGAAACTAATGAATAAAAACTTGATGCAGTGCTGATCAAACAAGCTGAAGGAAGAGCTAAGGAATTCTGTAGACACCGATGAATAGTGAGCACATCATTACATAGCAGAAAGTATGAAGCACAAGTATTGAATTGATACATTGGTCAGAGAGGTAATGTACTTAAATAAATCTGAAAATCTGCAATTCAAATTTACAATATGAACAGGTCATAGTGTTTTAGTTTAACCTTTGACGCATCAAGTCTCTTAACTAAGTAGGACTTAATAGTCTTCTATATATTGAGGTACATCTCAAGGAGTTCCAAAAAGGTTGATTCATGAAAGTAGCATTGGACTTGCCCAATACCTATTGAAAGTCTAAGAAGGTTGTTGATTCAAGGATCGTAGCAATAGATGCCCTATACTAAGTGACAACCTCTATGTATAAACTCTTGTAACAAGGTAACACTTAACAGTGTGTTTGTAACCTTTAACAAGATTGGCTCCTAACAGGCCTCACATCAAAAGAGTGAAAATTTGGGGTACCGGTCGCATTGGTTTTTCCCTTAACAAGGTTTCCATGTTAAAATTTCTTTTTTATGTGTGTATGATTCATTTTCTTACTATCTTGCATCTTACATAGTTGACTCTGGATTGATCGGTATGTTGTTCTTATTTACTGAGTTTCAGTAAATAGTTATACTTCTTATTAGTAATCAAGAAAGAATAAGGATTGATAGAGAAAACTAACAGATAGTTAATAATTATTAGTATTTCATGGCATGCATCTTGTAGGGACATAATAATCTGAGGTTTATTGATTGGTGGCTAAGTTTGAAGGATAAATTTTTGAGGCCACTGATTCACCCCACCCCCCTCTCAGTTATTACTAAAACATATTCATACATGGTTTAGAGAACCTCCCATTTTGAGGTGTTTGGTGTGTTTTAGGGTTGTGTGAAGTGTTGTGTGCAGTTTGGAATAAGATCCAATAGGTTGGATTCAAAGGTGACCACCGCCATGTTTGTAGGAGCCAAAAGTGCTCACTAGGTGTTTTATAGTCATTTTGAACTAGAAAGACAAAATGTGCTATTTTTGTGTACTTTGGGTTAATGTATCTCTTAGGACCCCAAATTTCCTAACTAGGGTCATAGAAGTCAACAACATCCATCGAGTTGACAAAAAGAGTCAAATAACACAAAATGCAAAAAGTTGCTAGCAACTTTGAAAAGTTGCTCGAGCAACTTTTGCAATTCTTTGGCAAGAAGTTGAAAAATGAAGTTAGAGTGGTTGTAACCAATCATGCTCAGTATATGATCATGGATTGATGATTCTAATAAAATTAATGAAGTTTTGGATTGCCAAACTTATTTTCTAAAGCTATGTACGAATGTCTTTGACTATATTCTTGTAATTCACAGTGCTTTCTACATTCTATATGGATGTGTACATATTGGGAAAGGAGATCCGACCCCATGGGGGAGTAGAGTTTCAAAATATGTTTCTTTTACATATTTTTTTTTTTTTGAAGTTATAGTAGATTAGAGTTAGAGCATATTTGAAGTCACTAGTCTATAAGTCCCATTTACAAAGTCACAGTGCCAAATGGCTCTAACCTAAGCATCCACCAGTGGAAATGGTTGAAACCATAGGGGATGAAGGGTTAGAGTATGTATATAAGGTTTTTTTTTCATTTTTGTTTTTGCAATGAATTTTATAGACCAAGAGTGAAGCCCTATGGCTGACTGTTAGGAACAGGTGAGCCTGGACAGAGTGAAGTTGGATTTGGTTTGAGCACCCATGATCTTGGGGAAAATACTTATAGGCATTTGAAGAATCCCAAAATAGTCTACTTGAAGGATAAAAAGGTGAGAGATGGTAAAATGAATTTTGAAGACCCATTTGGTGATATTTTGTTCATACTGGTCCAGAGGCCTAGTTAATAGGCTAAAAACTAGGGCCTAGTGAATACTAGGGTTGTGGGTGCCTTCAAAAGCTAGGATTTTTTATTCTAGAAGAGTTGATAGATACCTTGAAGATTTTCATTGTCTTCTAAGGAGTTTTTTGGGAGATTTGGGAGCTTTATACCTAGTGAATTTTGATCTACTTGGAAATAAGCCAATTAGGCCTCCTAGTGAATTTGATACCAATTGGATTGGTAAAGTACCCATAAGTGTGGGGAAAGGCTCTAATGGAATTTTAATGGGAAAAGGACATAGAAAAGAGTCTATTGGATGTATGAGAAGATCCTAAGCTAGGTTTTTTGGATTCTAGGGGAAAAGATCCAGTGAAGAAGCCTAGGAAATTTAAGAACTAGTTGGACTAGTTGAACCTAGGAGTATTGGTGTCTTCAATAAATCAACTATACCTAGGAGGATAAGTTGATAGAGGGGGTCTTAGAGAACCACATTAGAGAAGAAAACAAGGAGAGATAACCATTGGATGGTTAGAAGAGATTAGGAATACTTTGGGAAAGAAGTCACTAGAACCCTAAACCCTCTGCATCAATACCTTCCAACCATTATTTGATCCATGCAATATTTGAGAAATTTGTAGTAGCAGCCACATACTCTTCTTCTGTAGTTGATTGAGAGATGCATCATTGCTTCTTTCTTATCCATGTGACAAGTCTGTCACCCATGAAGAATGCTCCTCTAGTTGTTCTCTTTCGGTCATCAATGTTTCCAGCCCAATCAACATCTGTATAGACTTGTAGCTCAAGTTTTCCTTCTCATTTGTACCATAAGCCATAGTCTTTGGTATTCTTCAAATACCTCTGAATTCTTTTGACAGTAGTCATATGTGATTATTTGGGATTAGTAGAGAATCTAGAAATTATCCCCACTGCATGTGCTATATCTCGTCTGGTGTGAACAACATACATCAATTTTCCAATCATTGATTTATATAAGGTATGGTTTACCTCATTTGTCTTGTCTTCTTTTTTCATCTTGCATCTAGTAGCCATAGGTGTTCCAGCTAGTTTGGAATCTTCCATCTTGAATATCTATAGCACTTCCTTGATGTAATTTGACTGAGTGATGTAAATGCTTTCATCTTGTTGAAGAATTTGTAGAATAAGAAAGAATTTGATCTCTCCAAACATAGACATTTAAAATTCCTTTCTCATTTCATCAGCAAAGGATTTTCATAACAATTCATTTTCCCCAAAAATGATATCATCAACAAAAAATTAAGTAATCAGAATATACCACAGGTATGTTCTTTTAAGTACAGATTGTTATTTTCACTTGTTCTAACAAATTTTATGTTGATGAGATATGAGTGAAGTCTTTCATACCAGGCTCTCGGTGCTTTTTTCAATCCACACAAGGCTTTGTGTAGTCTACATACCATGTTTTTCTTGTCTAGATTAACAAACCCTTTTAGTTGTTTAATGTATACCTCTTCTTCAAGTATTCCATTTAGGAATGTAGATTTGACATCCATTTGATATACCTTGAATCCTTTATATGCAGCATAAGCAAGTAGAATTCTAACTCCTTCTAGTCTAGAAATGAGTGCAAACTTTTCACCATAATCAATACCTTCTTCTTGTGCATATCTTTGCATACTAATCTTGCTTTGTTTTTAGTGACTTCTCCATTCTCATTCAGTTTGTTTCTGAATATCCATTTGGTACCGATGACATTCTTGTCATTTTTTCTCGATACTAGTGTCCATGTATTGTTCTTCTCAATGTGTTCTATCTCTTCATTCATTATACTGACCCATTCTTCATTTTCAAGTGCATTGTAAATAGATTTAGACTAAAAATCACAAAGTAAACATCATGTGTTAAGTGAGTTACTTCTTGTTCTTGTTCCAGCCTTCTTGTCTCCTATGATTTGATTTTGTGGATGATTTCTTCTGACATACTTGGCATGCTTCGGTTCAACTCTGTGTTCATCATTCTGGTTATCTTCTTCACCTTCATTTTCATTTCCATTGTTCAGAACATCATCTTGAGTATTATTTTGATTGTCGGTAATTGCAACTTGATGCTCGGGTGCAATGTTCTGATGCTCGAGAGTGACACATTGTTGCTTGGGTAGAGTGTCAGGCTATGTATAAACAAACCTGTTGTAGTCATCTGGTTCCTTTTTGCCTATCTTTATCATGTTGTGAAAGTTCACATGACACAATATTTTGTACCACAACCATAAGTCTTCATTTCGAGCCATCAAACAAGTGGTGTTAGTGTCATCAAAATAGAAAATATTACCTTTTGTTTCCTCACCGGTACCAATCAATCTTCCTGATTCATTGAAGATATTTTCCTTCTTATTTTCAAATACTACTCTATGACATGAATTGTTCAACTAAGAAACACTTAACAAGTTGTAATTCAGTCCTTTAACCTAACAAGCATTTTCAAATTTTATCAAATTATTCAACATTATGGTTCTTGTATCATTACCTATTCTCACTGAACCACCATTATAGTATTCAAAAGTCTCAAACTTTTGTTTATCACCAGTCAGATGGAGGGTGCAGCCACTATCTATGATCCAAACATCATTTTTACTAACTTTAGATATGAGTGTAGTTTCTACATACCTGTCTTCATCTTCATCTAAATCATCCTTCATGGCTACAAATACCATCTCGATGTCTTCTTCTGATTCAGTGTCAGTGTCATCATCTTTTATCTTAGCTAGGTAACAAGATTTATTCCCTTTGTCCTTGTAGTCTTGGGTATCTCTCTTGTCAGATTGTCGGTTGCTCCGGTATTGTCTATTGTCACCTTTGTCAAACTTCTTCTCGTAAGGTCTGTCATTTCCTCTGTCATCTTTTCATCAGTTTGGACATTTTGCAGCAAAGTGTCCAACCTCTTTACAATTGAAACATATAAGTGGTAATTTACCTTTGTATCTGCCTTTGCCTCTCTGTAATCTTCTAGCCATAAGTTCTTCAATTTCATCAAGTCCTTGATCCTCATTGTCACCATCACTATAATTTCTAATAGCATGTCTATGACTTGAGTTACTTATCTTTAGAGAAGATTTGAATGTATATTCTATAGATTGTAAGACACTATTATCAAATTTGTTCATCTTAAATGATATTAGTCTACCAATCAGACTATCTAGACTAACTGTATTTTTTGTAAATGCTCTCATTTCTTGAATAGAAGAAAATCTAATAGCATAAACATGCAATAAAGTTCTTAAGATTTTTCTTACCACTATCTCCTCTTCAAGTGTACCTCCAACTCCTCAGATAGCATTGAATACCTCTATTATTCTACTACTATATTGACTAATGTTTTCTCCTTCTTTCATCCTTAGGTCATCAAACCTCCCTCTTAGGCTTTCACCCTTTTCTCTTAGTACATTGGCATCTCCTCCATGTACAAGCTTCAACTTATCCCACATTTTTTTTGCACAAGCAAAGGTTTTGACATCTTCAAACTCAACATTAGAGAATGATGATGCAAGTTCTATCATCATGCACTTATGCTCATGCTTGACTCTTAATTTCTCAAGAGTATGAGGTCCTGTAGGAAACACATATTCAGTATCTAAGTATTGAATAATATCATTTCCAATACCTGATAGTTGGAGTCTTATTCTACTTTGCCATGATGCAAAGTTTTCTTTATTAAAATTGAGCACATCTTGTGATCTTTTGCTTGAGTTAAACTCCCTTTCTAAGCACACAAGCTCTGATACCAATTGTTGGTAATAACTGGGGGGGGGGGGTGAATCAGTGACCAAAAAAATATTCCAATAATCAACCCTTAAAAATTAGTACCAAAAAATTAGTACCACAGTTATCTTCAGTCCCATAAGATGACTGCCTCCAAATACTTTTATCAATTTACTACTGATTAGAACGCTTTGTAAAAACTTCTACTGTGTGTTTACCAAAAATTAGTCTGTTAATTTACTGAAAGACAGTAAATTATCTAGAGTATACCAATCAATCCAATTAAGTTAAGTTTAATGAAAAACACTAAAGTAATGACTCATAAACACATTGACACATGGATTTTAACATGGAAACCCTATTAAGGGAAAAACCACTTGCGATCGATAACCCAAAATTTTCACTTTTCTGAAGTGAGCTCGGTGAAGAACCGACCCTGTTAAAGGTTACAAACACACTATTAGGTGTGATATTTTAGAGGATTTAAAATTTTAGTATGTCACTTGACATCGTGCATCTCTATGCTACCTTCCTTGAACAAATACTCACTTGGCCTATCAATAGGTATCGGGCATCTCATGTTATCTTCATGATCAAAATTTTTGATACTCCATTGGATGTATCTCAATATAGAAAGGATCTTTAAATCCCACTTGGTTAAGAGACTTTATGAATCAATGGTTAAACTGAAACAGTATGATCTGTTCACATATATAATTATACTTGCAAATTTTCAGATCTATTGTAATCTCACAAACTATTGTGATCAATATAACTCTATTTATACCTTTCCTCCACTTTGATTTTGCTCAATGATGCTATGCTCTGTTGCTCAGTGTCTACATAGTTCTTTATCTCTTTCAGTAGCTTGTTGATCAACACTATATGAAGTTCCTCTTCATCAGTTTCTCTTTAGCATCCTCATTTTCTTTTCTCTCCCCACCCCAATTTGTAATGAATTGATTTGTCTCTTTATAGACATGATATGACCATTGTTAGGTTCTTGATTTTCTTGATCTTGGTGTGATCCACAATCTTCACCAATTAGATTTAAATCAAAAATCCTATTTTATCTCGTTGAGATATTTTTTCCAACTGGACAAATCAACTTTAAATCAATCACTTATCTCTGGCTTATCTTGTTAATGAAAACAATGATAACTACCAGTTAACTCTATATTTAGCTCTACTAGCTAGATATTTTGTCATTTGTGAACTCCAGTTATTTTTGGTTTAACTCTCTGATAGTGTAGGTCAACACTTTAGTTTTGTCGGTCTTCTCCATCGGTTTAGACTATGTTTCTGGCCATCGGGTTTGCTTGTGATTCTACTTGTTGGTAATGCCCATTGGGTTTCTTACTCGGGCATCACTGTGACTTGGCTGTCGGTTATTTCTATCTATCAGGTTCCACTGACCATCAATGTTTGTAGTCACAATGTAAATTCTTTTCTTTTATGCATTATAGAAAGCATAATATTTATCTCTCTGATCCTTTGAAGTCTTTAACACTTTGATTATAAATGATCAGATTATATCAAGTTGACATCAATGACAATACAATACATTAACTAATTTAATTTCTTTCATTATCCTTCTACATTTTGGTGATCAACTTAACATCTTCAAACATTCAATCAGTTACATGTCATTAGAAAAGTTGAGGATAAATTTGGAAAAATGTGTGTTTATGCAAGAAGAATTGATATTTCTTGGTTTTGTCATCTCCAAGGGTAACTTGAAAATGGACCCTTCCAAGGTTGAATCCATACTGAACTGGCCCACTCCAAAATCTTTCAGTGAGGTCAAGAGTTTCCATGGGCTTGCTAGTTTCTATAGAAAGTTTTTCAAGAATTTTAGTGCGGTGAGTGAACCAATGATAGATACTATCAAAGGGGGAAGGAAATGTAAGTTTTTATGGACTGATACTACAGAAAAATCTGTTGAACATTTGAAGACAAGAGTCTCTCAACAACCAATCTTAACACTCCCTAATTTTCACAAGGTGTTCACCATTGAATGTGATGCTAGTAAGAGGGATATTGGGGGTGTTCTTAGTCAATAAGGGAGACTTGTGGAATTATTTAGTGAAAAGCTTAATGAAGCTAAGAAGAAGTACTCTACATATGATTTAGAGATGTATGCTATGGTCCAATCACCGAGAAAGTTGAGGCATTACTTATTGGCAAAATAATTTATAGTATATACTGATAATCATGCATTGAGTTTTCATAATAGGCAAGATAAACTAAACCATAGGCACCTCAAGTGGATGTAGTACTTGCAAGCATTCACTTTCACCATAAATTATAAGAAAGGGGTAGCTAAAAAGGTAGCTAATGCATTGAGAATAAGGAATTTTTCTATACAAGAAGTCACTTTGGAGAGTGTAGGTATCTCTGTCCTCAAGGATATGTATCCCGACGATGAAGACTTCAAGGAAATTTAGAAAGTTTTTTTGGAACTAGGAGATAGATATCACACTAAATTTGTAGAATACATGATTCAAGAAGGACTATTGTTTAAAGGGAGTTAACTGTGTATCCCTGATTTCTCCATGAGGGAGAACATCATAAAAGAGAAACATTGTGGATGTTTATCAGGCCACTTTGGTCTTGAAAAGACACTTGATCTAGTAAGAAGATTCTAATTTTAGCCCAAGATGTAGACTGAGATAAGGAGATTTGTGGAGTGTTGTCTAGTTTTTCAAAAATCCAAAGGCACCAATTCAAATGCAAGCTTGTACACACCATTGGCCATTCCTAGAAAAACTTGGGACTCCATCAACATGGATTTTGTATTGGGTCTTCCAAGGACAAAAGTAGGCTATGAATGTGTTTTTATGGTTGTAGACAGGTTCTCCAAGATGGCACACTTCCTACCTTGTAAGACTACACACGATTCCTCAAGCATTACAGGGTTATTCTTCAAGGAAATTGTAAGACTTCATGGTATACCACTCACAATCGTTTCAGATAGAGACCTCAAGTTTTTGGGACATTTTTGGTGTACCCTATGGAAAAGACTTGGAATAAACCTAGCTATGTCATATGCTTATCACCCTCAATTGGATGGACAAACTGAAGTCATCAATAAGTTTTTGGGAAACTTGCCAAGATGTTAGACAAAGGAGTATGGAGTTGCATGGGATTTAATCCTTCCATAAAAAAGAGTTATCCTATAATGATTCTTTCAACACAAGTTCACGACTCAATCCTTTCCAAATTTTCTATGGATCCCACCCTTGGGGTGTCTTAGAACTAAGAAAATTTTTGAATTTTGGCTATAGGAGTGCCCAAGATGAGGATTTTGCAGAGGTTACGAAGAACATTCATCAAAAAGCGAAAGAAAGATTGCAACAAACCTCTGAGAAGTATAAATAGGAGAAGATGCCAAGAGGAGAGATGTCCAATTCAAGCTTTGAGAAATGGTTATTGTTCACCAAAAGAAGGAAAGATTACCCAAGGAAAAGTACACCAAGTTGATGATGAAAAAGATTGGCCCCTTCAGAATCTTGAAGAAACGTGGAAATAATGGATATAGAGTTGAATTACCTTCAACTATTGGTTTATCTCCCATTTTGAATGTAGATGACCTATATCCATATAAAGGTCCTTTTATTGATGTCTCCATTGTAGGTGCTCAAGATCAGCCACTGGACAAGGATATATAAGATCTACCTAAACCACCATCACAAGAGATTGAGTGTATAATGGACAAGAGGATAGACAAACAAACTAGGAGGTATACTTTTTATGAATATCTATTCAAATGGAAACACCATTTAGTGGAGGATGCTACTTGGTTGACACCTGAAGACATCAAGAAGACTGGTTTTAATTTATGAGATCTCCCAACTCAAGGGACTTGAGTTATCTTTTCCTTGGGGAGCATGGTGCAGTGCACCCATGACTATCACTAAATGACTATTACTATGTAATGTTTTAGGTTGGTAATAACTAGATAAGTCTCAAAGGATCATCCTATTTTGGTTTGTCGACCCATTTGTTTGGTCAAGGATCTCTTAAGCAATCTTATAAGCCTAGAGATGCCTTAGTTCATTTGGATAATCTGTTTAGACATAAGTTTCTATAAGTGTGTTTTTATTATTTTATGAGTCCTAGGTGTTGAATTCATTGCATTCATGTTATTTTGGTCATATTATGTTAATTTGATATTTTAGGATCCAATCCAAAAGTCTGTAAGGGAAAAAGACAAGAAACTGACAAACGTTGCAAAAGATGTAAAAATGTTTCTCATGCAACTTCCAAAATTTTCTCGAGAGTTGCAATATGGAAACCTAATAGTCATAGGACATTTTCGATCAATCTGACTTCACTTATGAAGTGTTTTTAAGTCATTAATTTGAACCAAGATGGTTATAAGTTCTGTGTTGGAGTTTTGATGCATTTTGAATGGATGATGAAGAGGTTTTCTGAGCATTTATGAATTGTACAACCGTGTCTGGTGTGATCTTTGCAAACCAAGTTGATGTTTTGAAGATCCTTTGTGTTATTGCAAGTTTACAGTTGATTTGAGACTGTCTAGTTTTGATTTGAAGTGTTTTTGAACAAGTTTTCTAAAAGTAGTCTAGGAAGAGCCTTGTTAGAAGCTCATTTCACAAATGGAGTCCTAACTTGCATTTGCTCTTGTGGAATTCACTAAGATTCTGGAAATTTCAAGTTAGAATGACATAGTTAAGGATTACAAAACTTAGGAGATGGCTCAAATGGCAAGGCCTTTATGTATCAAGCCCTAGGCTGAATATCTCAATGTATTCAGCCTAAAGTGAATGTATATGAGTTGTTATGTTGAAGAATTAGAATAGTTGAGTGAAGTAAAGGTGGATTTGAGTTATTGGGAGTTACTAGAGGAGTTTTGAAGCACTGTATCAATTCTATGCACCTATTTATTAGCACTTGCTTTGCTATTCAAGCCTAATTTGGCTAATTAGGCCTGCAAACTTTGTGAGAGTTAGGTGTTTCTAGAGTGGAGTTGAAACCTAAGGCTTTGGGGGTCAGTATAACTTCCAAAAGGGTATCTTAATATATCCTTATTTTTCTAAAAGGTGATCAAGAAAGTTGAAGGATCAAACCAAGGGTTGATTCTCAATCTTTATAACATAAGGAAGGTGTCGCAATAGAAAGTTGGGGTTGGGGAAGTCACTGGTGAAGAATTCTATATTTTGGCTTATAATAGGGCTAGTGTCCCTAAAGAACAATTTTGCAAGATTTTTGTTTGAATAGTATTCAATTAGGAAAGGTTAGTAAGGGACTCTACCACCTTGGATAGGTAGAAGTCATTGTGTCAAAAGGGTCCAAGGACCCAATGAGAGAATAAGTTGTGTTAGGTGGATTGGGGAAGAGAAAGGACCAATACCACACTTCTTTCTGTAACCTCTGGATTAGACTGGTTAATCTCTACTCTACTATGAGCTTTAGCAACAGTATTTAGCGTGCACTTGGTTAAGAGATTTACAAAGGATTGTTAAATCCACCTTCTTAAAGGATTTCTTCTATTTACTATATTTTTTAGAATGTAGTAAAAATTACTTATTAACCTTAGTATATGCAATCTAGAATTATTGATTACAGATCCATTAAAGTTTACAATATGATGGGTCACATATAGTGACTGATTATTACCCCTGTTCTGCTTGGTAGCCTTGAATCTTGTTCTTGATAACTAATTCCATCTTTTGTTCTTCTACATAAAACTTTGTTTCCAATCCATAGAAGTGTCTATGGCTACAATCATCATCTCATCATTTTGTTCTGATTAATTACACATCTATTTATACAATGAGTTTTACCTAAATGAGTTTCATGCATAACAATGATAACCCTTTAATAAATGGTTTACAACTTGATATTGATCTCCTAGTTTGCATTTTTCTAATCAGTTAGACTGATTAAAATAACTACAATTACTTTACTTGTCCCATAAGACATGGATTTAAAGAAAATAAAAAAGATAAATATAAAACACAAGTGTTTTATCTGACGTGTAATTCAAATCCACATTTCTTAGGATTATAATTGTCTCTCAGTAGACTAGTGCTCAGGTTTCTCTGTAGTCTTCCTGTCGGGTTCCTTTGTGAACTGTCTGTCGAGTTCCTCTGTTGTCTTCTCTTTTGAGTTCCTCTGGAGGTTCCACTTCAACATTTTTGGGTTGCACTTGTAAACTGTGTTGTCAGTTTACATTGTAACCTGGACTGTCGGGTTACACTATAAACTTTGTTGTCAGGTTCCCTTGTGAAGTTGTCTATGGGGTTCCCTTTTACTTAACATTTTTAGTGACCTTTGTGAACTGTTGTTTCGGGTTTCACTAAACATGTATTTCAATGTTGGTGTTACCAATGATTCAAAACTATTTTCCTTTGCATACTAATGGAAAAATATGTCTTCAGTTTACATGATCGAGGAGGACATTAATTACAAATTTACAACATTAATTATTTGTCTCCTATGTTTAGATGATCAAGGTAAATTTTGTACACCATTTATCTTAGGGTAATGATGTAATTTATAAGCCCTAATTAGGTCATATAATTTGATATATAAATGTATAGATGTTAAATTTTGAAATGTATGTTGATCAAGTAGCCACCACACTACAGACATCAGAGATCAGACAAGGAGTTTAATGACAGAGACTACATTGCAGAAATTAGTTTATAGAACTAAGGCAAGGCTACTGAGAAAAACAAAGCAGAACAAAGCAGAAGGTATTATAATTCACATTGAGGTGATATATTTTTGTATGAACATAATGGATCTGTATTAGCAATATTGAGATTGTATATTTTTCAGATCAAACTTTTGTTACTCTCTACCAATTGTAATAGACTCTAAATTTATTAAGAGAGTAGAATTAACCGTCTTATTATAAATCTCTTAGCCGAGTTCACACATATATTGTGCTTCAAGATCCTCACATGAGGAAGATCTAATAGATCTCATTGTTACTCCTAACAGGGTAAGATCATCGTAAGTGGTCATTCTTTGTAAAGCTTTAATAGGCTAACTTTATTTCTTTAGTAGTGAAGTTTTGTGGGTCTCATCCCCACTGCAAGTTTTACCTTCTAACATGGGTTTTTTGTGATACAAAAATACTAGTGTCATGAGTACTTAATTTTATGTATGTGCATTGTTTACTTTACATGCATTTACATTTCAAGAGTGATACTATATGTTTAGTGTATGCAAACTACTGAGTCGGTTAATAAAAAACAATGGTTACAAAGAATTGCTTAAAAGTTTTTAAGGGTATTGATTCACCACTCCCCTCTTAGTACACATCTCTCCATTATTCCAACAATTGGTATCAGAGGTTTTTCTCTTATTTTGAAGGTTTAATAACTAAAGAGAAAAGATATTACAATTGAAAGGTCTACAACTTGATATTTCTGAGCTATTGCAGAAGCAACTAGAAGAAAATATGAGAACCATTAGATCAGAAAAAACAAATATAGGTAAGTTTGGTTCATTACTTCCATGTATATTCTTCTAATTTTAGAATTTCTTTCGATCAATTGGAAAAATAAAGTGGAAATTAGATAGACCAGTTAGAGTACAAATTGATGAAATGATTACAAGTCTAGGGAAGAACTTTGAACTGGTTATGAATGAATATTTTACAAAGTTCAAAGTTAGGATGGAAAAGAGACCTAAAATTTCTATACAATTAGTTGAACAATACAAAGATTATATTTTCTTTGTAGTAGACATAGATACAACTTTAATCAAAGCAACAGATTCGATGACATTATGGCTACCTCCGATGGACTATGAATTAGATATTGACATTACTTCAGAGGCTATTGAAAAACTATTGAATGAGCTTGTTGACAAATTTGCCATGAGATTTGGCACCTATGATGAAGAAAAGAAATGAATAAAAAATACTTTACAAGTTCAACAGATGGGTTGGGAAAAGAGAAAAATTGTCAAAATATTGAAGAGAAAAATTGAAATAACATATGAAGAACTGGATAAATCTGAAGATTTAACCAAGGTATAGACCCAAGTTAGTCAAGAAGAAGAACCAAAACATGATATAGACACCATCAAGTCAGATGAAGAAACAATTAAGGCACCTAAATCCAAAAGGAGAAAAAACATAAAGATTGAATCTCCATCAAAGACCAACTCACAATCAGTGACTGCGGATTCACCACCTTTGCAGAAAGGTGTAAAAAAAATAACAATTCCCTCACCAAAATTTACATACCAAACAAGGAAGCAGAAGGGTACTACTGCACTGAGACCAAAGAGGAGATATGTACAAAATAAAGATGAAAAGGATGATTCTGATGACAATCGAGATCAATTCAAGGTTGTACTGAATAATACATCACAAACTATTGATGAGATTGTAGAGGCAGTCAAGACAACCCGATAGTTGGGACATCCAAAGATAAAAGCATATTCTAATCTGATTACCGAGCATAGGACAAACTCGAAGAAGCAATCATAGGTATGATGATCAACTTTAAACAAGTTCCTGTTGAGTTTTGTACTTTTTTTCCATCAGAATTATATGATAAAATATCATCAAGGTGGTCATATGCACTCCAAACTGAGAAATAGATGAGAGAAGCAACTCTCACACTTATTAAAACTGAGTGCACAATTGATGAAATATATGATATAAAGATAAATTATGCCAAGCAATTTACAAATAAGGCAAGAACACTGAATATTTTGTAAGGAAATATGAAAGTGGATATTGAGAGCACAAAAATTTGAAATGAATTGTTGAATCCATTCAAGGACATCCATGATACCGAGGAAGAAAATGATGTTGCATCTACTAGACCGAGTACAAAGCCCATAACAATTGATGATGCAGCAATAGATGATGTATTAGATGGTATTCCTAAACCCTTGACTAATTTAGGTCACCTAGAGATCACAATACTTGATATAACTGAAGGTGATTCGGATGATAAGGCCAAGGAAGATGAGTCAATCAAAGCAACTAAGACTATAGATGAGAAAGAAACATTACAGGTCACCCGAGAAGATGTACCTTTCTAGTTACCTATTTTGGTCAAAGAAATTGAAATTGACACTGAAGAACAATAGAAGCCACCCAGTCAGATAACATATACAAATGAAGAAAAGGGTGAAGATAACTGGAAAGAGACCAAGCATAGTGGTGGAACTAAACAAGGTGATGAACCTACAGATACCACTGATGCTGCAGAAGAGAAGGGTGAAGGTAGCACAACAAATCCTAACAAGACATTAGATATATCTACTACAGAAACAAGGTTAGCTACCGAGGCATCACACCAAGTTACCACATCGAGTACTGAGAAAGAAAAGCTAGAAACTGAGAAAAAGGCTTCGTTAACATTAACTCTATCTTGTTCAGTGAGTGTTCCAGGAAAGAAGAAGAAAAATAAGAATGGAACCAAGGATACAATTACTTTAGATGAAGTCATAGAGATTCCTAACTGGGATCCAATGACACTTGATCCACAAACATTGAATAAATATGGTTAATTTTGCACTAGAAAAGCAACACAGCACAAGCTAAGATGAGAAGAAAAGAGTGCACAAGTGCTAGAAAAAGAAAAAGAGATTTTAATGCAAGTTGTACTAGATATAAAAATTGATGAACGATCCCCCATACTCGACGAACTTGAACTGCTCACCATGGTGATTGGCAATCCTGACATTGATGCTGAGAAAAAATTGGAAGAAAGAGAAGAAAATAAGATCCATTATAAAGTTATCGAGAAAATCAGGTAGGCAGTGGCAGTACATAAGGTAAATCTATTTGAATTTGTAAGAGGTTTAGACACTGTTATATTTGAAGCCATTACAATTCTACAATGGTTATGCAAATTAGATCACTTCACTACCGAGATTAGTGAAAAGATAAAGCAAATAGATAAAGATCTTAAGGATAGTGCATAGACTCTATCAACCAAGAAACATGCATTATAGATGCATTACAACAAGGTACTTCAAAACTAGCAAGTGAGAAAAGACTTGAAGAGAGAAGAAGAGACAATCAGAGAACAAGTAATCGAGCTTCAAGCAACATTACTACCACATTTAGTGATTATGAAAAAACATGTGACATTGGAAAAGAATCTCGTTGCCACCCTAGAATTGTGAGTGACAAAAAGAATATATGATATGCATGCTTAGATAAATTAAGAGCTACTCACCCTCGAGAATTTAAAGGAAGAATGGGAGACATTACTAGAAACACTCAAGAAAGCCGATCCAAATATTTCTGACAAACTGTAAGTTATACTCCTTTTAGCATTATTTTCAAAAAAGGGGGATATATATATATATATATATATATATATATATATATATATATATATAGAGAGAGAGAGAGAGAGAGTAAATGCAGATACTATAAATAGGATGTTCACATACATATACCGAGTATATATAAAGGGGGAGAGCATGTACAAAGGGGGAATCACTATGTATAGTATTATGTATAGTAATAAGTTTTTGATACTAATGCCAAAGGGGGAGAATGTTAATCCAATTGCACATTGAAGTTTTCATTAGTTATCAAGCAGACATAATGAACAATCGGTAATAGAGTCACAATAAGACAGTCGGTCTAATCACTGAAGTACATAATTAACTGAGAGCACTGATCACACCCAGAGTTAACCAAGCACAATGATTACCTAGTAGATAGATGATATCGAGCAGTGAAAATCACTGAGCTACACAGCATAACCGAACACCAGTATAACCGAGATACACAGACAACACCATGCACCAAGAGACATTAAAAACCGAGTGGAACAAAGACCACCTAAAAGTTTGTTATGGAACATCATTATATTTAAGTTTTTTTTATCCATCCTAGATAATGGTTTACACAATCGAGGATGACATTAATTAAGGATTTACAACATTAATTATTTACATCTCCTATGTGTATATGATCAAGGTAATTTTTGTACACCGTTGATCTTAGGGTAAGGATGTAATTGTTAAGCCCCAATTAGGTCATCTCGTTTGATATATAAATATATAGATGTCAAATTTTGAAATGAATGTTGATCAAGAAATGATCAAGTAGATGCCATACTACAGACATCAAAGATGAGACAAGGATTTTAAGGACAAAGACTATATTACTGAAATCAGTTTACAGAACTAAGGCAAGGCTACCGAGCAAAAAAAAATAGAACATAGCAGGAGGTATTATCATCCACATTGAGGTGATATATTTTTGTATGAACATAATGGATCTATTTCAGTAATATTGGAATTGTATATGTTTCAGATCAAACTTTTGTTACTCTCTAACAATTTTTATACACTTTAAATATCTTAACAGAGTAGGCTTAACCGTCTTATTGTAAATCTCTTAATCAAGTGCACACATAGATTGTGTTGCAAAATCCTCACACGAGGTAGATCTAATCGATCTCATTATTACTCCTAACAAGGTAAGATCACCAAAAGTTATCATTCTTTGTAAATATTTAACATGCTAACTTTATTTCTGCAGTAGTGAAGTTTTGTGGGTCTCATCCCCACCATAGTTTTTACCTTCTAATGGGGGTTTCCTGCCATACTAAAATACTAGTGTCATGAGTACTTAATTTTATGTATGTGTATTTTTTACTTTACATGCATTTACATTTTAGTAGTGATACTATATGTTTTTGTTGGAATAATGGAAGGGTGTGTATAGAGAGGGGAGGGGTGAATTAGTACCCTTAAAAACTTTTACCAATTAGACCTTAGTAATCATAGCTTGCATTACTGACCATTGTTTCTTTAATAACTCATGCATGTAATATCAAAATATAAATGTAAGCTCATTTAAACTAACATATAAACATTCATGAAACTCATTTAAACATGACACAAGAGTTGATAACGCAAAAAACCACTTTTAGAAGGTAAAAAATGTTGTGGGGATGAAACCCACAAAGCTTCACTATCTATAGAATGGAAGGTGTCAGTTAAGGCTATAAGTTGTGATCACTTCTGATGATATTACCCTATTAGGAGTAACATGTTAGACTTGTTAAGTCTACTCAATTAAGATATTTTAACAACACAATATATGTGTGCACTCAGTTAAGAGATTTACAGTAAGACTGTTAAGTCCACCTTCTTAAATGATTTCTTCTATTTTCTACAATTTTTAGAGGGTAGACAAAAATATAGATGACATGATAGCTTGCAATGTTGAATTTCTGAATGCAAATCCATTAAGTTCACAAAATATATGTATCACATATTGTGATTGATAATACCTCTATTATGCTCGGTAGCCTTGTATGTAGTTCTTGGTAAACTAAATTCTTCTTTATCTATCTGTGTGCATGAAAACCTCTGTTTGATCCTTATATGTCCTCTGTGGCTACAATCATCATGTTCTTGATTGATTATGCATCTATATATACAATGTAGCGACCTAATTAGGTTTAACGCTTTTCTTGATAACTCAAATGATCAAAGGTTTACAACTTGACCTTGATCTCCTAGTTTGCATATATACAACTAGTTAAACTAATTAAATCCATTACTTATGCTTTTCTTGATCCTCAAGAAATTGTTTTCTAGCTAAGAAAAAGGTTATTTTTAAGACTAAAGTGCTTTAGCTGATGTGTAGTTCAGGTCTCCTTTTCTTAGGAATAAAACTGTCTCTCGGTAGACTGGTGCTCAGTATACTCTATAGACTATGCTTGGTGATGTATTTGTAAAACTATGCTCAGTTTACTCTGTGAACTGTCTTCCTTGGGTTACACTGTAAACTATCTATCGGTGTACTTTGTGACCAACAATCCAAAACTGTTTCCTTGTATACTAATGACAACTTTTGTTCCTTTAAGGATTATCAATCTCCCCCTTTTGCATTAGCATCTAACTATCGAGAGAAAGATGAGGAGGAAAAGAAAGATAACATAGATAAGGACATAAGAGAAAATAGATTCAGGAGATACAGAGACTACAAAAATAAAGGTAAGAAATATTTCCATATTTATAATAAAGGACTAAGTGATGATGATTATTTTGATAGTAATGATGGAAGTAAGTATTTTATGTTGCTATAAAAAATGATTCTGATGAAGAAGAACTTAGAGCCCTAATATCACAAGTAAGTAATAATGAAACATAGATTATAAATAGTGGTTGTTCACATCACATGACTAGTGACACACTTCATTTTATTTCCTTGGAAAAGAATGATGGAGGTTATGTTAGATTTGGTAATGAGGCTCCATGTCCTGTGAAAGGAAAATGATCTACATTCTAATGAATGACACAAGATGTGATGATGTTTATTGGGTTGAAGGATTAAAGTATAATTTGTTGAGTATTGCACAGCTAAACAATACAGGTCACCAACTAGAATTTCAATATGGAAGGATGAAAGTATTTGACGAGAAGGATAATCTGATTGCTACTTGAAAAAAATCTAAAGGTAATTTGTTTTATCTTGATACTTCTATAAAGGGTTGTCTATTTTCTAAAGTTGAAGATGTTTGGTTATGGCACAAAAGACTTTGTCATGCTAATTTTGACAACATAATCAAAGTGAATAAGAAGAGTAGATTAAGAGGACTACCAAGACTTGAAAAATATAAGAATTCTATGTGTAGTGAATGTCAGATGGGTAAGATGACTAAATCTATTTTTCAAGCAAGACTTATGTTACACAAGGAATTTTGAATTTAGTTAATGTACTGATTTATGTGGACCCATGAAGAATCAAAGTTATTACGAAGACAAATATTTTATTTTATTTATGGATGATTATTCAAGAATTATGTCTATAATATTTTTAAAATAAAAATCTGATGCATTTCAAATGTTTAAGTGGTATAAGGCCCAAGTTGAAAAAACTGGAAGACAGTTGAAATGTCTGAGATCTGAAAGAGGAAGTGAGTTTACTTCTGATGAGTTTACATTGTTTTTTAATGACAATGGAATTAAGAGACAGTTGTTAGCACCAAGGACACCATAATAGAATGGGATTGTTGATAGAAGAAACATATATATTGCTGATTGTGCTAGGACGCTGATGATTGAAAAAGGAGTTTCACAGAACTTTTGGAGGGAAGCTATGAGTATTGTTGTTTATAGATTGAACCAAGTACAAACGAATAAAGGTACCAACAAGACATCTTGTTAAATATTGTATGAACAAAGACCTAATGTTAGTTACTTTAAATGTTTTGGGAGAAAATTCTATATTCTAAAATATTCTTGAGAAGGAAAGTTTGATTCAAAATGATAAGAAGGGATATTCTTAGGATATACTACAAGGAGTAGAGCTTACAAATGTTTGAAAAAGGTTACTTACAAAATGGTGGAAATTGCAAATGTAAGAATTGATGAATTTGTAGAAAGGAATGATGAAGACAAAAAGAAGGAACCTAATGATTATAATAAGTTTGTATATGTACAACATGATGCCCCTGATACCTTACCGAGAGCACCTACAAAGGAGGAAGATGAACAAGGAGTTCCACAACCAAATATTGATATTGAAGAACTGAGAGATACCGAGCCTATTTTGGAAAAGTATGTGAGAAGGAACCATTCCCCGAGCAATATTCTTGGAAATAAGGAGGTTGGAGTGATGACCAAAAGAAAGGTAAGAGATAAAACATGTTTTATATCTACATTTCAGCCGAAGAGAGTTAAGGAAGCAATAGATAATGAACATTGGATGAAAGAAATGAAAAAAGAGTATGGTCAAATTGAGAAGAACAAGATATGGACATTAGTACCCTATCCCAAAGACAAAAATGTTATTGGTACTAAGTGGATTTTTAGAAACAAACTGAATGAGAATGAAGAAGTTATCAGAAATAAAGCTAGATTTATTTACAAAGGTTATGCACAAGAAGAAGGTATTGACTATGGAGAGACTTTTGCACCTGTTGCTAGATTGGAAAGAGTTGGGATACTTCTAGCATATGCTACTTACAAAGGATTCAAGGTATATAAAATGGATGTTAAGTTTGCATTTCTTAATGGGATACTTGAAGAAGAAATATACATTGAGCAACCTAAGGGATTCACTGAGAACACAAAAAGGAACAAGGTATGTAAGTTACATAAAGATTTATATGGTTTGAAACAATCACCCTGAGCATGGTACGATAGATTGCATTCTTATCTAATCAAAATAGGATTTCAAAGAACAAGTGATAATGGTAATGTTTACTTGAAATGTTTATTGTGATAATAAAGTTTTGATTGCTGAAATTTTTGTTGATAATATTAATTTTGGAGGAAATGATACTTTATGTAAAGGATTTGTTGATGAAATAAGAAAAGAGTTTTAGATGTCAATGATTGGAGAGATTAAGTTCTTTATAGGTCTACAGATACAACAAGTTACTTGAGGAATCTATATTACACAAGCCAAGTATATCAAAGAGATTCTTAAAACTTTTGGTATGGAAGATTCTAAACCTGTTGGAACACCCTAGTGGAACCCATGTCTGCAAATTAGTTTGCATCCATAAGTTAGTCAGGAAAGTAACTCTTTACATTTATTTATTTATCTTCTATGACATTTTGAATTATATATTACATTTTACTTATGTTTCTTAGGTCTTTCAGTAAGTTCTATATCATTTGAATCCATATTCATAATAAATATACTTGTTTACCATTGATTTCTTCTTATTTCCTCTATGATATAGATAAAATGGTAGCAAGGTCAAAGTTGAAATACAATGATTTTAATTAATATACTGTATATGCAACCATATAATGGAACACTTATCTTCTGATTACCTATAGCATGGTGGTGCACCAAGGCAGTGAAAAAATATTCTATCCATCACGGGGTGGCAAAGTATTCTAGTTTCAACCTCCATGATAAATGATAACAGTCAAATTGAGTTGTCGACGGTTGAAAGTTCACGAATGATGTACACAGAGATTTATTTTAATCAATTTGGAACCATATAGAGATCACCACGTGTCATAAGAAGTCAGTTCGACTAAAGCTATCCTGAGTCATATCTAGTCATATCAAGATCTGATCCAACAGCTCTGCACGATGACACTATCTCAATTTTCTCGCTCTTTAAACATCACACGATGGTGAAATAAGTGACATGTGTCCTTGTCCCGCTAGGATGTATAGATGGAATGACATGGACATAGATGTTGACATTTGATTGGCATGACATAATGTGTGGGTAACATGGAAGCATAAAAATAAGAGTAAATGCCCAATTACTTAAGTGATATCTTTAACCCCGTGCTTTAAATCAATGGCTCAGACTTAACTAATCATGAAAAGGTGATTGACAAATAATCAAAGCATTTGAAAAGATCTATGACCATAGGATGAATTATCTACGAATCTGCGCAATAACATGATGGGAAGATGATAAGAGTTTAATCATTGCACAGTAGCGCACGATGTGACACGTATCCTTGATTGGAAAACAAAAATACTTTAGAAACAATATTAAAAGTGATTTACTACGTGGCATTTTAAATATTAAACATTTGAATATACCTAGGGTTTGTTTTATTATTGATTATTTGAATTTTATGTGCAGAAAAGAAAGGTGGTGACCATAATATGATTGGATGGTTCAGATCCTCGACTTTGATTGCATGCTGACATGATGAAAAAGGTTGCGAAGGAATAATAAACATCATGGCTAGAGTCGATGGAAGATGAATAACTTGATTCCAGAGACCATGCACAAATATACCTATGTGATCTACATGCTTGGGGCCAATGATTCAAAATCTTCAATACCAGACAAAGGATGTGTTAGAAATAATTAATTTGGTTTCAAGGCCAACAATATCAATAATACTATCATATTAAACTAGGTTATTTGATATATAAACAATTATGTTTGGTGAATTGAAGAGATAATGAGATAAACTATGGATAGAGATATGGTCAGATTATCATCATGATGTAGATAAATTATTTAAGATGTCAACTCAGACATGTTTTGAAGATGTTATCGAATCATTGTCATGTTATCAAACATTTATAACCAAACAATATATTGTTGTAATCATTAAACATTTGGTTATTGATCCTAGGTTAGGACTTTTTTATCAAATGATGTTTTGATCTGAAGCTTATTTGCATCCTTTGGATTTCATAGTTATAAGGATACTAGGATCACCATATAGAGATGACAATAAGACTTAATGTTACTATAGTCAGATGTATTAGATGGATCAATAACTACAAATGTGAACTCTATTGTACTATTTTCCATAATCAATAAAGACAAGTACTTTTCCTTCATATATGCAGTTGTTTCATCAATCATTTTGCAATTAGTCCCTCGGATAAACCAATAGAACTTCTTCAAAGTGATAGTTTGATGTACATTCTTCCTGATTTGATTCATAGTATATATTTCAATTGGTTTTCTCATTTTGCATGGTTAAATTATATGGATTGACGCCTCAGTCAATTGGTCTGTCATCTGAGAAGTATCACCCCTTTAAAATATCTTTGAATTTGTTTCTAAGTCGCATGTACATTCCATAACACCTTTGAAATGATAAGTTTTCTTGCAAAACTATCTCTGAGGTTGAACATAAGATTGGAATGATAGTGACTCTATTTCCCATACTTGATTAAGGCACTGGTCTTTCTTGTTCATTGGATTTTGGTTATAGTTTCATTTTTAAAGTTTTGAGATACTATATCCATCTACTATATTCATTTCATATCTTGAATCCATCAAACATTCTTTAAATACTTGCAACACTACATAAAACACTTTAATAATACATTGCTCTTAATTTTAGGATCTCAATAGTATTTTTCCATACTATGGGATAGGGGAGTTTGAATCACATATTATCTGCTGTAAAAGGCCCTCAAAGACTTGGAAGATAATTTTTGGGTATAAGCCCACCAACCTTGGTTCTGCAGAGCTAAAATTGTAGAAGGTTGATACTTGGAATAGGTTGAAACCTTGTTTACTGGAAAATCACTTGAGTTTCTGATCATTGGATAGGCAAAATCCATAGGAAGTCCAATCTATTGATTTGAGCACCAGTAGATTGGCGACTTTGCTGAGGAAGATAACATTAAGGAAAATTTTTCAAAGTTTCTGGTAATAGAGGTTAGGCTCTACTGGGAGAAAATAATCTAGAAGATAATAAAGTATTTCCTTCTAAGAAGAAGGTGGCGACTCTAAATTTTTGAAGTGGTAATAGATTTGATTATATAATCTTATTATTAACTATCTCATGTGGGGTAGAAGATCCCCACATCCTGATCAGCTTGAATTAAATTTAAGCATAAGGAAAGGAAGGACTCCAAGTGAAAAGATGCCTTATGTACCACGTATGATATATTCTGATATTGATGATCAAGAGTATGCTTATGGACAATTCCCTAATTCAAGCCATAATAGTCATGAGAGCAGTGATGAAAATTGTAATCCTTTTTTCCAAGGTAATAGAGGAGGATATGTGTCTCAAACTGATCCAAATCAGGAAATGACAAAAAGAGAGAAAATAATTAACAAATGGGATGCTGTATTTTGTGAGATGGATGATGTAGGATCAGAAGATGAAGAAATGGTCATGGATCTTAAAAGACAACTAGAAGAGATACTTAGGAAAATGAGAATAACAAGAAGTACAATCAGATCACCAAGAGAGAAAGAAGTTCCTAAGGATGGTAGAAATGGAGTGTACAATCCTCCTCATAGGAAGACTAGTGAGCATATTTTTAACAATGATCATACCAACCCTTTTTATGAACCAGACAGTAGGGGGAGAAATGAAAAAAATAATAATGATACGGAATTGAGAGATCATTAGGGATAGTGGAACAATGGAGAACATCACAACTACAACACGAGTGAATCCAAACACATCTGACCAACATGTAAAACATACACATCAAGATAGTGGAAGGATGTATAGTGTATATCAAAATAATAGGGATCAAAATTATGGCCCCAAGAGATTTTAATGTCAATTAAAATTTTGGACCAAGAAAGGATCAAATATTCCAAAATGCAAGACAACATAATCAAAGACATGGAGCCATCAATCAAAATGGAAAAAACTATAGAGGCCCCATGGTTTATGAAAAATACAAATAGTTATATTTTTATGGCACAAGGGGATGTCCTAATGACATAAAGAATGAATTAAGGAGTGCAATTCCAAAGTTTTTTCAGGAAATGGATCAAAATTAACTGAAGTGCATTGTGTGACTTTGAAGAATATTATTCAAGAATTCGATGAATTCAATGAGGATGTATACATGAAGATTTTTTCTCAATCCCTTATAGAAGATACACCAGAATGGTTCAAAAGTCTACCAGACAGATCCATATCTAGTTGGGATGAATTTTTCAATCAATTCATAGAACAATTTGATTATCACAATGATACTTCTTTTGCTTTACATGAGTTGACAAGTATGAAGAAAAATTGGAATGAGTCTATGGCTGAATTCAACAAGAGATTCAATAAGGTTCTAAATAGGATTCCAAGAGATGTTGACCCTGTTGATGCCTTTCTACTTATTTCTATATGGGTGCCTTTGATAGAAAGACAAATTATGAAAGCCAATGTCATAAACCTACTACTTTTGCACATGGTCTCAAGATGGCTATAGCTATTGAAAATGATAGGAAGACATCTGGTATAATCACTAAGAGGGAGGACACCTGGTTTTTCAATCCAAAAGATCCTAGCAACACAGGGAGGAGGATATACTGGATAAGCTTATGAATATGGTAAAAGGCCTCCAAGTGAATAATGGAAAATACAATTTTAAGTACAATCAGAATAACCGGGCACCATAGAGAAATGAAAAATATAAGTTGCAGGATATGCCTTATAACACAGAATGGAAGGATGGGAAACTAGTAAACAAAGAACTACATACTCATGATCCATTGAGGAAGAACAACCATTTTGTGGAAAGCTACCCTTTGTGTGAAGTCTACACATTACCACATTATTATGAACATTGTGTTTTTTCCCAAACATGGAAAGAGGATGAAGATCAGAATGATGATCAGCAACCCATAGTGAACAACTTATCAACATAGCCTATGTGGGGATATGATGATTATAGTCTTGAGATGAATACTACTACAGGGATGACCTAAATAGAGTATATCAATATGGGAATTGTTAGGAGAATCCTCCAAGATTAAGAGAATTAACAAAAGAGGAGAAGAAAGCATACACAATAGCTGTAGTAGAAGAAGCAAGGAGTAATTACAAGTTAAGGAATAGAATAGTGAATGCAGACCGAGGGAAACCTGACCAAGTAATTGATCCGAGAAGGTTGAAGCACAAAAATATTTCTCAAGATAAACAGGTAGAACCTCAGGAATTTCCAACAATAGTCAGAGAAAATGTGGTTAGTAAAAATCTTCCCAATGAATGTTCTTGTATGTCTAATGCATTATCTCAATTTAAAATTTTTTTTCCTCTTCTTCAAATAGTTAAATTACCTGAATGTAAAAGTAAAGCTTTGAAAATATTGTCTAATGTAGGTAATAAGGAAGATCTTAACCAAGAAGTAAAGGATCCTCCAACTATTTATCTAAGAACTAATTTAAACAAAAATGGAAATCAAATTGATCCTTTCTATCTTACTCTATTAATAAACAATCGATTGGTAAAGAATTGTATGATAGATTCTGGTGCAACAATGGATATTATGCCTAATGATGTAATGAAAGAATTAGGAATGAATGTTGATACCAAATTTGGTATATCTTATTCTATGGATAATAGATATGTTCCTCTTGTAGGTATAATGAAGAATGTTAAATTTAAATTTCCTACATGTCCTAAAATTTCCTATAAAAAGGATATTACTATGGTTGAAGTTCCTTGTTGTTTTGGAATGCTTCTATCTAGAAAATGGTCTAGCTTAGTAGGAGGTAGTATTCAATTAGATCTTTCTTATGATTCTATTCCAGTGAATGGAAGGGATGTAAGGATTGGAAAGGAGACTAGAAGTCCATACATTATTGACGATGTGGATCCAAGCTTGGTTACACATTTCTATCATTCTGATATGGATAACATTCAGGTAAGTATTTCAAAGATTGCAATGCATAATACTGGACCTATTGAATTACATGCTAAAGTAAATAACAATACAATTTGGAAAATGTATTTTGATGGTGCTTTCTGCAAGGATGGTAATGGAGGTGGTGTCATTTTCTTTTCCCTTGATAAGAAAACATTTAAATATTCCTTCTTACTAGATTTTGAATGTACTAACAATGTTGCAGAATATGAAGCTTTACTTCTTGGTTAGAAGATAGGTAGTAAGCATGGAATAAAATTTTTAAGTGTTTTTGGTGATTTTGAATTTATTATCTCTCAGGTCAAAAGTAAATTTGTTGCTAAGAAACCTCATCTTAAAAGATATAGGAATGAAGTATAGAATTTTATGGAATGTTTTGATAATTTTTCTATTGATTGGATAGATAGGTCAGAAAATATCCTTGTAGATTTTATGGCTAATTTGGCATTGAATCATAATGACATCCCTTGTGAAGACATAGTTCAAGTTGAAGTTAAAACTAGGCTTTCTATACCTGATAACATCAACAACTGGCAAGTCTTTGAAGATGACAGAGATATAATCAAATTTTTAGCATGTGAAAAAGAGTACAAAGATTAATGGATAGACTTGAATGCTCATGTTGAAATAGAGAATGGGAAAGAAGTATTGTTTGGGAAAGAAATAATTCAACTTAAAATCAATAAGGTTACTAAAGGCCTTGTAGAAATGGAGAGATTGTTTGACAATAAAGATTTAAAAATGGACAAGAAAAGCACTAATGTTACCATGGATGAAGTAGAAAGGATAAAATTGGGAAAGAAGAGACTCCAAAGAAAATATTTGTGGGTAAAAGCTTAACTCCCAAAATCAGAACAAATATCATTAGATTATTGAGAAAATATAGGCATGTGTTTTCTTGGTCTTATGATGACCTTAAAGCTTACCGAGAGAACCTTTTTCAACATGAGATAGATTTAAAGGCTAATGCTAAACCATTTAGACAAAGGAAAAGAGCTATAAATCCTACTATAGCTCCTAAGATGAGTGATGAGCTGATAAAAATGAGGGATGCTGGTATAATAAAGCCAATTAGACCCTCAACATGGGTTTCAAATCTTGTCCCTGTCAGGAAGAAGAATGAGGATATCAAACTTTGTGTAGATTTCAAGAATCTAAACATATCATCATTAAAAGATAACTATGCACTGCCTAATATGGAAGCATTACTACAAAAGGTCACAAGGAATGAATTGTTATCAATGATAGATGGATTTTTAGGGTATAACCAGGTGAAGGTAAAAGAAGAGGAATGATACAAAACAACATTTACTACACCTTGGGGTACTTATGTATATGCTAGAATGCCTTTTGGACTCAGTAATGCAGGAGCTACCTTCCAAAGAGAAATGGATGTTGCCTTTGAGGATTTCATTGATATAATTATGGTGGTGTATCAGGATGACCTAACTGCTTACTCCAAGAAGGTAGAAGATCATTATGTGCATTTGGAGAAGATTTTTAAAAGATCCCTTGAGTATGGGATATCCTTGAACACAAATAAATGCCATTTTGTAGTAACTAAAGGAAAATTACTAGGGCATATAGTATCTAAGAATGGGGTGAGAATAGACCCTGAGAGAATTTCAGAAATTGATAAGATTGAGGTTCCTAAGAGCTTTAAATGATCCAATCCTTCTTTGGACAAATAAACTTTGTAAGGAGATTTGTCCAAAACTTTTTAGAAGTAATTAAGCCAATTGATATGATTTTAAAGAAAGGTGTAGACATGAAGTGGACAAATAAAGCTTTAGAGGCATTTGTGAAGATTAAAAAGGAAATTAAGGAAGCAACTGTCGTAAAGTCCCTGGATTATGCTAAGCCATTTCAATTTTTCTCCTTTGCATCATATCACACCATTGTTGTTGTCTTACTACAAAAGAATAATGAAGGATATGAACAACCAATAGCATTCTTCAGTAAGACCCTTAAAGGTTTCAAATTAAACTATGATATCAATGAGAAACAAGCTTATGCACTTGTAAAATTAGTAAAATCCTTCAGGCCTTATTTGGTAGGAGCAAAAGTGATAGCCTATGTCCCTAATCCAGAAATAAAGGATATATTCAGACAATCAGAAGTCACCGGGAGAAGGTGCACATGGGTAAATCAAATTTAGAAATTTGATATAGAGATTTAGATCACTAAGATTATTAGAGGACAAGGATTAGCAAGGTTAATGGAAGAATCAAATATGGATGCATTACAAGTGAATCAGATTGATCTAAGTGAAACCCATAAAAGTATTAAAAGATTTCCTTGGTACATTAACATAGTACACTTCTTTAAACACATGAAATGTCCTAAGAACCTTGCGATAGTCAAAAGAGTACAGTGAAATTACAAGAATCTAAACATATTTTGATGCAAGGAGACTTATATTGGAAGAATAGGGATGGTATACTTCTCTTGTGTCTAGATACATACCAAGATAAGAAGGTGCTTAAGGATCTCCATGATGGAGCATGTGGTTGACACTTTTAAGTAAAAACCACTGCACATAAGATATTGAATGCATGATATTATTGTCCTTGCATATTTAAGGACTTCCATGAATATGGTCAGAGGTGTGAAGCATGTCAGAAGTTTTCAGGGAAACTCAAATATAATGGTGCATTACCTCTTAACCCTATATCTACTGAAGAACTATTCCAAATGTGTAGAATTGATTTCATAGGTGGAAATGTTGATAAATCTAGTGGTGGACATAAATGGATTTTGGTAGCCACTGATTATTTCACTAAATTGGTTGAAGCCATACCAACTAGACAAGCTACTAGTAAGGTGGTAATCAAGTTATTAATTGAAAAGATATTGACAAGATTTGGTTTTCCTTAGAAGATTATTTGTGATAATGCTATGTGTTTCATATCTGCAGAATTCACCGAGTTTCATGAGAAATATGGGATAAAGATTTCTTAATCACACCCTTATCATTCTCAATAAAATGGCCAAGTGGAATCTAGCAACAAAAATATAATGAAGATTTTCAAAAGAATGTTAGATAACAATAAAATATCATGGTATTCATAATTACCACATGCAATTTGGGTAGACATAATTACAATTAAAGCATCTACTAGATATGCCCTATATCAACTTGTTTATGGAAAGAAAAATCACTTACCATTAAACAAATTGTTGCCTGTATACAAGTTTGTAAATAATTACAAATGGGAAGAAGTGGATTTCATGGAAGACAGACTCCAACAACTTGTAGAATTGGATGAAATAAGGAATCAAGCTCATCAAAGGAATCAAAAATTCCAGTAGAAAGTGAAAGATCAGTTTGATAAGAAAACTATAGAAAGGAAATTTTAGGAAGGAGAAATGGTTTAATGATGGAATGTTATAGATCAAGACATAGGCAAACATGGAAAGTTTGAGGCTCTATGGGTAGGACCTTTTGTTATTTCTAGTAAAGGAGGTGAGAATTCTTACATGTTACAAGATTTGGAGGGTTGCAATCATGAGCTTCTTGTGCATGGTGAGTACCTTAAACCTTTTTTCCATTAAAGATAACAATAGGAAGGTTTTTTTTTCTTTCTTATCTTTGCATTATTTATTATATTCTTGTATTTTTCTAATGGTCTACTTTCCAAAGATAGCTTGGATTTTGTTGTGTTCATGTATAAATGCACATCCCTAGAAAGAGCCACTGGTGGAACCCATGTCTGCAAATTAGTTTGTATACATAAGTCACTCAGGGAAGTAACTCTTTACATTTATCTATTTATCTTCTATGGCCTTTTGAATTATATATTACATTTTACTTATATTTCTTAGGTCTTTCAGTAAGTGCTATATTGTTTGAATCCATATCTATGATAAATATACTTTTTTACCATTGATTTATTCTTATTTCCTCTATGATACAAATAAAACAATAGCAAGGTCGAAGTCGAAACACAATGATTGTAATTAATATACAATATATGTAACCATATATTAAAATAGTTATATTTGTACTACCTATAGCATGGTGGTGCAATGAGGCAGTGAGAAAATATTCTATCCATCCCCAGGTGGCAAAGTATTCTGGTTTCGACTTCCATGATAAGCAATAACGATCAATTGAGTTTTCGACAATTAAAAGTTCATGAATAATGTACAAATTTTTTTATTTTAATTGATCTGGAACCATATAGCTATCACCATGTGTCATTATAAGTTAGTTTGACTAAAGATGTCCCGAGTCATATCCAGTCATATCGAGATCTGATATAACGGCTCTATGCGATGGTACTATCTCAAGTTGCTTACTCTTTAAACATCACGCGATGGAAAAATAAGTGACATCTGTCTCAGGCCTACCAGGATGTATAGATGGAATGACGTGGATACAGATTCTGACATTTGATTGG
This sequence comes from Thuja plicata, assembly GCA_018584345.1. Lineage (NCBI taxonomy): Eukaryota > Viridiplantae > Streptophyta > Pinopsida > Cupressales > Cupressaceae > Thuja > Thuja plicata. Next base: position 612,500 of record MU226075.1, read on the forward strand.
CAGGACATAATGACTAGGTAACACAGAAGCATGAAAATAAGAGTAAATTCCCAATTACATAAGTGATATCTTTAACCCTGTGCTTTAAATAAACAACTCAAACTTAATCGATCATGAAATGGTGATCTACATATTATCAAAGCATTTGAAAAGATCTATGACCATAGGATGAAATATCTACAGATCTGAGCAATGAAGCGATGGGAAGATGATTAGAGTTTAATCATTGCGAGGTAGCACAAGATGCGACATGTGTCCTCCATAAAAAAATTACAAAAGACTTTACTAACAATATTAAAAGTGATTTACTATGCGTAATTTTAAATATTAAACCTTTGAATATACTTAGGGTTTGTTTTATTATTGATTATTTGACTTTTATGTGTAGAAAACAAAGGTGGTAAAAATAATATGATCGGACGATTCCGATCCTTGACCTTGATCGCATGTAGACATTATGAAAAAAGGTCATGAAGGAATAATAAACACCATGGTTGCAGTCGATGGAAGATGAATAACTTGATTTTGGAGACTATGCACAAATATACCAATGTCATCTACATGCCCAGAGCCAATGATTCAAAATCATTAATACTAGAAAAATGATGTATTGGAAATAATCAATCTGGTTTCAAGGTCAATAATATCAACAATACTATCATATTAAACTAGGTTATTTTGATATTTCAATAATGATGGCTAGAGCGGAAGCGGGAGCGAGAGCAGGAGGAAATTTGAAAATCAGTGAAGGCGGGAAAAGTGATGCTAGAGGAAACAAGGTTTTTGCAACTGTAGGAGACCAACAAAATTTATGAGAATAACAGATGAGGGGTCCACTAAAGATTTGCAAGATGGCATTGACCCCCCTTTTCGAGACGGTAGGCTAGGAGAAAGATCCAAAAGCTCGGTGGCAAAAAAAAGTGATCAAGCTTTGAACAGAAATATCCTAAAAGGAAGTTGGTCATCATTATTTGGAATTAAACCAACATGAAAATATTCATTCTCGAGAATCAACAATACATCAAACCCAAGCACTAGGTATTACGGTATTTCTATACCTGAACCTCTTGTGGATCATACTATTTCTACAATGGCTCTTACGCTGGTAGGAAAGTTCACGAGAATAAGACCCAATATTGAGCTAGTCAGGGAGTTTACTTACCATAAATGGAAACTCAAAGGACAGGTGGACATAGAAAAAATTCCAAAAGGGTTTTTTTCCTTTGTATTCTCAAATAGTGAAGATCTATCAAAAGTGTTGTGCGCAGGACCCTAGATGTTTGGCAAGTCATCGCTGGCTCTCCAAAAATGGGCTACGAATCTAGATCTCAATGCTGAAATATTTGAATCTGCTCCTATTTGGGTGAGATTACCTAGTCTCCCAATGGAATACTGGCACAAGGATGTTTTTGTTGGCTTAGCAAGTGCATTTGGGGAACTGCTTTCAATCGATCTGATGATAGCTACAAGATCTAAACTGGTCTACGCGAGAATCTGTGTGAACATTCACCACAAAATGGATCTGTCAAAGGTCATCACCATCAGTTCCAAACTGGGTAAGTACATCCAAGCTATTGAATATGAATCACTTCCTTTTTCTTATTTTACTTGTAAAAAATCTGGTCACTAGGATAAACAATGTCCTTTGAAAAAACAAAAAGAAATAGTAGACCAAAAAAGTGAACAACATCATAAAAGAGTACCTAAAAAGGTTTGGAAGCAGAAGGTGAATCCTAATGAAAAAGAAGCTGGAAAAGCTGATCAAGGTCAACAGGAGAACAACATAGAGAACTTAATCAGTAATGAATCAAAGAAATCACTGACTCCTGAAAAACAAAATTAGTTTGGTAAAAGACAAAATAGACCATGAAACCAATAAAGACTCTAGTATTGAGCAGGGGTTGCATAAAGAGAAGGAACCAGAAGACATCAATAAAGAAATTACAATGAATGGGTTGGAAGGCAGTATTGAGCAGGGGCTGCCTAAAGAGAAAGAACCAGAAGATATCAATAAAGCCAATACAATGAAAGGGTTGGATGGTTTATCCACCTCAAGGGTACCTCCCACCATTGGGGGAAATGAGGAGCAAGAACATTATTCAGAAGATAGTGATGATGATTCCCTCTCCCCTATATCAGCTCTGTGGAGTGAAGAAAGCATGGATAAAAATGTGAACCCATAAAAATACTCTGAAAATCAAGAAGCCCCTTGGTCACAGATTAAGAAAAATAAAAGATTCATCAAAAACCCAAGCAAGAAGGATGATCATAACAGCTATCTATCGTTTGACTCTAGGAAAAAACAAGAATGTATCAGTCAAGGGGGATTTCAAACTAGAAGACAATTTAAGGTTGATATGGGTACTCCCAAAAGCAAAAAAGGTAGGGAATCACTGAAGAAAAAAAGAGAGAATGAAGCAAAGAAGAACATAGCGGATGGTAAACAAAGAACCATCCATGAGATATGTTCCCCAAGTCTTTAATATGAAAGTTATCTCTTGGAACATAAGAGGGCTTAACAACCTCCATAAACAGGATGTTCTTAGGAACATGATAAGAGATAGAAAACCTGATATTTTACTAATTCAAGAAACCAAGATGACCAAGGAAAAACTGGAAAAGATGCATGTAGCAAAAGACTATGGTAGTATTGGAGGTGACTTGGAGCGAGCTTCGGGTGGAATAGGCATATTTTGGAATACTAAAAATGTTATGTGTAAGTTGATTATTAGTGAAAAGAACATTTTAACGGTTAATATTAATTATCTCAAGGAGAATCTTAGCTGGAATCTTATCAATGTTTATGCACCTAATACTAGAGGTGGTAGGAAGAAATATATGCAGAGATTGAAAGATATTCGCACCAACAACCAAGAAACTTGCTTGATGATTATGGGAGATTTCAATACTCCTCTTAAAAATGAAGAAAAAAAGGGAGGAAATGTTTCCCAAATTGACAGCAAATATGATCTTATGGAATTCATCATAGAGGAAGCCCTCTTAGATATTGAGCTTGAAGGTATTAACTATACTTGGTCAAATAGACGTATAGGGAAAGACCTGATCCAAGTCAAATTGGATAGAGCTTTGTTAACCTTTGACTGGTTAACTAGTTACTATTGTACTCTCTTAGCAAAACTCTGTGTAGGTTTTGACCACTATTCTATATCTCTAAATATTAATAAGATTAATGGCAGGAAAAACATCCCTTTCATATTTGAAAAAATGTGGTTAGCTCACCCTAACTTAAAAGCTAAGATAGAGGAATGGTGGAATCCTACTACTGAAGGGGGAGCAATGTATAGAATGACAAAGAAAATGCACAATATCAAAAACAATCTCAAAAAATGGAATAAAGATGTTTTTGGGGACATTTTTCTTACAAAAGGGAAATTGCAGAATGAAATTAAGGAAATCCAGAATAGTATACAAAAGGAGGGCCTTTCGGAGGAAACTAGAGCTAAGGAAAATAAACTGCTGGTGGATTACCACAATGTTATCACTAAGGAGGAATCATTTTGGAGACAGAGATCTAGAGCTCTCTGGCTTAAAGCTGGGGATAAAAATACCATATTTTTCCATATGACGGCCATGAAACACAAAGAAATTAATAGGATTACTAATCTTCATTCAAAAGGGAAAACAATGAGGAAGGAGGAAGAAATCAGATCTAAAATGTTAAATTATTTCTCAGATCTTTTGACTCAAGATAAAGATTTGAATAGCTCTAATCAGGATGAAATATTAGTAGTTATTCTTAAAATTGTTGAGGATAATTCTAAAAAAATGCTCAAATCTATTGCCTTGAACAATGAAATCAAGAATGTTGTCTTTTCCTTTGAAGGAGAAAAATCACCAGGCCCTGATGGTTTTCCTATGCTCTTCTTCCAACAGGTTTGGGAGATTATTGGTCAAGATGTCCAGGATGTGGTTAAAGAATTCTTTGGGACTAAATGTCTTCTCAAGGAATTAAATGCTACTCTCTTGGTTCTTATTCCCAAGAAACCTGGAGCTAATATTGTGGAGGATTTTAGACCTATCAACTTGTGTAGTTCTCTATACAAGATTATTTCTAAAGTCTTTAGGTCTAGACTGCTTAAGCTGCTCCCATCTCTAATTTTCCCCCAGCAAAATGGCTTTGTTCCTGGGAGACAAATCCTTGATTCTATTATTGTGTCTCATGAGAATCTCCACTCACTGGAAAAAGCCAAAAAATAGGGCTTTATGATGAAGCTTGACCTATCTAAGGTGTATGACAGAGTTGACTGGTACTTCCTGAGGAAGGTGCTGAATACTTTTGGTTTTAGCAAGGACATTATTAAAATCACTATGCAACTTGTAACTACTATTTCCTCTTCTTTCATTGTGAATGGAGGATCTTCTTCCTTCTTTAAACCTTCCAGAGGGCTAAGACAAGGAGATCCTATATCTCCCATCCTTTTTGCTATCCTTGCTGAATGCTTGGGGAGGTACATCCAAATTATGGTGGAAAAAGGGGATATAAAGGGTATACATCCTTCTTCTACAAGACTTATCTATTCCCATGAAAAATTTGTGGATGATACTCTCTTAATGGGAGATTCGACTATAAAAGAAGCTAAAAATCTTAAGAAAGGCCTCACTATCTATACCTCGGCTACTGGCCAATTAATCAATTGGAATAAAACTTCCATATTCTTCATAAACACCCTGGAAGAGAGACAAAAGAAAATGTCATTTATTCTTGGTTTCTCTATAGGGAACCTTCCTTCATCTTATTTAGGTCTCCCCCTTTGTGTCATTCCTCTTGAAAGCTTCTAGTATAAATTAATTGACAGATATAACAATAAGTTTGTAGGCTAAAAAGGGGCTCTCCTAAGCAATGCTGGAAAGCTCCAACTCCTGAAATCAACTCTTCAAAATCTCCCTATCTATGCTATGAGATTGTTTAAAATTACCCACAAAATTTCTACTGAGATTGAGAAAATTCAAAAAAGATTCCTTTGGTCTGGGGTGGAGGAAAAGAAAAGACTTAGCCTGGTCTCTTGGGAGAAAGTGTGCAAGCCTAAAAAATAGGAGGTCTTGGGTTGCGAACCATCAAAAATATGAACCAAGCCCTCGTGGCTAAACAGTTATAGAGAATTTATGGAGATCATAAGGAATACAACATCATAATTAAAAGCATTTATCTTTTCCTCTACAATACCTTGGAGGATTTTATAGGTGATGACAATTACACTAATGGATCCTACATATGGAATATTATAAAGTCCACTAAAGAGATTATAGTTAAAGGGAAAAGATGGAAGCTGGGAGATGGCAGAAGAATTGATTTCTAGGATGATGAATGGATCTAACCTGAGCCTCTATCTAGCAAAATTGATTGGAAGAAATGCATTGAGAGATGTAAAGAAAATATTGGATTGAAAGAAGTTGACTACTGGCAGGATAAAAAATGGAAGAATCTGGGAGAAATTGATAACAGATTTATTTCCCTCCAGCAAGATCTTTAGACCTAGTATATTAAAGATAACATCCAAGACATGATTGTTTGGAATCCTTCGTCAGATGGTAAATATAGTGTATCTTCTACAAATAACCTCATCACTAAAAGAGAGGAAAGGCCTCCTTGTTCCTTTGTTTGGTATAAATTTCTTATACCTAAAATTAATTTCTTGTTTTGGATCCCGATTAAAAACAAACCTCTGACCCTTGATAATTTGTCTAGAAAAGGGATTTATATGGTTAATAGGCATAATCTCTATTTTGAAAATGTTGAATCCTGTGATCATATTATGCTTCATTGTCCTTTTACTCACAAAGTGTGAGACATTATTTTCCAAAAATGGAATCTTTGCTGGTGTTTTCCTTCTTCTTGGCAGGAATTTGTCACCCAATGGAGCTACCCACCAAAGAACCTTATGGAAAAAGATCTTTGGCTTCTCATTCCCCCTCACTTATGCTGGAGGATTTGGAAAGAACGTAATAAAAGAATTTTCAGAGATACTCTGGCATCTCTCGAAGTGATTGGTAACTAGATATGCAGAGCGCTGGAAGAAAACTTTAATTGTGCTAAATCAGAATTTAATCTCAATAAAAGGGAAAGTGATAGAAATAAAAAAGATTTAAATCTTAGCAACCTGAGATCTATGGCTTCCTAGAGCTCTCCTCCTAAAGATTGGGTAAAAGCTAATTTTTATGGGGCTGTGAAAGGCAACCTGGGAATTGCTGGAGGTGGAGGCATAATTACAGACCATTATTGCAATTGTGTTGGTGCTATTTCTGCCCCTTTGGGAACCCAATCCAATCATAGGGTGGAGGCTATGATAGCTCTCAATGTTATTATGGTGGTAGATTGAATGGGATGCAGAAAAGTATGGCTGGAAGGTGATTCTTTAAATATTATCAATAATATTAAAGGCATTTGTAAGGCATCCTAGACAATTGAACACATTATATATAAGATAAAAAATATTGCATCAAATTTTTCTTCTTTCTATGCAACTCATAATTTTAGGGAAACCAACCAAGTGGCAGATATCCTTGCTAACTTGGGAGTTAAAAATGACATCACCCTCAAGTGTCATGGGAACACTAAAATTAATGATGAAGTGGAATCATTGCTCAATTATGACAGGCTCAATCACAAAATAGGTGACATTAATCACATTAACCATTCTGATTAATGATGATATGGTCTGGGGTAGGGTGATGGTCTTCTACCTCAGGATTGGTAGCATTTGTGCTTACTTCCTTTATACGCAATTTAACTAGGTTTCCATTAATAACTTTGTGCTCTCTAAAATCTACAACTATAGTCTGCAAAATATTAGTATGAAACATAAGTGCAAGGGAGATTACACAAAGACTGAAGAGATTAAAGATATGGGGGGTGATTTGAAGAGAGAAGAACTAGTGGTTTGTAGTTGGAGGAATGAAAAAGAAGTGTGGTGCATTCTCAAGAAAGGCAAAGTCCACAGATACCTGAAGTGCCTTCATGGAAACAACAAAGATATTATGAAGGCCCTTGTCAATGGGTGGGATAATGGTAAAGTGAATATCCTTGGCAAATCTGTTAAGCTTACTCTGGATTGTTTGGATGATATCACGGGCCTTCCACTAGAGGGAATGCAATTTATTAAAGATAAAAAAGAGGGCAACAAAGGGTACACAAAATTCCCCAAAATAGACGAGGAAAGGGCAATGCTGGTGAAGAACAATCTGGACTATGTCAATTTGTCTAACATTAAATGCATTTGGGCATTGTGATAAGGGCAATCATGGAATATTTTACCCTGGATGATAGATTCTCTAAGGTATACAACTATCACTTTGTCTTGGAAAATCACTTTTGTAATGACATTAGGGTTTGTTTTCCCTTCAATCTTTTAAGTTCACTCAACAAGAGCATAATTGATCATAGGGAAAAGTCTTCCCCTATTCTACATGAAGGTCTTATTTTTCTGATAATGGATTATATTAAAGATCATATCCTTGACCCTATCCCCAAGAGAATTGAGAATGTTAAAAGGAAGAGCTTGAATACGCCCACTGGTAAGAGCCCTAGTAAGCCGAAAGCTAAAAAAAATTGTAATAGCCTTGTTGAGCCTGATATCTCCTTATCTATCTATGATGATATTGAGGGCATGAAGATAGATGATGATCAGGATGTTGTCTCTTCTGAGGATGAGGGTTTCATGAGAAACCTAGGTAAAAATGATAATACTAAAAATAGTAAAGTTGAGCAGCTAGAGGATAAAGGCCAGAAAGAGGAAGACCAGAAGATAGATAACACAGTTGAAATTGACAATAGCAATAACACCCACATCGAGGATATCACTACCAATAATGAGGTGGACAAGGAGTAGGATCATGATAATCAGGATTCTAACAGGGAGTCAGGGGATAAGAATATCTATATTCATAATAGCGATGGTAAAATTGTTGAGGTGAAGGAACAGAACCAAGATTGTCATATCCCCCACAATGTGGAGGAACAAATGGATGTTTCTGGGATGAATGAAGAGGAGACCAGTGTCCCTGATGAAGAAACTACTTAAGATGTCAATGAGGAGCACAACCATGAAACCTTGAGTGATAAAGGTGAGGTGAAGAATGATAAAAAAAATAGAAGCCTTAATGATGAGCTCTGTGAGAAGGAGGTTAGTGTTAAAAGGATGGCTTCTCTTACCTTCCTTCAAATGGCTAGAAACAAAGTGGAAAATAGCTACAATATGGATAAGTGGATTCAGGATGACATGAACCAGATGAAAGCTAACCATACAAGTATGGAAGATAGAATTTCTTTGCTGGAGGATATTGTGGACAAAATGTGCAATGACTCAGTTATGTATCACTAAGGTAATGATGTGTTTGATAAGGCTAACAACATGGATAAAAAGATAAGAATTCTGGTTGATAACATGCTTAAAAATATTACTGATAAGATAAACAACAACAAAGCACTTCTGAAAAAACTTGCTAACATTAGCAAAATTGGCATGAAAAACCCTATGGATAATCTGAATTCTCTGTATAATCTTCTTGAGAGTAACTACAATGAAAAGGTTAAGATTGAGAATGAAGACCCCCAAGAAATTCAGATTTCAGGTCCTGGAACTAGGACATGCTCAAGCACAAAAAGGAAGACTGACATCCAAGCTAAAGATATTACCAAGTTGAGGGATTTGATCCAGTGCCTGGAACTTCAGATGGTCAAAGTTTAGATGCTAGAAGACCAAATGGAAAATGTTTAGTTGTTGAGTGCTGGAAGTTTTTTTATCTTCGTCTGCTAGGAGTTTTTTGCTACTTTTTATGCTTCTTCACTTTATTCTGAACTCTAAAGCTCTATCTAGGTTTTAGCCCTTTTTTGGTGTGCTATCATGCTTGATAGCTCATTTCTTTTCTTGTTGTTTCCTTCTTATCTTTCTGCTATTATGTAAAGGGTTTCGGGGTCCCTTCAAAATGTGTTGTTACCTTAATAAAAAATAACGATGGCTGGTGCCATACAAAGATTATGAGATAAACAATGGATGAACATATGGTCAGATTATCATTATCATGTAGATACATTATTTAAGACATCGACTTAGACATGTTTTGAAGATGTTATCAAATTATTGTCATTAGTTATCAAACATTGATAACCAAACATTATATTGTTGTAATCATTAAACATTTGGTTATTGATCCTAGGTTAGGTTTTTGTTATCAAACGACATGTTGATCTTAAGCTTTTTTGCATCCTTTGGGTTTCATAATTATAAGGATATATGGTCAAAACATAGAGACAAAAATAAGACTTACTGTTTCTATAGTCAGATGGATTAGATGGACCAATAACTGCAAATGTGAACTCTATTGCACTATTTTCCATAATCAATAAAGATAATTCCTTTTTCCTCATATATGAAATTGTTTCATTAATCATTTTGCAATTATTCCCTCGAATAAACCAATAGAACTTCTTCAAAGTGATAGTTTGATGTACATGCTTCCTGATTTGATTCATAGTATATATTTCAATTGGTTTTCTCATTTTGTATGGTTAAATTATATTGATTGAGGCCTCAGTCAATTGGTCTATCATCTGAGAAGTATCACCCCTTTGAAATATCTTTGAATTTTTTTCTAAGTTGCATGTACATTCCATAACACCTTTGTAGTGATAATCTTTCTTGCAAAACTGTCTCTAAGGTTGACCATAAGATTGGAATGATAGTGACTCTATTGCCCATAGTTGATTGAGACACAATTTGACTTTATTGTTCATTGGATTTTGTTCATAGTTTCATTTTTAAAGTTTTGAGATACTATATCCATCTACTATATTCAGTTCATATCTTGAATCCATCAAACATTCTTTAGATACTTGCAACATTACATATAACACTATAACAATATATTTCTCTTAGTTTTAGGATCTCAATAGTATTTTTCCATACTCTAGGATAGGGGAGTTTGAATCACATATTATCTGCTATAAAAATCCCACAAAGACTTGGAAGATAAGTTTAGGGTATAAGACCACTAGCGTTGGTTCTGCAGAGCCAAAATTGCAAAAGGTTGATACTTGGAATAGGTTGAAAAATTGTTTGTTGGAAAATCACTTGGGTTTCTCATCATTGGATAGGAAAAATCCATAGGAAATCCAATATGTTTATTTAATCACCAACACACCCATGGTTACTTGATGTAAATTATCTAAAGAGCATGAAAAACAAGAGGTGGATAACACTCTTTACCGATCCATGATTGGTAAATTGCAGTATGTTGTTCACAAAAGACCTGATATAACACACACTTAGAATTGTTGCAAGATTTTATTCTAATCCAAGGAAAAACATATGTCTACAGTAAAAAGAATTTTGAGATACCTGAAAGGCACATAAGAGTTTGGTTTATTGTACAAAAAAGGAGGTACTTTTGATCTGCAAATCTACACTGGTGTAGGTTGGGTTGGAAATTTTGATAAAAAAAGTACTAGTGGAGGCAAATTCTTTCTAGGTGAAAGATTAGTTACATGGCTAAGAAAGAAACAAAGTTGCATTTCAGAGTCTACTGCCAAAGCTGAATATGTTGGTTTTCCTATGAATTCAACAAATATAGTATGGATTAAGCAATGTTTTGAAGGTATTCAAGAAGAGATCACAGATCTAGTTAGTATTTTTTGTGATAATACTAGTGCTCTTAATATATCAAATAACCCTATTATGAATTCAAAGACCAAGCAAATTTCTATCAGGTACCACTACTTAAAAGAAAAAGTTCAAGAGAAGAATCTGAAATTGGAATATGTGAATTCAAAGGAACAATTGGATGATATCTTTAAAAATCCACTACCTAAAGATCCTTTTTAGTATCTCAAAGGTAAATTAGGGGTTCTTCCCCTATCCAATGTTCACTAAAGAGCATGAGGCATGCTCCATCAATTGTATATTTCATTACAATGTCTATTTTTGAATTTATGTTAGTATGACACACTTTAGATGAATACTGAAGTTGTGAAAATATTTATGTATATAATGATTTATGAGTACATGTCAGGTATAATCTACTACTAGAACAAGTTTTTAGGAGTATGAATTTTTGGCTTTGTTGTCAAAGAGGGAGAAGAATGAATTGATGACATTTATCCTTAAGGGAGATATTGATATTGAGAGAGAATAAATTGCTAATATTTACTCATGAAGAATATTCAGAGTGTATTCTAAAGAAACATAAGATTTATCCAAGAGGGCGATTCAAATCAGAAATATCATAATGGACACAAAACTATAAAGTTAGAGGGAGTACAATTATGTATATGAGAGCTACCATCATCAATTGATATAACACTTTTGTAGTGGTTACCATCAACGCCAAAGAGGGATATTGTTCATAAACTGATGAATATCTTATGGAGATGATGAAGAACGAGTGATACCAAGTATCATGATTATAGAAATGGTAATATTAGCTATTTTTTGTCATTGATGTCAAGAAATTGATTAATTGATTTTTATTATGTTACCATATCTTAAGATGAGAAGTTAAATGGGTGAAAAATATAGATGAGACAATGATGAAATGATGATATATTTATTTTCTATTATATATTTGATGTTGTCAAATAGGGACATTTTATTTATCAATTCAGGAACTGTAACGAATTAAATTCATAACTGAAAGAGTTACTTTACTGAGCTAGATTGAGCGAGTCAATAAAATATTATGTGAGTGGTTACAATTACCGAGCATTGAGTGAATGTGAAGCACTGAGCATCGAAGATGTGTTAGACATCGAGTAGTGAGTGAAGTAGGTTTTTGATTAAGGTAAAATTAGGTTTTGAAAGGACCCCAAAACCTTTTACAAAAGAGAGCTAAAGATAAGCAAGAACAACCCTTACACTCATGGAAAGCCTACTTTGAACAAAAGAGTAGGACCAAAGCAACCAACCCGAACCCAAAAAACAAAAGATTGTCAAAAAAAGCACAGCTACCAGCACAAATACTAGCACAACTACTAGCAATACAATAACAAACCTCCCAGCAAAGAAACCAACTTAAAGCATTTTTGCATAGGCTTCCTCAGCCTCTTTCTGCATGTTTTCCATTAAGAAAATGGAGTCCTTCAGCTCTTTCATCTCTTTAGGGATCTCTGGGACTTTCCTTTTTATGCTTCTATGGGTTCTAGTACCTGGGCCCGAGCTCTAAGAAGCATCATCAATCATTATTGTTGTTCTTTCTAGTTGGCTCATCTCCAAGTAAGCATACAGTGCTTTGAGATTTTGGATAGAAACATTCATCCCTTCATTACTGTGCTTGAGAATTATACTAATCATGTTGCCATTATGACTGATTTGGGCTTTTATTTCCTTCAGCTTATCTTCAATAAGAGTATTAACCTTAGCAATTAGCTCATCCTTTGTGTTATTATTTTTTACCTTAATTAGCGCCTCTTTCTCCATTTCCACCACCTTAGAACTGATAGGTTCCATAGCATCTTGCATATCCTTAAGGTGTTTTTTCATAGTACTCATTTACTCCCCAATCCACTTCTCCAAACTTGTCCCATAGTCCTCCTTGCTCATAGGGATTCTCTCATCCACCTTAAACCCTACCATTTTAATTTTAGAGTTTAATTTCTACTTTTTCTTCTTCCTATTATCATTCTTTAGGGTCTAATTCTCCTTAGGTTTAACCTTAGTCTTCTCCGTATCTTTTTCCTTGTTCTCCTTTTCCTCTTTTTCTTTTTATTGGTGATCTTCATCCATCTCCCTGTTCTCTGCTTCCTCATTCTGATTGAGATTTCTCTTCACCATTCTTTCATCCTCAACATTGTTAAAGAACTCTTTCTATTCAACCTGATCAACCTTAAGTTTACTAGATTCATCGTCATTAGTCTTAGGCTCAACCTCATTATCCTCTTCCTGGGTCTTTTCCTCTTCAGTATTCAATGGATTAGGGTTCACCTCCTTCTCTTCCTTGATTTCACCTTATCCTTAGTCTTTTTGTTTATCCTCTTCTTAGGTTTCTCCTTCTTCATTTCTAGCTTTAACTTCCTGAGATTCCCTTTAACCCTTTTAGGTATAGGATTCGGGATTTGATTTTTGACATACTCGGATATTAAAAAAATAAAACCTTCATGGAGCATAGGGTTAGAAGCCTTTTTCTTGTGTTCCAGAATACTATTATTCAAAGAGCTTAGCAGATAGTAGGGGAAAGACACAAGCTTCTTATGCCTAAAGTGATTTGTGAAAACAAAATGCAGATTGTAAATTTTTGAATACCGACCATCCAAAGTGAAATATTCTATCATCATTGTAAGAATATCAGCCCAGTGGGTTTTTATCTTTTTAATATCTACATAATCTCCCGTACCTTTAGTCAGAAGGGCTTCCTCTTCTTCATTCTTTGGGAAAATTTTAAATGCTTGAGATCCCGTCCTTTTATTGTCCCTGTAGAACTTCATTCCTTCAACTGAAAGCCCAGTAATATTAGAGATGATATTCAAAGTAAGCTAGAAATATTTCCCCCACAGATTAACCTTCCCATTCCTCCATCCTTTTGCAAATGTATTCATGATTTCCTTGTCTGCTCCATGCAACCATTCCATGTACTGAGTGACACCTCCCTTCTTAAGTCTCTTCCAGACCTTTTTCTTCAATTTCCACTTTGAACAATACATAGGCTCCTCCCTCTTAATTCCTCCTCCCATAGTTGTAGAATTTTGAATTAACAGAGTTTGGTTATGCAAATACCTAACAAATTTTGATTTCTTTGATTCAGAATACCATTTGTTACCCACAATACGTGTGATAAGACAAAGTCAACCATACCCTCAACCCTCGAATGAAAACAAATAGAATATTTGAATTTAACTGTCATTATCATCATTAATTCTAATTTGAAATGAGCCTTCATTATGATTTATCTTATCATACATGATAAGATTCAAAATCTTTAAATTTAGGTCTGCTTCCCCATTCCAGGATATCATTCCCTCTCTATAAACTCCCACATTAGAAAAGTTGTCCGCAACCTTATTTCCTTCCCGAAACACGTGGGATATAAAGCTTTCTTGGAATAGAAGCATAATTGACTTAATTTTATGTGAAGTATAGTCCAGGAGGCCTTATTTTTACCTTTTATGCAGTTGATTATGTTTTGGGAGTCTCCCTCTAGCCAAAATTTCAAAATTCCCTTCTCCTTTGCCAAAGTAACAACATGAAGAGCTGCCATAGCTTCTCCAACATGATTCATTTGAGTTCCATAAGGGACCACTATTTCTCCTAGAAAATTTCTAGCCCAATCTCTTATGCATCCTCCCCAACCAGCTCTTCCTGGGTTCCCCTTAGTTGCTCCATCAAAGTTGCCTTTAGCCCAGCCATTTGTCAGAGCTGACCATCTAGTGTTTTCTCTCAGAGCCTTATTCTTAACCTCATTACTTTTGGAGTTCCCACTTTTAGTATCTATTTTTTCTTGAATGTTCAAAAATTTGGAACTTATATAAGAAGAGGCATTGAAGTTCTCCACCAAACTTCTGCATATTTTGTTAGCCACTATAATATGGGAAGAGATTTTCTCACTGAAGACCCTGTTATTCCTCTCCTTCCAGATCCTCCAAGTGAAGTGAGGAAGGAGTAATTTTCATAACTCCTTATAAGATTTTCCCTTTAAGGGACAGAGCCATTGGTTAACCAACTCATGGATACTATTGGGTTTAACCCAGTCCACATTGAAAAATTTAAACACTAAATCCCAAACTTTACTGGAGTAAGGGTAGTGGATCATCAAATGATTACTGTTTTCAACTTTAGAAAGACATAGATAGCATCTATTTGGCATAATAAAACCTATTTTACAGAGATTTTCCACCATGAGGATTTTGTCTGAACCAAAAGCCAGAAAAACATGTTAATTTTAGGAATAAGGTTAGCATTCCAAACCTGAGAACATAGAGGCTAAGAATCACAGGAGAGAAGAAGGGCAGAGGCTAAGGCCAAGGCAACAAAGAATTTCCTATTAGATTCCGGGCCCCAGATCAAAGAATCCAAATATTTGCTAGGAAACCAAGTATTAAGTTGGGCATTGATAAGAGACAGATCACCATCAAATGATCCAAGGTCCACCCATTTCTCATTAATCCAATAATCAGACACCCTTTCCCCCATAATATCTTGGCAGTCCAGAATCGCAGACCTCCAGTCCTAGTTCTCACTGAGATCTTTACTTTCCAACCATTTATCATTCCAGAAATTAATCTTCCTGCCATTTCCTAGTTTCCATCTCACACCCTTTCTAATCAGCTTTTCCCTTTGCAGATACTATTCCAGATAAAGGAACTTGTGACTTCCTGAGGATTATTTAGCATTTTCTCAAGAGATTGAAGATGGTACTTTCTCTTAGTTATAGAATTCCACTCCTTTTCTTCTTCAAAGATTCTCCAGCACTGTTTTTCCAGTAGAGCCTTGTTTATGTTTTTGATGCTTCTTATTCCCAACCCTCCCCACTTTTTGGGTTTACAAACCACCTCCCAAGCAATGAGACTGAATTAATTTTTTTCCTCAAGTCCTGACCATAAGAAGTGCCTTTGTATTTTTTCAATCATCTCAGCAAAATTTTGAGGGATCCTGAAGAGACTCAGCGCATAAACTAGAAGGTTTTGCAAGGAATATTTGAGAAGTTGAACTTTCCCTATAAGACTAAGGGTAGCTCCTTTCCAACCCGCTAGTTTTTTATGAAATCTATCAATAATTTTATTCTAGAAGGATTCATATGGTTTAAGACAAAGAGGAAGGCCCAAATAAGGAGACGGGAGGTTCCCTATTTGACATCCAAGGATGGAGGAGATCTTCCTTTGTCTAACTTTAGGTGCGTTACAGAAGAAGAGAGAGATTTTATCCCAACTGATTAATTGACCAGAAGCTCTAGTGTAGATATTCAACACCATTTTCATGTTTCTAGCTTCTTTAACCCAAGCTTCTCCCATCATTATTGTATCATCAACAAATTGCTCATGAGAGCATCTCAGCAAAGAAGAAAAAGGTTGCAACCCTGAAATTTGACCTTTGATCACTAAGCTATGAATATATCTGCCAAGAATTTCAGCCATGATGGGAAACAAAATAGGGGATATGGGATCTCCTTACCTCAGACCTCTAGTAGGATGGAAGAAGTGAGAGGATCCCCCATTAAAAAGAGCTAAGGAAGAGACAGTAGTCATCAGCTACATTATGAGTTTGATCACTACTTCATCAAAGCCAAAGGACCTCAAAACACAATGGAGGAACTCCCAATCCACTCTATCATAGGCTCTCGACAGGTCCAATTTCATCATAAAACTTTGTTTCTTCGATGCATTAAGAGAATGAATATTCTCATGAACCACCATAATAGAGTCCAAAATCTGTCTTCTCGGCACAAAATCATTCTGCTGGGGAGAGATCATAGTAGGGAGAATGCTCAAAATTCATGAAGTGAGGACCTTAGATATATTTTTATACAAAGAATTACATAGGCTTATAGGTGTGAAGCCATCCACAATGTCAGCTCCCGGTTTTTTCGGAATGAGAGCTATAAAGGTAGAGTTTAGCTCTTTAAAAATAGATTTAGAACCAAAGAAGTCTTTGATCATTGAGCACACATTTTTACCAGTAATTTTCTAGAAGTGCTGGAAGAAGAACATCTGGAAAGTGTCCGGCCCAGGGTATTTTTCTCCTTCAAAAGAGAGCATAGCCTTCTTTATTTCAGCATCCGACGGTATAGCTTTGAGAAAAGAGTTTCCCGTATGATCCAGTATACCTGGAATGCAATCAAGAAGTTTTATTTGATCCACCACTCTAACATTTTAGTCTTTAGAAAGGAGGGTAGAAAAATACTCCATCATTTCCTTCTTGATTTCTTCTTCCTTTGTGATAACTCCTCTAGGGGCTGATAAAGAGTTGATTCTGTTAGAAGCTTTGTGTTTAAGAGTTGTAAGGTGGAATAATCTTGTATTCTTGTCTCTGGCTTTGAGCCATAGACATCTGGATCTCTTCCTCCAGAAAGTCTCCTCTTTAGCTATAATATTGTGGCAATTCGTAAGAACCTAATTTTCTTGGCATCTCAGATTATCACTTAAACCCTTTTTTTGAATAACATCCTGAATTTCTTTCAATTCCATTTGAGTTTTTCTTTTAGCTTGAAAGATTTCCCCATAAACATTCTTATTCTAGATTTTGACATTATTCTTGACATTAGCCAATTTCTTGACTACTTTAAACATCATTGTACTGTCCACCTCTATATTCCACCATTCTCTGATCTTATTCTCCAAATCCGGGTGGTCCAACCACATTTTTTCAAATCTAAAAGGATCATTTCTTTTTCCAGAAAAATATGATGTAGAGAAAGAGATAGAGAAATGATCTGAGCCAATCCTAGAGAGAGAAGAGAGAGAGAGCAGGAAAATCTTGTATACCACTCCGGGTTGATCAACGCTCTGTCAAGCTTAACTTGTATAAGATCTACTCCCACTCTACAATTTGACCAAGTGTAGTTTAATCCTTCCAGGTCAAAATCCATCAAACCTTCCTTAGTAATGAAGTCCATTAGGTCCTCCTTGCTTTCAACCTGGGATAGGCAACCTCCAAACTTATCTTCCTCCTTCAAAGGAGTATTGAAGTCTCCCATTATTAGGAAGTTAGGGTTATTATAGATTTGCTTGAAATCATGTCATTTCTTCCATAGTTTAAGTCTACCATTTTTCGTGTTAGGAGCATAGACATTAATCAAGATCCAATCAAAATTATCCTTAATACTTTGAACCTTCACTGCTAGGAAGTTTTTTTCTTCTTTAAGAATATGGCAGGCTAAGCTAGATTGATTCCAGAAGATAGCAAGGCCCCTCGAAGCCCCTTCTGAGCTGCTAGCAATACATATACCATTTCTCGTCAACTTGAGTCTTTCAACTTTATCTTTCATCATCTTAGTTTCTTGAATCAAAAGCATGTCTAATTTAGAATCTCTAACTAGATTTCTAACTACATCTGTTTATGGGGACCATTTAGTCCTCTAATGTTCCAAGAGATAATCTTCATAATTGATTTGGGGAACACACCTGATGGATAGTAAGTCGTTTTCCATCAGAAATATTATGTTTTTCTTCTTCTTCTCTCTGTGATTGTTCTAATTTTCTTCCTCTGTCTTGTTTAGGGGTTCCAATGTCAGCTTTCTGCTGCCCTCTGGTCAAGACTCCTAGTTTTTGACCCCCACCTTTCTTAGACAATTTAGAATTTGAATGCCCCATTATAATGTGCTCTGATTTCTTTCCAGATAATTTTCCATAGATGTTTTCTAATGGTGATATGTGTTCTTCTTTCCTAAACCTTTCTTATAGTTTCCCACTATAGACCAAGAATTTTCCTTATACTCCTCTACACATTTATCCATACCCATTATTTCCTAAGGAGAGATCTTCCCCTTTGGATCAGAATCCTATTTTTTAGGATTAGTCAGAGTGTTCTCTTCTTTCAGATTTACCTTCACCATCTGAGATTGTTGGTTTTTCTTCCCTTCCCGACTCTCTTCTTTATTTTCTTTCCTTTCCCTAAAACCCTCCATATTGGGAGTATTCAAAGCTTCCACCTTAGGATTAATTTCTTTCTCTTCAGTTTTAAGATGATCTCCATTTCAAAGTGGCAATGGATTCTAAGTTTTTAGTTATTTTATCTTTTCTTGAGGATCATTCTTGACCAAAGCTTGTTCAGTCTCATTCTGAGATGACCCATCTTTTTGGTCCCTCTCAGAAAACTCCTTCTTCTCTTTTGTACTTTCACTAATCTTCTGGTTCATTTCTTCGTGGTCCCTCTCAGTAACCTCCTTCTTCTCTTCTATACTTTCGCTAATCTTCTGGTTCATTTATTCTCCTTGAGGTAGATGATTAGAATTGATTTCCTCATTAATAAGTAGGTTACCGAGTTGCAAAGCATGTTTTACCGAGTAGAGTATATGAATAATAAATGCTGATAAGATCAAATTTAATATGAAGCGATGATGAGCTAGATGAGGAAATAAATTAAATGAAATTGGTTATATATAAGATGTACAAATGGGAAAATTCAATGTGAAGATCTAAGGTGAAGATCAAATATTTAAAAATAATTATGCGAGTTCCAAGAAAAAATACAATTTTTGAGGTAAAAGTGAAATGGTTTATCGAGTTATAATTTATAAGAAGATGATGAATGACTAAGCAAAAATGAAGGAAAATTGAATTAAGGAGATTAAGACACAAAAGTATGTCTATATAAAGGATGAGGAATACACACAGTGTATGAGGTTGGTGAATTGCATAGAAAAGGATAAGAAGCTAAAGAACAACATTTACGGAGCAAAATAGAGAAAGAGAGATCGAAAAGTCTACATTCTGAGAAAGAAATAAATGGATTATGTCACGTCAGTATTCAATTTAGCATAAAACATCTGACACAAGAAAATGTAGTTGTTATATTTACAGATCAAAGTTTACTATTTCTTATTAATATTTGTAACAGAGAAATCTCTTAACTGATTGGATTTAACCGTCCTATTTGTAAAATGTTGACTTAGGTGACATTCCAAAGAGTAGTCAAAGAGCTCTAACAAGGCCACTCCTAAAAGGGTGAAGATCTTAAAAGATCTGAGGTAAATCCCCTAATAGGGTCACATTTAGCATATGTGTTTGTAATCTTTAAAAAGATAAGTTCTTAACCAGGTATACTTCAGAAGGGCACATTTTTAATATAGGTTACGATTCCCATAGAGGTTTTTCCCAAATTGGGTTTCCTTGTTAAATCTTTTGTCATCTGAGTTATATCTGATATTAAGTGAGTTAATCCGACATTGCTAAGTTTGAATGATTGATTAACATATATGAGATGTATTGTTTCTTATGTTATTGATTTATTTGGTGAATTGGTTATTTACTATATTAATTATTACCAAGTGAATCAGTGAGTTCATTTTTAAATCTTTAATTTTTGATTTGTCTGATTCACCCCCTCTTAGTGTGATCAAGAAATCATCCACTCATACTTGCCATAGCTGAAGGGAACTTCTCAAAACCAACCGATAGAAGGAAAAGATTCGAAGCATGATCCTGAGAATAGCTCCCCATAGCAACATAAAAGAAGCCAAATTTGAGAATGAAGTACGTATCCACTTCACAATAAACTATGAGGAATGTAGGGAAACCAAAGATCTTCTCTTAAAGGCACTGACCAAACCTGAAACCATCACCAATGCCAAGAGAATGCAGGTGGGGGAAGCCCCTACGAAAGAAATAAAGGCACGCCCACCACAAAGCGTCTAAATAGAGTGCACAAAAATAGAGCCCCTGACAAAAACAACTAGCAGAACCCCACACACTAGACACCCACACCAGATCAATCATCATCATCATCCTCTAAATCCCCTCCCTATTCTACCCCTCTTGAAACACTAGAAGTTACAGCTCCACTCTTGCATGCCATCCAAATATATATATATTTTTTTAAAATTATGCTTACTAATGTTTTTTATGATTATTATTATCAATGTTCTCATATTTCATTTTGATTACTATGAGTGCCAATAATAAGTCCTAAATCATGTTTGTTAGATAAAAAGCCATGTTCAATATACATATCATCCTTTCATTTATGTTTTTTTTTGTATTTATCAAAAAACACAATATATGAGTTTTTAATATAAATATGCATAGATGAATACTTTATCTTCTTCACTTGATGTTTCTTATTGATTTGAAGGTAAGTATCAAGTAAATGATGTAAAAAAAGCTTTTAGTTTTTTTGTTGTCAAGTTATATTTAAATTTAATCATAAACATATGTTTGGCATTGGTATGAGACTATTTTTTTTTTTTAGCTTTTTTTTTTAAGTTAATTATATTTATATATTTCTAGATTTGATACTACTAGAAAATAATGTCAAAGGGTAGCTTCTTTTCTTTATTCAAATGAACTATTATGACATGACATCAAAATTCAATTGTGTAATTTTTTTAATCAAATTGGTGAATATTTCGTGAATGGTGATTTACGAGAAAACATTTTTCATGTATGAGACCAGTTAATACTAATTGCATTCAGATTCTGATTAGTGAAATGAAATATCAAAACAACTAGAGAAGTCAATCATTTGAATAGTACTCCACTCAATTATACTTAAACATGAAATTTTCTCTAAACTTAAATCTTTTTTAACTTGCTATTCTTGAAGATTATTTCAATTATATTATTTTATTTTACATACTAATTTAAATAATTTCAATACATTTTAGTGAATTTATAATGGCCTATAGTTAAATTACATCTAAGCCTATTAAAAATTGAACTCCAATAACAAATCTTATAGAGATTGGATATCAAAGAACTTCATTTACCCTTGAATAAATTTATCCTTAAGCATATCATTCAATGATAAAAATGAATGATATGCCATTGAAATGTGTTTAAACATGACAATATACAACATAATATAAAATGCCCAAGGTTCATCTACTGCCTTGCAAAACAAAGCACATATTGTAAATATATACGAAACAGAGAAACAAAATGAAACACAATACAAAGAAGACAAAGTACAATAGACACAATTTTATCGTGGTTTGGAAATTTGCCTAAATCCACACTCGAAGAAGGGAATCTATATATTAATCCAATGTCCAATCTGCAATCATTAATAATACAATACGTGACTGCCCATTTACAGAGAGCTCTTTGAATATGAAGAGACAAAGGAAAGTGAACATTCATGTGACCGTTGGGCTTCATATCCCAACAATCTCCCCCGTGAAGTCCAACCGGCACAGCCATGCAGTGTGGCATCCCTGCTTCCCATTTCAAAACTTAGACAACAGTGAGACCTTGAGAAAATCTCAACTGCACCAGACTTTGCTCTAGCACACTCCGAATGAGTCTTCTCCAAATCAAATTAGAATCAAAAGTATCTTCTTCCACATTATCTACATTTAATGCAGCTGAGGCCAAAATTACTTTTTGTATAATCTCAGCACCAAGTCTCTCCTCTGGATCTTCCATGAATTGTTTTAGTGCTGTTAGAAATGTGGATAAATTAACATAAATTCCTACAGCTTCTTTCCGTTCCAAATCTTTGAACGCCTCTTCTACTATGCGAAATAGAGAAGGCTCATTGAACAAGAGTTTCACCCCATTCATCGTTTGATTCAGGGTTTGATTCAGACTCAAAGTATCTCCTATTTGCCTCTGCTTCCAAGCTCCAAGTTTCTCACTGAACAAATGAGTGATATTGGGAGGAGGCATCGTGTCTACTCCACGCGGCAGAGAAGGACCACAGTCGCAGTGTTTATTTGGACTGCACAAAATTAATTTGGTTCACGGTCCCAAATCTAGTGTGGGACTGCATAATATATTTTACGTTCCCAAGTTTTGGAGTGGACCGTCAGCGCCAGAGGGGACCATTTGCTAGGTCAAGTGTGGAAGCACGTCCACATCAACACCATGCATTGTTGCAGTGCATCGAGGGAAACATGGGGTGAAATCCCCTATTTGGTTGCCGCTCTATGTCATACGTGAGCCTGCCTTCTTTGCTGCTGTAGAATGTGGAAGTTTCCCACACTCCACTCCACGCAAGTCTACTCTCTCTGCTACTGCCATAGAATGTAGATGGCCATTCACGTGTGAAGTGAATTGGGGAAGACAAGAAACATAATCCATGCCTTCGCTGCCCATGTTAAATGGAGTTTTGAATGAGGCATGCGGTCTGTCGTGCTGGAGATGATCCTTCTCTTTGGTAGCCGACATAACTTTGGTTGAAGGAATTTCTCCCCTTGGCACAGAATTTACTTCATCCCCTACCTGCACTGGTTTTACTTCTTCCCCTGCAAAATCCATAAAGGGCTAGAGATTTCTAATCAACCTCTTGGCTTTGAAAATGGTAATGGTAGGATCTATGGCCACCTGATTCTTGTCCGCATCCTGAATAAGGCGCTCAGTATAAGTAAAAACAACATCATCATTGGCTATGATCTCAACCCTATCATTGTCTATGATCTCAACCCTATCATGCTGCCACATGCCCACACAAGAATGTGTAGTACCTAGATCTATACCATTCATTGGACCCTCACCTCTACTGATTTGTGAATCTAGAACATTTTGTTGTTTAGCATACTCAGCGACATTTTGTGCCTCTTCAAACTGAATCTCCACACCACTGCTATGTTTGTGTTTGCTGGCACGAATAGGGGACCATATGGGTTATGTGGTGGCAAGTTCATTGGCAGCGTTAAAAAGATTCAAACTAGTTCTTGTCCCTTGCTAAGTGTTGTCACTCACGGTAGAAGTGCTTTGAATTGACTGTGTTGAAGAACCGCATGCCCCAGAAGTATCATCGAGTCTTCCTTCACCATTTGGCCTAGCTATCATAGGTTGAGGTAAAGGTCTATCATGACTGGCAGCGGTTGAAGATTTTCCCTTACCACCGTGGTCGCTATCATGTGTAAGCAGTGTTGTGGTAAAATAATCTCCAATGTGCTGCATACTACTCCATGAATTCTTTTCAAATTCTTCAGCCCTTTCAACTTCTTCCGCCAATTCAACTTCTTCAACAACCAACTTGTCATCTACCCTTTCATCTTCTTCTACAATGAAGTCTCTCACAGACTATTGTTCACTAAGAATAAGTGCTTCTTCATTATCCAACTACAACATCCTATGAATTTTGGAGGCAAAGGCATTCGGATTATCAAGACCGAACCCAGAAGTATAGAAATCTATTTGATAATAGACCATCACTAGGTCCTTAACAAACTTTCTAGACTTGTCTATCTTTTCCCTCTTCCGCAATTCTTTCATGGCATTTTTCTTGCATTGCACACCACCCGTGCGCTCAAGAATTGCATAAAGCTCAAATCTGAGAGCTCTTAAATCTTTTTCTGGTTCAGCTTTAGGCTTATCTTCCCAGCCATCCCACCAATGCACATGGAAAATTCTTTTAGCTTTTGCAGGCCTAGCATCAATCTCTACTGAGCCTAAACTTCCAAGAAATTCATCGATGACAAAATTGACTTCATCTTCTTGCATCTCTGCTCTAGCCTCACCTAGGCTCTGATACCAATTGTAAATATTAAACGAACAGAGAAACAGAATGAAAACACAATACAAAGAAGACAAAGTACAATAGACACAATTTTATCGTGCTTTGGCAATTTGCCTACATCCACACTCGAAGTAGGGAATCTATATATTAATCCAATGTCCAATCTACAATCGTTAATAATACAATACATGACTACCCATTTATAGAGAGCTCTTTGAATATGAAGAGACGGAGGAAAGTGAACAGTCATGTGACCATTGGGCTTCATATCCCAACACATATTCCTCTCCACATGCTTCTGACGGGTGTGGGCCAGGTGAACTAATGTTATAGACTTCTATTGCCATTAAAAACCTAGTGGGAAGAGAACACAAATGCTCAAGTTGGGAATTGCCTGTACTATAATTATTTTGTTTACATTCCTTTTTATTGTTTTTAATACTAGCGCTTGCAGGAGAGAGAGAGAGAGGGAGAGAGATTTATATAATTTTGTTCCAATGAGATTCCTTTCAATAATTAATATATCATTAATGTCAGATAATGAGATTCCCTTTAATAATTAACATTCAATTAGACAATCAAAGTCACATTACTATCTCTTTATACTTTTGATAGCTATTGTTTGTAAATTCTAATATTCAAATTTATTGCAACACATTTGAAAATATATTATTTATAACTATTTTATAGATATGTAAATCTAAAGAAAAGTGAGATTTTTTTAGAAAGATGGTAAGCCTTCTTTGTTCATAAATTACATTATAATATTTACTTTTGAATTTATTTGATAAATCATCTTATCACTTTATGATCATAACTTTAAAATTGTTGCTTAGTCAAAGTTATTTCTCATTAGATTTTTCGATCATTTGTAAACCTCTTCTATTAGATCAAACATCTCTTAATTTTATATTTTCTTGGTTAATTCTTTTTAAAATTTATCAAAAATTTATTTTCTTTTTAATTATCATTTCTTTGTACTTTTTAATTTATATTGTATAGTTTTTTTTCTATATGTTTAATATACTTCTTCTTTTTCCAATCATTGTTTTTGTTTCTTTATATTTGCTTGTATTTAATCATTATTAATTTTCTTGTCTAATTATTTTCTTCTTTTTATTGTAAGTTATCATTTTTTATTCTTTTTTCCTTCCTTCATATTTTTATATTGTTTCCTTCTTTGGTGTCCTTATTTCTTTCATATTCCTTACATTATTATAACTTTGATGATTACTTATAATATGAGTTTTCATCTGATTAATACTTTTATATCAATTTAGTAAGTTAATAATTGTATATATATATATTTCAATTGAAAGTTTTTATAAGAATTATTTTATTTTATTTTATTTTATAAAGTATTTTATTTATTAGATACATGCCTTACATAAAGTTTTAATCATTAGTTGCAAATATTTAATATAATATACAATGCTTGTTTGATTCTTATTTAAATATTTTTTTAATGCATAAAGAGTCATAGTCGAGATGATATTTATAAATTATAATAAAAGTGCATTAGTCATGGTTCAAAAACATACCGAGAGGAAAGAACCAACAAGAAACTTTCCGGTCATAG
The DNA here is from genome assembly GCA_018584345.1 of Thuja plicata. Classification (NCBI taxonomy): domain Eukaryota; kingdom Viridiplantae; phylum Streptophyta; class Pinopsida; order Cupressales; family Cupressaceae; genus Thuja; species Thuja plicata. The sequence goes on from MU226075.1 coordinate 638,141, forward strand.
CCCATACAACCTATAACTAAAATATAATTACATCAAAATAATATCTTGCCAATACCAAATTTGAAGAACACTATGCAGGAATCCTCCAGGAGCCCCATCCTAAAAAAACACTTTGGCACATCTTGAACCAAAATCTTGGGTGCCCTTCTTTTGCTTGTTACTACCCTTCGCTTTTCTTCCCTTACCCATGCTATATTTATTTCTCTCCTAGGCTTAAAGTTAAAATTCTGCATTTTAAATGATGCTTTTATAGCTTGCTCCAAATATAGCACAAATTATTAACATCTTTGTCAAAAGGATTAAAGAAGCCCTCTTATCTTTATCTTCATCCTTCCTAAATTTTCTGTGTTTTGATTAGGATTCCTTGTTGTTGTTGGGATTCCAAGGTCACCAAATTTTCTACCTCTTGTGAGTCTAAGAATATTAAAATAGACCTAATTGCCTAGTTGTGAAGGAGAAGAAGATCCTTTGATGTCGAAGTCCTCGGGGACCTCATAGCCCTCCTCTATCTTGTCATCTCCTCATGACATCTTCACAACTTTCATTTAAGGGGAAGAAAAATGAGGAATGTTCTCAAAATTAACCAAGAATCTGCTGCTAAATTACCAGTTGGATGAGATAAGATTTGGGTACTTCTTATACTATTGATATTCATTTTTTATCACTGATGTCAACATATGTTTCTTTGGAGAGTACATACTGCTTATTTGACTGACATAAGTGTACTAATACTATATGAATATTTTAGAATGATCAAAGTTGGTGATATGAAGAAGGATGTGTTTTGACCTTACTCCTAAGGTTGCTTGGATTTATATTGCATATTGAGGTTGTTACAGTTATTTTAGTGAATACTGGTTTTTGGACTTTGACTGTGATTCTTGACATAGAAGGAATCTGTGTTTTGGGTATATCTTATAGGCGAAGATATTTTAGGTGATGCAAGCTTAGTGAATGACAAAGGACATATTGAGGAATGTTTGGTATTGCTCGATTGTCATGAGAATGTTGGTGACATAAGATTTGACGTGTATTCTGGAGGAGACCTATTTGGTGGCCGACTTCAGAGATGTAACGTGTATTATGAATTGTGAGCATGGATTGCAGATCTTTGAATATAGATGATGTACTGTAATTGATGTTTACTTGTTTAGGTACCTTGTGTATCTTAGCAAGGGGTTAAATATTTATTTGTATATTGGAAAGCCTTAATTGGCTGACCTAATCAATTGTTTGTATATTGGGAAAGCTTAATTGGCCGACCTAATGAATTATTGTAAAAGGGTATATATGAGAGATCTTTTCTTTTCAAAAGATGTGGTAGAGATTGAAAAGGAAGAGAAGTGTGGAAGTTGGAAGGCTTGTTTGGATGTTGGATGTAGAGCAGAGTTTGTGATTGTTATTCTTCATTGGAACTGACCAAGCAAAGATAGTTTCTATCAGACAGTTCACTAGATTATATATTCTCTATATACACTTGTTAAGATTGTTAATCCTTGAGGGTGACTTTAACCTTCTTTGGGCAGTGTGCCTAGATAGTGAGCTCACTGTTACTCTTGAATCCTAATAGGGTTTGTTCTTTAACAGGGACTATGTACTGTAATGTTGTAACAAGCTCCTAACAGGGCTAAATCTTTAACAAGGATACTATACTCTCAGTACATCATTTTTGGGTGCTAATTCCCACCACGGTTTTACCTTTAACAGGGTTTCCTTGACAACAAGTATTGTGTTATTGTGTTTGCATTTACTATGTTAATATTTGAATTATTGTTTTGGTTTATAAAGTTTAAAGTTGAATAATCTATATCACAAATTATTGACCACCCTCTCAGTTATCTTGTCGACTGTTATTCCTAACAATTGGTATCAAATCTACTAGTCCTTAGAGAGAAATATTAACAGCTTGAGGTGATTGTAAACATGACTCGCTACAGGAAGGATAATATAAAATTTGATCCTGAAAACTTTGACAGTTGGAAAAACAAGATGAGAACACATTTTCTATGTTTGGGAATTGACTACTAGATGATCATGAAAAATAAAGAAAACATAGCGACTGAGGATGAATTGGGGAAGGATACTGAAGATGATAAGAATTTATTTTCATTTAATATGGTTGCAAGGGAATCTTTGATCAGTGCACTTTCTGAAGGTGAATTCATAGAAGTAAAAGACTTGGATTCTGCACATGAGATTTGGACAAGATTGGAAGCATTGTATATAGGAGATAAATTTACTAAACAAAAAAAGCTACAAAATTTGAAGAAAAAAATAAAATAAATGAATATGAGAGAAGATGAGAACATTAGGGCATATGCACAGAGAATTATAGAAGTGGTTACTGGCATCAAAAACTCTGGGGTTAATTATAGTAAGGAAGAAGTGATTGCTCACATACTCACATCTTTGACACCTATAAAGTATAGGCTATAGAAGATATTATACCATTGACACTGAACATTACTAGAGAGATGTTCATTGGAAAGCTAACTACTTTTGAGGCCGCAAAATTGGGATATTATTTACCTAAATTTGAGTTAATGTTTAAGGTGACTGTCCATAGAAACAAAAAGACCTTATCTGGAAATGTGAACATCAACAATGGTGATCTGAGAGAAGAGCTTGGAAACTATACTGATGAATGTGAACAAATACATGAGGAAGAAAGAAAGATAGACAAAGTGGTAGCACTGATTGCTAGAAGAGAAAAGAGAGGTAGGGGTAAATTTTAAGGCAAGTTACCTTTGAAATTTTTTTCATGTAATAAGCTTGGTCATTTTGCATCTCGATGTCCTACAAGGGTTCCAAAACAAAAATCTAAGTTTTACAAATCTATGTATTCAAAAGAGAAGGAACATTATTATGAAATTGAAGGTGTATCCGATGATGATGTAGAATATGAATAAATTGGTTTTATTTATTTTAAGGATGATGAACTATTGCATAAAGAAAAATCCCTAGTAGCCCGTGTTGAAAATAAATATGAATGGGTTATAGATAGTGGTTGTTTACATCATATAAATGGAGATAAAAACTAGTTTGTGAGTCTGAAAACATATGATGGCGGTGTTGTTTAATTTGGCGATAATACTCCTAAGCTTATTATTGGAGTTGGATCTATTTATCTAGATGGAAAGACTAATACTGACAATGTACTGCTTGTTGATGGACTTAAGTATAATCTATTGAGTGTTGGATAATTAGTGGACATAGGTTATCATTGTTGAAATTAACTGATAGGAAATGTTCTATCAAAAGTAAATCAGGAGACTTGATTGCATCTGGTACTAAATCCAGATGTAATGTATTTGCATTGAACACATCTCAAGTTTCTTGTTTTATAGTGAAGGTTGATGACAGTTGGTTATGGTACAAAAGATTTTGTCATGTTAACTTTGATAACATTGTAGAGGCGAGTATGACAAATGCTGTAAGAAATCTACCTAAGATTGTGAAACCATCTTACACTATGTGTAGAGAGTGTGTTATGGGGAAGAAGACTATAAGCACTTTTAAAAGGAAAGCTTATTCAGTAAAAGGAAAGTTTGATTTGGTGCATACAGATTTGTGTGGTCCTACAAGAACAAGATCTTACTATGGTGAAAAGTAATTTATACTTTTAGTTGATGACTTTTCTAGAATGATATGGGTTACATATTTGAGAGAAAAATTTGAATCAAATGACAAATTCAAGTTATTCAAAGCAAAAGTTGAGAATGAATCTAGTTTGAAGATAAAATGTTTGAGATCAGGAAGAGGTAGTGAGTTTACATCAGATTTATTTAATTCATACTATGAAGAGCATGGAATGGGATAGCAAAACAAAGAAAAAAAACAATATTAGATTCTACAAGAACTATGCTACAGGAAGGAAATGTATTACATGTTCATTTTGGAAATGAGTTGAGTAACTAAGAGGGGAGGGGTGAGTCAGTTACCACAAAGAAATTTGTCCCTTATATATCTTAAACAAATTTATCATTGTTGCTCAATTAACATATATATTCTACTGTCACTTGGTTAACATAGCAAATCTTAAGATATTAACTATGATCATCCTTTAGTAATTAATTACAGAAACAAAAACCATAAAGAAAATGAAATATACACATATAAAACCAATATTTAACGTGGAAACCCAATATGGGAAAAACCACCAATTGCAACTAGTCACTATTTTTCACTCTTCTGAAGTGAGACCTGCTAGGAACCAACCCTGTTGAAGGTTACAATAACATACTATTAGGTGTGACCCTGTTAGAGGATTTTATCACCCTATAAGGAATGGCCTTGTTAGAGGTATTCAAACACTTGAATGTAGAAATGTAACCTTGCGGGAGGATTTACAAAAGACTATTAAGTCTACTGTGTAAACAGATTTTGATCATTGCTACAAGTTTTAGCGATTAACAATGAATTGACCTATTTTGAAAAGTAACTATCTTTGTTGATTCAGATCTCTGATCTAGCTTTAATTACTTGATCCTCACTGATCAGATATCCTTTTCCAGCTCTGTGTGTTCTATCCTCAGTCAAAATCCCATTCAATTTTTCCTCCACACTTCATGTCATAAACATATATCTCACTTTCTTACTTTCACAATATTCAATCCAAACTTGACCTTATATATATATATA
>MU226075.1:642896-692964 GCA_018584345.1 Thuja plicata
TATATATATATATATATGATAAGCCTTGTCAAGTCAGCCTTAATGACCTTCCAAATAATCAATAAAACTTATTTTTGTGAGCTTCATATAACCAATTAACCATAAAATATAAACTACTATTAGTCGGCTATCACTAAAAGAATAACTCGGTTAATACTGAAATCCTTCAATGCCTGACCAAACCTATAATGCCTGAGTGAACTCGATTAGAACTAAAAATCACTTTGGTCATCTTCAATGCCCGAGAGTGCTTGGCATAAAGTAAGTGTTTTCTGATAGGATTAGACATTTGTGTAAACATCACTACATTTGTGTAAACATCAATGGTAATACACAATTGAATAATTGTCATCAACAATCTCCCTCTTTGGCATTGACAAAAACAAAACATGTCATAATACAAAGAATTAAATAGAGAAACAAATAGAAGAATAAAATATTATTAATGTCCTTAGCTTCATTTTGATTCTCATCGAAAAACTCCCTATGTCTTCACAACCACTAAAATACAAATTTCTTCATCTTACATTAATCTTTGTTCCTAATAAACTTTCTCCCTCTTTCATCAATCTCTCCATCCGTAATCTTTATGACATGAGTAATCTCTGCCTCTTTGACAGCCAATACCAAAGACACCATCCAATACACATCCATTGAAGTCATAATATACCTATTTGTACTGATTCATATGCAATAAGCTCTGAATATCTACATCAACATGTTAAGTCTGTTTTGTAGCTCAGTTGATGCATCACTAAACTATGTTTTTAGTGAGCCTCAGTTAGGGGACTTACCCCTAGCTTTCCTCTAAGATACAAAAATGCATCCTTAGGTAATGGTTTAGTGAATATGTCTCCAATTTTTTCTTTTGTATTCACATATTCCAATCTTACTTCCTTTTCCTTAACCAATTCTATCAAGAAATGATACTTTATTGCAATATGTTTAGTCTTAGTATGCATCATTGGGTTCTTTAAAATGTTAATCGCACTGTTGTTGTCATAGTAGATAATAACTGGTTCTTTGATTTCTTTCTTCATACCTAACAACAGCCGTTTGATCCATATGATATTTGAACAATTTATTGCTGCAGCAACATACCCTGCCTTTGCTGTAGACTAAGAAATGTAGTTTTGTTTCTTACTTGTTCAGGAGTCTAATCTCTTTCCAAGAAATAATGATCTACCACTTGTGATTTTTTTGTCATCAACACTTCCTGCCCAATCAACATCAGTAAAGGTCTTCAAATCAAAGTTTCCTCCTTTCTTATACCATAATCTGTAATCTCTAGTATGCTTAAGATATCTCAAAATCCTTTTGATATCCATTAATGGATTCTCTCTAGGATTAGCTAAAAACCTTGCAACAATATCGACTGCTAATATAATATCAAGTCTATTGTGAACAACATATTGAAGTTTACCAATCATGGATCTGTAGGTAGCCTAATTTACCTTCTTTGAATCATCATCCTTAGATAACTTATGTCCAATAGGCATACGTGTTTCAACTGGTCTGGAATCTTGTATCCCAAATTTCTTCAGTATCTCTTTGATGTATTTAGACGGGGTAATGTAGATACCATCCTTCATCTAATAAACTTTTAAACCAACAAAGAATTTGATTTCACCAAACATAGACATCTCAAATTCCTTAATCATAGCTTCTGAGAATGTTTTTCATAAATCATCATAGCTAGTAAATAGTATATCATCCACAAATATCTCTACTAATAGTATCTTGTTATGAGGTCCTTCTTTGATGTACAAGCTACTATTGTCATTAGTTCTCTGAAATCCATTACTTATCAAGTAACCAGGCAATATTTCATACTAGGATCTAGGAGCTTGCTTCAGTCCATAAAATGCTTTGTGCAGTTTCCAAACCATGGTCCTTTTGTTAGGATCTACAAAACCTTCAGGTTTCTCAATATAGACTTCCTCTTCTATAATTCCATTCAAGAATGCATATTTTACATCCATTTGATATACCTTGAATCCTTGGTGTGCAACATATGCTAGAAGAGTTCTAACTCCTTCAAGTCTTACAATAGGAGCACAAGTTTCTCCATAATCAATACCCTCTTCTTGAGCATATCCTTTACAAACTAGTCTTGCTTTGTTTCTGGAAACTTCTCCTTTTTCATTCATCTTGTTTCTGAAAACCCACTTAGTACCAATAAAATTCTTATATTTTGGTCTAATTACAAGAGTCCAGGTTTTGTTCTTTTCTATCTACTCAATCTCTTCATTCATTACTTCGATCTAGCTTTCATCATTCAATGCATCTTTAATATTTCTAGGTTCAATTTCACTAAGTAAACATGTACCTTTAATTTTGTTCCTTGTCATTATACCTTCTGTCTGATCTCCAATTATTTACTCAGGTACATGATGCCTTCTGACATACTTTGCAAGTATAGGTTCCTTCTTCTTTGATTTTGGGCTTGATCCACTAGGTTCTCCATGTTCAAAAGTTATGTTCTACTATTCTGTCTGATACTTGGGTTTCACTATCTAAGACTTGGGTGCCTCTGTCTGAGACTTGGGTGCCTTTGTCTGTGACTCAGTTCCCTCTGTCTGCGACTTGGATTCTTCAGTCTGGGACTCGATTTATTTAGTTAATAGTGCTAGTTGCACAGGTTGCAACAAGATTTTTTCTAATTAATTTAGTGGTTGACATGATTGTTGTCCAATCACCATTGCCTCTCTCTTAGGCATAGTATCAGGTTCATAATACACAAAATTATTGTAGTTCTCAGGCTCTTTGCTACTTTGTTCTTCATTTCTCTCTGCAAACTCATGAATCTTTACATGTACACTTTTTATGACTTTATGAGTAGTAAGATTCAAACATTAACATGTTGTTCTTTTGTAGGAGCAGCCTAGGAATATACCTTCATCACCTTTTACATCAAATTTTCCATTTCTTGCTTCCTTCAAGATGTAACATTCACTTCCTAATACTTTGAAATAAAAAACATTAAGTTTATAGCCATACCATAATTCAAAAGGTGTCTTCTCAGAACCTCTCCTCAGTTGAACTTAGTTCAAGGTGTGAATTGCAGTGCTGATAGCTTCCTTCCAGTATTTGGTAGAAACATTCTTTTCAACCATCAAGGTTCTCTCACAATCCATAATAAATCTATTCCTTCTTTCTGCTATACTATTCTATTGTGAACTGTACCTCGAGCAGATACTTGTGTCTTGATTCATGTCTCATTGCAGAATTCATTGAACTCACTAGAAATGAATTCTCCTCCTCTGTTAGATCTTAGGCATTTAAGTTTCTTTCCTATTTATTTTTCAACTCTGGCAAGGTACCATTTGAATTTTTGAAAAGCTTCTGATTTTTCCTTGAGAAACATAATAGTTATCATTCTGGAATGGTCATCAACAAATAGAATAAAATACTCCTCACCTGTGTAATGTGTTGTTCCAATTTGTCCACGCAAATTAGTATGCACTAATTCCAAGACTTCTTATATATTGTAATTCTTTCTCTTGAAACTAGTTTTGCACATCTTCCCAATTTGACATTGTTTTCATATTGCTAATTTAGGTTTCTTCAAAATAGGAATACCTCTTACTCTTTTGTTCTTGCTTATGTTGATGAGGTTATCAAAATTCACATGACACAAATTTTTATGCCATAACCATCTTTCATCTATTTGTGCAATAAAACATGAAATTTCATTGAGATGAAGATAAAATAGATTACATTTTGTTGACTTGCCAATTCCAACTAGGTTTCCTTGACCATCCAGGAGCTTGGCCTTACCATTCATGAATTATACCTTGAAACCAATGTTATTCAGCTGTACTACACTTAGTAGATTACACCTTATTCCTTGAACCCAATAAGAATTATCACATTTGATTCCTTCAGTTAGAGAAATACAACCTTTACCTTTCATATAGCAGGGTTCATCATTCCCTAAACTGACACTCCCACCATCATAGTGCTCAAGATGTTCAAATTTTATTTTATCACTAGTCATGTGGTGAGAACAACTACTATCAATTATCCACACTGTTGGAAATATGTTGAGTCAAGGTGACTGAGAGGGGGGGAATCACAAACCATTAAAACTTAATCATTTTAATCCAATATTAGATTATATAATCTGATCGCATCCCTTAAATGAAAAGCAATAAAACATCGACAATGTTTGACACAATATTTTCCAAATAGAAAGTAAAACTGGGGTGGGATAGTACCCACAAGATTTATTACTACAGTATAAATTTATCATGTTAAATCTTACAATTGACCACTTCTGATGGCCTTCCCTGTTAGGAGCAATAAGGACTATTAGGTCCACCTTGTGAAAGGATTTGGTACAAAACAATCAAGTAATTCAACTTTGTTAGGAGATTTTTAAAGGATTGTTAGGTCCACCTTGTTAGAGGATTTTGCTGATGCACTAGTTAGGATGAACAAGTAGATGATCTTAAATGCAACTCTGAATTACAGAATAAGATTCAATGATATAAAATAATCACTTGACTATGATGGATGAGTCTCTACTGTTCCTTATACTACTATAGCCTCTTAAACAATCTACGACTTCATATTTGCATACATGATTCTACACATATATTCACACATTTGGATAAACAAAATACTTTATATTTATACCTTATCCAAATCAAATGCAACTATAAGTTGGCTTCCATAAGATAAATTAATATCTAACAATATAAGCTAAGTCAGCCCAAAACTGTTACTTGGGTGCAGTGATCCACTTCGACAATATACTGGCACTTGGGTATTATGCTGTTACTTAGGAAACATACTAAACTTTGGAACTCGGGCTACTCTGTGTACTTAGGGTACATTGATCACTCAAGTAATACTGATTACCACTCTCTTCTTGGTTGACACTTCCACTACTCAGGTTATAGTGTAACTACTCAGGTTGCATTGCTGGCTCGGTCAACATTGTGATGACTAAGTGTTTTGGCACTAATTGAAAATATGTCTTTCCATAATGTCATCAATCTCCCCCTTTGTAATTAGTGACCAAAAACACTTATCATGTTCAAAAAATTCTCAAACTTTTGAGTAAAAACTCCCCCTTACCATAAGCTTGGGTACTTGCTCGGGTTTTGACAATAGCTCTGTGGCTCGGTTACAACTGACTCTTTTTTTTTCAAAATTATTTTTTTAACACTTATATTACTCTCTTCTCTACTTCTCTTTCGTACATGTATTTCCCTATATATATCTTATCTATATAAATTTCCCCCTTGTTTTTGACACAAATGCCAAAATATATCTATATGGTAATACCAAAATAGGATAGGAAATCACTATGCACCTTTAAAATATGAGACAAAGTATTGTCCCAATTATCCTGTAACACCTTCAATATGTGTAACTCTATCTGTATCTCTATTGATAGCTCCATCATAAGCTCTACAAATGAAAATTTGTTGTCATGAATAAGAGTCCTGGCATGAGCTATATACTTCTGCATTACATCCATGTGTGGAAGGAGTTGGCTCTGCATAACTATGAGAGATTCTCTTGTCCTTTCTTCTTCCCTTAGTAATTCAACCTGCATGTTTTTCAAATACTTAATTTTCACAAAATGTGTTGAACTTGAACTCGGGTTAAGTGCCCACTGATTCACACTTCCCTTCAGATCTATATCTACCTTTGTCAGCTTTGTCTTGATTTCCATTATGAAGTTTGAAGTATCACTTAGCTTTCCAAATAATGAAGCAACATTATTTACTGTAGTTTCTAGAGAGATAATGAGAGAATTTAGCTTTACTTGATCAATTGCAATCTTGGTTGCAACATTCTCTAGAAATTTGTTCTCAAACTTTCTTTCTGCCTTCTGCAGTAGTTTTTCTTGACCACTTAAATCTTTATTGAAATTTTGGACTATGTCTACAAGTTGGTCCATAATAGAATCACTCTCATTTACTTCTACTTCTAGTGGATCTAATAATATACCTTTTATGTCTTCCAACACCCTGTTTCTCTTCTTTTCTGCTCAGAGATTTTGTTGTGTAGCTCTTTTCTCCCATAGCCCCCCTAGTGTATCCATATGATCTACTATTATATTGGATAGATCCCAGTTTGGAATCACAATGTCTTGCTCAAGATCAATATCATCACTTTTTATTTCTTTTCCTTTTCCACTGTCATTAGGATTGGGTGAAGGAACAATTTCCTTACCTTTTCCACTATCATGCATATCCTTTCCTTCCTCAATTTTCTCCTCAGTATTTAGTTGGAATAGATCATTGATATTTTTTGCACCAACTGTAGGGTTTGAATCAACTATAACATCAATTCTCACTTAAAGAATATTCATAGTTGTGTTTTGTGACTCGGTCAGGCTTCGCCTAGTAGTAGGTGGATCCTAGTGCTCAGTCCCTACTAGTCCAAATGTATATTAAGTATAATTGTGTTTGATCAGAGACAAGATGATATGAATAGGTGATTAGGGTAGGGATGCCATTACCTCTACTACTATTTGTTCAGCATGGGATGCTTCAATAGATTCTACCTCATGTAAATCTGCATCATCAGTCTTTTCTTTATGGTCTGTACTCGGTACTTCTATCTTGGCTTCTTCTTTGACTTCCAAGACTGTCTTCCATATCTTTGTAGGAGCCTACACCACATCCTCTATCTTCTTGTTCAATACCTAAAATGTTCTGAACCTTGGAGTGTGATTTCTTTCATATTTGGTCATGGCCTCTTTTACCTCTTTGTTTGTCATAGTAGGCATGACATGCCTCAAGGTTTGTTCTCTAAAATCTTTTCTTTTCAAACTGCATTGATTAAGGGAATAGATATTGCCTTAAATAGGTCTTTAGGCATGTGACTCTTCAATTTAGATGGATCATACTTCCATCTAGTCATCTTCTCTACAACTGCTTCCTCAATTTTCTTCTGTTCATCCTTTGTTCTAGAAGCACAATTCAGTGATTTTGGAGAGCTCATACCACTACCTTCTCTTAGGGCTTTAATTTACTTCTCAATGGTAGGTGGGGTATTCTTGAATGTGATTTCATCTTCTTCATCTTCCTTAGGCAATATGAGTTTCCTTCTAGATCTTATAGGTTTGCTGGCAGTGAGGACACGAGTAGGGGCCTTAGGTGTTTTCTTGAGAACTAGCCTCTTTTTCTTCTTAGGAGGCTCTGATTCTACCTCTTCCTCTTCCTTTTTAGAAATATCATCTTCTATCTTAATTTAATCTTCTTTGCTTACTAAGATAGAAGGAGGAGAGTCTGAAGTCTTTCCATACTTCTTTCCAAACTGCTCTAACACCTTCTTTCCTCTTTTCACAATCTTAGGAATCTCAATCTCTATTGAAATTCTTCTCTTTGATTCTTCATATGTACCAAGGTATGGTGCTTTGGGGTCAACATGCTCATTCAAAAGAGCTTCAATGATGTTCTTGGTATCATCTATGTTAACCTCATATGCAAGAGGTTTAACCCATGCAACCCTAGGTTCGACTGCCTAAATATATACTTTATCAAAGTCAACTAGGAAACAAAGATCATCCTTGTGGTCTTCAAAAAATTGTTTAGGAATTCTATACATATTATGCATCTTCTGTCTAAATTCCTCAAAATATGCGTCCATGATGCTCTCAAAATTGTCACCTAATTCAGCTATGAACTCATTTATCTGATATATTATAGGTTCATCCTTCTTCCAAAAAACTATGCCTTTGGAAGGGAAAAACTTCTGAATGTAAAAGAATATGCAGACCATAAGAGAACCAAACTTACATGGATTGGTTTTTGATACTTGGATTCTTTCCATGTTCTTTCCTAATTGGATCAGCTACAACTTGACAAGGTCAAATGAGAGGTTGTTCTTGACCACGTTGTATGCCAAGTCCATAGCCTCACATGGTATGTTGTTAGGTCTTCTAGAACTATATATTTTGTGAGCAATAACATGAATCCCAAACTTCAATTCCATGTCATTTACTCCATGTAGTTTCATGCCTCTATCATCCCACTCAAAAATAGTCTTCTTAGCTAGGTCATCCCGAGGTAGGGTTTTGGTGGCTTTAGAATTATCCAACATAGGATACCCTATAAAATAGTGTACCATTATATTGGTAATCTTCACTGGTTTCTCCAGCCATAGCTGCATGTTGTGAACACAGCTTAGAATGAATCTAATCCACTTAACCTTGAAATTCTTTGGCATAAGCATGATATAAGTCAAACCCTTAAATTCTAGGTGTTTATGTTCTGGATTCACAGAGTTTATCATATGAATTTTTCATTTCCAATGTCCCTAGCTAATTAATTAGGCAATGATAGAAGGCTCAAATGTCATTAATCATCAATACCCTTGGAGGAATTAGGGAATGAGCTTCCATCGGGTCTATCTCCTCTACAACCGCTGAATGAAGCTTAAACTTAGGAGGTTCACAGATAGAATTCCTAACCAACATCTCAGATCCTTTCTTAACCTTGTTGCTGGATGTATATGCCATTATGCTCGGAGGTTTGATAAAACTTCACAAATTAAAACTTTTGAATACAAATTCACTCTGAATCAATTAAGGCACTCAACCACTCTACAAATTGAAAACTTTGTAACTAATAATACTTGCAATTCATATTTTATAAGAGATATTACCGTTGATTTTTCATTAAATTCTCCATATATGGTAGTTGGCATAGCTCAAAATGAAGCTCGGCGAACACTAGCTTCTATATCCTCAAAACCATATAACCCGCTTAACTCAGTTAAGCCTGTATAACTGGGGTGTTACTAAGATCTTGACTTGGTTAAAGCTACAATGTGTCCTAGTACATCAATATGTTGATTTGGACTTACTATCATGTCTGGAACTGATGTAGGATGGCTTGTATGCACAGTTCTAGTTGTCTCCTTGCATGTTTATTCAGAGATGGTAGATCCACCCAATTCACTACTTTTGGTGCCATTCGATCCTTCATTGTTTTGATCTTAAATTTTAGGAGATTTAATTACCTACTACTAACTCATCTGAGTTTTGATTTCAAAAATTTTTTCTTTGCCTTTCTCAAAACAAGTATCCACTTTTTCTTTGTTCATGCAATTCTTGCTTAGATGACCGATTTGTTTACATACATAACATCTCTTAGTAGGATTCCTTTTTCTGAGGTGAGTCTTTACACAATTTGTACCAATATGCCCATATTCACCACAGTGACAACATCTGCTCCATGTTTTGTAATCCCAACAAAAAATTGCTTTAGCTAGTTGTTCAGCAGGGTTCCATTTCTTAGTTCTAGACTTAGAGGATTTGTGACCTTGTTTGTTACAATTGAAACACTTTCCTTCAAACTTAGGTTTCACAGTGCATTCACTTTCCCTATGTCCATTTTTTTTTCATCTGTAGCATTTACCATTAAACTTTGATTTTCCATTTCTCCAACACTTGTTTGTTGTGTTCCCTGACTTGTCACAATGATTACAAGTAGTTTTTATATTCTTTTGAGTTCCTTGCTCTGAGGATTCACCTTGTTCAATATAATCTAGTCCAGTTGTCCATGCTGTCTGAGTTGAGTTTTCTCTATGAACTGATCCATGCTTCCCTATGAATTCATCACACTCTCATTGGTTTGTTTTTCAGTATTGAGATCATTTTGCAGTCTTTCAATTTCTGTCCTCAGATTGACAATTTATTGATTTACAGTATTGAGTTGATTTATCATATATGCTTGCTGAAGTGACAAATGATGGATTTCATTTTATTTATCTTCTAATCTTGTACTCAACAATATTTTATCTTCTTGTGTCAGTTCTCTGTCATTTTCTACTTGACTCTTTTTTCCTATGACTTTGCATATTCAGAATGAATGAATTTCTTGTTCTCTTTTCAATTTTCTGACTTATTCATATAAATTAAGATTATTTGCAAGTAGGTCTTCAATTACTCCATTTTCTTCTTCAGAACTTCTTTCTTTGCAGAAGTCATCAATTTTTTTTCTATGTATCTTTTGTCATTCATCTGTACTGCTAAATCTTTTCTTCTTTTTAGATAAAGAGAGAGTTTCTCCTTCAGTTTCTTTATCTAATCCATGGCCACTTGTAGATCTATCTTTTCATTTTAAATGGCTTTCTCCAGTCTGTATATTTCTATTGCCTCTGATCTTTTGTCAAGTTGTTAAACTTGTGTAAAGAGAACCTTCTGCTCTGATACCAATTGTTAGAAATATGTTGAGTCAAGGTGACTGAGGGAGGGGGGGGGGGGGGGGGGCTGAATCAGGAACAAATAAAACTTATTCCTTTTAATCCAATATTAAATTATCTAATCTGTTTGCATGCATGAAATGAAAAGAAATAAAACATCCATAATATTTGTGTAATATGGAAAATAGATGGATGAGGGGTTTAATGTATGATATAAAATGGATACTTTTGTTACATTTGAAATTAGAAGGTTTATTGAAATGTGTGGGGATTAATATAAGATGTTCCTTCTAAACTCAAATACAAAAAGGAAGGATCAAAATTTATTAACTCCAAAGGAAGGATCAATGCATAAGTGAATAGATCTATTGGAAATGAGATCAAAGAGGAAGACCTTAGATTCTGTTTATAGAAAAGAATGTGTGATAGGTTTAGAAAGATTAATAACTTTAATTGAAATGAATAGGAGAAAATTACTATACTTGAAATGTTATAGACCTGAAGAATGTTGTTTTCGGGGGCCTGCACTGAGTTTCTGGAAAATCTTCAAATGGATCTAGAACAGAAATGTAGAGACAAACAAAACCCATAGATCTTTTTCTGATCTAGCATAGTTTCTATTTTGACCCTCAAGTCAATGTCACATTGACCCAAAAATTTTGATTCTGACCTAGGGCAGAGCCGACCTCCAATTCTGACCCAAAAATCTCTGATAGAAAATATATTTCCTGATCCTGATAGTTTACTGAAAAGGGTATCTGAATTTGCACTCTAATTCTCTGTTCTAAACCTGTACCTACAAGAAAAATGGTTTGTTTGTTGGGGGGGAGGGGTTTTTCATGGTCAAACCCAGGTTTTGGAATTAACCTTATAATTGAATTGAAATTTCATATATAAAAAAAGTAAATAAACAAATTCACCTTGCTTATATAGAAACCCTTGTGGCGTACTCAAATCCGTCGATCCACAAGTATGTATGCACCAAATGAATGTAGAATTTAGAATGTAGGATGTCTCAAATCAAATTGCGTTTGGATATTCAACACCAATCTTGAATGGATCTTGGAATAGGAAGAGGCTTTGAGGAATGTGGATGAATAAATCTTCACCAAGAGAGCTCCATAGAGCTTGAATCCTTCAATGGCTACCAATGGATCTCCTTGGTGAATTAGATGTTTGGATGCTTGAATTCTTGAGATTAGATGCTTGCTTCAATATATCATGAATAGAGTTGTCTTTCACCTTTAGATTTCACTTTTTTGAGTCTTAGAGAAACTGAGAGGAGAAGGCTTCCTTATATACAAATCTATGGTACAATCTTCTAGAGATGCCTACATAGGAAAATAAAATTCCAATTAGATCTATATCCTTAGAAGAGGACCTATATTAAATATATTTAAGAGTCATCATTTTGGAACCCAAAACAACTGACCCAGAAATGAGAATTAAATCTTTCTGAAGCCCGACATCTGGAAACCCTAGAAACATGAAATCTGGACCTTGGTTCAGCAAAAAGTGGATTCTAACCTATGTTAAGGTGGAGGTTGACCTTGACCTAGAAAGATCAAATTTGACTCTGAGGTCAAAAATATCAGTTTTGTGGTTTAGGATGTCAGAAACAGGCCAGAGAAAAGTAGGAAATGAGGCAGAATAGGGGGAATCTAGATCCAAGTCAGAGACCCATTCAAGGTGCTTGACATGACCCCAAACCACTTACTCAGAAGGCTAAACAAGTCCACAATGGAAGTGCTTCCATTTTCTAACTCTAATTTAGCCCCCACTTTAGCAAGAGTATGGACTGGATGCAAAATCTTGGTAAAAGAGATCATAAAGAAAATATAATCTTATTGAAATAAAAAGGGATAAAGAAATCCTCAAGCTCCCATGGAATTAAGCTTTGGTCAACCCTAAGATTATGATAAGAGAGACATCACTAGTCAGAGAGAGAGAGAGAGAGAGAGAGAGAGAGAGAGAGAGAGAGAGAGAGAGAGAGAGAGAGAGTAGNGAGAGAGAGAGAGAGAGAGAGAGAGAGAGAGAGAGAGAGAGAGAGAGAGAGAGAGAGAGAGGTTAGCTCACCAAATAAGATGTGTGTATCTCACTGTGAACCACAAAAATGATAAGATGGCCCACCAAGCAAGAACTTGATAGTCACCCCATAAAGTTGTGCACCTTCTGGAAAATTTGTGTATGTATGTAGTCTGTCTTCTAATGACTTTTATGAAGTACCCATGGATCCATATCCTTATATCACCATGGAATACATTTTTAAAATGTGTATGTCTTAAGGATTTAGAAACTTATGTGTGTTACCTTCTGAGGATTTATCATATTGAATTGTAATTGAATGGGCATCTCTTCAAGATTTAGCAACTTATGTGCATTACCTTCTGAGGATTTAGCAGCTTGCAAAACAAAAGGTTAGAACAAAAATGCATAACATAGAATGAGGGAGGCTATATATATGCCCCCTCCTTAAAATGACAAAATACATACTACTTTGACATGTTAAGGAAATAAAAGAAAAGGATAAATCCTTCTTCAACAACAAGATAATATCCATAGACAACACCCAATCCAAGACAAGAAAGTCACAACTCCTATGAGGCCACGGAAGGGATGAATGCAAAGAGATATTATGCAAGAAGTGAAAAAGTAACCCTTGTGAGGGATAGCACATTATTCAGTTTCCAAGGTGAGATTTATCAACCATAGAAACCCAATGTTAAACAATGAAATAGGTTATGATCAAGGACATAGATCCGCAATGCAAACCAAAATTTTCATGTATGATTGGATATCACATAATAGATAGATACTGGTTGACCAAGGGAAAAGTGGATATTGGAAAGACAAAAAAGAAATAGATGGAATCCTTGCCCCCCAAGTGTAGGAAAAGGGATGAAAGGGGAAGTATTATATCACTCACAACACTATGCAAGAAAATGAGCCCCCCAAGGACTAGGCTAACATTATTTACATAATTTAGAGTTCCATAATAGGAACATAAATTTTATTTAGAGAAAATAGGATTGAAATACAACTCATTGCCACATGATATATAAATAACTTTACTATCAATGAGCTACCTATTCTTATAATGTAAAGCTTGACATTCTTTAGTAGAGTGATCATGAAATCTATGATACAAAAAAAGGAAGAATCTTCAAGTGTGGACTATGTTTCTTTTTGCGTCTAGGTCTAGTAATCATCTTAGCACAAATGTGTTTAGGCAAAATAACTTCTTGGTCAAACTCCTTCATAGGTTCATCATGTTTTGAAGTGTTACTTGAGATGTTGGTAAAATTGATGTTTTGTTGCGGGCTAGGCCTCAGTATTGTTTCTATTTAGTGATTTAAATGCTTTTATCCTTTTTGTAATGTTTGTAACAGGTTTCGGGTCCCCATAAAACCTATTTTTACCAGCAGTAAAAAACATTGATGTGTTGTTGAGGATTAAATCCCAATCCATAAGAATGCTCATGCCCCCCATTTTGTAAGGGCATTTGAATTACCTATTTATGCTTACCACATCCTTGACCATATAATCCTTGTTTAACTTGTAAATGATAACCAGGACCATAACAAGAAGCCATATCAGAAGAAGTCAATGGAAATTCAGTAGTCACTATGTCATCATTAGTAGGTTTGACAGATCCATAGTGGGTAGAAGTAGTGAAAAATTTATTACAAAGGGAATTAGAAGTAGAAGAAAAAGATAATTGTTCAAACTCTCTTTGTTGCTTCATAAAATCAAGATCAGAAACCTTATAGTCTCTAATAAAGATAAGATTAAAATCGAAGGTTCCCCAATCATCTCCAGGAAGAGCATTAGAGGAAGAAGGATTACTATTAGGAATATGAGTATTGTGGGTTTGAATATTCAAAAAAGGATTTTGTGCATCATCCCCATGAAGTGCATACACCATGTTGTTGTGAATAAACTTGACTTTACAGTGAAGGGTGGAAGGAACAACATGCATCTCATGCAACCAAGGTCTACCCAAAAGGAGGTTATAATTAAGAGGTCCAAGCATAACATGAAAAGGAGTATTCAGGATGACCAGACCTACCTTGATAGGTAAGGTAATGATGCCAAAAATTTTCTTGTCAGTGTTATCAAAGCCACGTATAGGAGCATTGTCAGGTTGAATAGTTGAAAGATTGGCTTTGATTTCTTAAGCATGTCCATGCTACAAATATTAAGACTAGATCCATTATCAGTCAAGGTCCTATGAATGGTACTCTTACTGATAGTAACAACAACCATAAGAGCATCATATTGATTTTTTACTTCTTTAGAACGTAAATCCTTTTGAGTAAATACAATGTTAGAAGGACATGGGGTAGCATGCATGCATTGTAAGAAGGCATTGATGTTCTCTTGATTACAAGGTAGAGTGGGAAGAGTTTCTAGAGATTTTTGCAAGGCTTCATGGTAGGTAGGTGAAGTTTAAAGAATCTCCCATAAAGTAATCTTGGTAGGGGTATTGCATAATTGGTTTATCAAATCATACTCCTTGCTAGGAAGACACGGTGGAGGAGGAAGAATGTGTTGATAAGGTGTAAAGAAGTAGGAACCACCGGATTAGGTTGAGGGTTATTCCTTGTATGATAGGTGTGAGCTACCAAATCATTGAAAGACTCTAAAGGCTTCATAGGTTTACCTTTGATAGTAATGCAAGGACAACCTTTGATAGTCAACAAGGGTTTTGGATAAACCATGTTAGTTATCTCACCACTACAAATAGATTCACAAGAAGGAATAAAAGAAGATATCCTAGGAGGAGATGAGGTAGGATCTTGATTCTCCATAAGATCATCACTAAGAGGGAGAGCATTAAGGGAATTCATACCATTCTCTGCTAAATGCCTCCTCACTAGAAGGAATCTCAAATGGAGGTAAAGCATCTATAATGTCTTCTTCTTTCTCTAAAATGTCTACATAAGGGGAGTGTTTTTTAGAAAAAAGAGTCACCGTCATGTATGAATATGTCATCCATTAATAAATCACCCTCTTGTATCAAAGCTTCTTCAAGAGGAGAGGATAAATAAATGTCTGTATCCAAGGGTTCATGCCAAATAGGAGGATCATCCATAATGGCTTCATGAGGAAGAGAGTAATTGATATCCAAATCCAAAGGTTCATCCCAAATAGAAGGATTATCATCCCTATCAATAAAGCCCATTGTAGGAGCACCATAAATCACTAAAGCTTGATACCTAAAGGGGAAAGAAGGTAAATTATATTCTAAAGTAGGATCATAGAAAATACATATATTAGGAGAAGAATTAACATTAATACTCAACTCATCTCCATAAAGAAAAATATGATGCAGAGAAAGATTAAAGTCATCTTCTTGCTCTAATATATCCTTACAAGGTAATACAAGAGAGAAAAAAGCAACATCACAAACACTAGATAAAGTCTTTCTAGGTGTAACATCATGCAATGGTAAGGTAAGAGGAGGATGTTGTTTAATCCCAAAAGTTATAGAAGCATGTTTGGTAAACACTTGAAACAACTTGTGTAACATGATAACAAATAAAGAAATGTATAGAAAATAGAGCTAGATATATCAAAATGCATTCAAATGAAATGTATGGGCACGAAAAATGTAAATGTTTTTGTATTTATAAAGAAATGTTGTGATTTTTAATTTTTAACATATAAATGCAATAGCATAAAATAAATTTACTTTTAAATGCATGGAAGATCTAACAAAAGATGCAAATCTAACACCAAAAAGAAAGAGCTATCTATCACGGGTTCACCAAAATGTAATATGGAAAATAGATGGATGAGGGGTTTAATGTATGATATGAAATGGATGTTGTTGTTACATTTGAAATTGGAATGTTTATTGAAATGTGTGGGGAAGATAAGATGTTCCTTCTAGCCTCAAATACACAAAGGAAGGATCCAAATTGATTAACTCCAAAGGAAGGATCAATGCATAAATGAATCAATCTATTGAAAATGAGATCACAGAGGAAGACCTTAGGTTTTATGTATAGAAAAGAATGTGTGATAGGTTTAGAAAGATTAATAACTTCAATTTAAATGAATAGGAGAAAAGTACTAACCTTGAAATGTTACAGATCTGAAGAATGCTAATTTTGGGGGCCTGCACTAAGTTTTTGGAAAATATGCAACCAGATCTGGAACAGAAACGTAGAGATGGACAAAACCCAAAAATATTTTTCTGATCTGACACAATTCTAATTTTGACCTTCATGTCAATGTTACCATTGACCCAGAATTTCTAATTCTAACCTAGGGCAGAATCGACCTCCAATTCTTACCCAAAAAGCTTTGACAAAAAATCTGTTTCTAGATCTTGATAGTTTGCCAAAAAGGGTATCTGAATGTGCACTCCAATCTAGTTTTTCGAACCTGTACATGCAAGAAAAATGGTTTTTTTTTTTTTTTTTTTTTTTTTTTTGGGGGGGGGGGGGGGGNTGGGGGGGGGGGAGGGGTTTGCCTTAGTCAAACCTTGGTTTTGGAATTAACCTTATAATTGAATTGAAATTTCATAAATAAACAATGTAAATAAACAAATTCACCTTGCTTGTATAGAAACCCTTGTGGCAGATTCAAATCTATGGATCCACAAGTATGTATGCACCAAATGAATTTAGAATGTAGAATGTAGGATGTCTCAAATCAAATTTCTTTTGGATCTTCAACACCAATCTTGAATGGATCTTGGAATAGGAAGAGGCTTGGAGGAATGTAGATGAAGAAATCTTCAACAAGAGGGCTCCATAGAGCTTGAATCCTTCAATGGCTACGAATGGATCTCATTGATGAATTGTATGATTGACTGATTGAATTCTTAAGAGTAGATGCTTGTTTCAATAGATCATGCATAGAGTTGTCTTTCATCTTTAGATTTCACTTTTTCAAGTCTTAGAGAAAATGAGAGGAGAAGGCTTCCTTATATACAAATGTAGGGCACAATCTTATAGAGAGGCCTACATAGGAGAATTAAATTCCAATTAGACCTTTATCTCTAGAAGAGGACTTGTATCATATATAATTTAATATTCATCATTTTGGAACCCAAAATAGCCAACCCGAAAGCGGGAATTAAATCTTTCCGAAGCCCGACATCTGGAAACCCCAGAAACTTGAAATTTTGACCTTGGGTCACAAAAAGGTGGATTTTGACCTAGGTCAAGGTTGAGGTCAACCTTGACCTAGGTCAAGGTTGAGGTTGACCTAGATCCAGCAAGGTCGATTTTGACCCTGGGGTTAAAAATCTTAGTTTTGTAGTTTAGGATGTCAGAAACAAGCCATAGAAAAGTGGGAAATGAGGTAGAATAGGGGAGAAATCCATATACAAGTCAGAGACCCATTCAAGGAACTTGACATGACCCTAAACCACTTACGTGGATGGCTAAACTAGTCTACAATAGAATTTCTTCCATTTGTGGACTATACAGTTTGACACAATAGTTGGTTACCTAGAAACCTTCCAAATAGAAAGTAAAACATTGGTGGGGATAGTACCCACAATATTTATTAATGCAGTATAAATTTATCCTATTAAAGCTTACAATTGACCATTTATGATGGACTTCCATGTTAGGAGGAATAAGAACTATTAGGTCCACCTTATGAAAGGATTTGGTACAATACAATCAAGTAATGCAACTCTGTTAGGAGATTTTTAAAGGACAATTAGGTCCACCTTGTTAGAGGATTTTGCTGATGCACCTATTAGGATGAACCAGTAGATGATCTTCAATCCAACTCTGAATTGATGAATAAGATCCAATGATATAAACTAATCACCTGACAGAGATGGATGAGTCTCCAATGTTCCTTATACTGCTATAGCCTCGTAAACAATTTGCCACTTGATATTTGCATACATGCTTCTACACATATATTCACACATTTGGATAAAAAAATACTTTATATTTATACCTTATCAAAATCAAATGCAAATATAAGTCAGCTACCATAAGATAAATTAATGTCTAACAATATAAGCTAAGTCAGCCCAAAACTGTTACTTGGGTCCAATGATCCACTCGGGCAATATACTTGCACTCGTGCATTATGTTTTTACTCAAGGAACAATGTAAACTCTGGCACTTGGGCTACTCTGTGTACTCGGGCTACATTGATCACTCAGGTAATACTGATTACCACTATCTACTCGGTCGACATTGCTATTCCTTTGGTTATAATGTAACTGCTCATGTTGCACTGCTGGCTCGGTCAACATTGTGATGACTAAGTGTTTTGGTACTAATTGACAATATGTATTTCCATAAGGTCATCACATACTTCATTTGATAAACACATATCTCACTTTTATACTTTCACCAAATTGAATCCAAACTTGACCTTATATATATGATAAGTCTTGTCAAGTCAGCCTTAATAACCCTCCAAATAATTAATAAAACTTAAGTTTGTCGGCTTCATATAACCAACCAACCATAAAATATAAACCGTTGTTAGTCGGATGTCACTAAAAGCATAACTTGGTTAATACTGAAATCCTTGAATGCCCAACCAAAACTGTAATGCACAAGTGAACTCAGTTAGAACTGAAAATCACTTTGGTCATCTTCAATGCCCGCGAGTGCTTGGCATAAACTAACTTTGGTCAGATAGGATTAGAAATTTGTGTAAACATCACTACATTTGTGTAAACATAAAACAATTCATTAGAGAGAAGATGTTTGTACTTTTGTCTACACCTTGAATAGAATTCATATCATAGAAGTTACAAGTAAAACTCCTTATGAATTATGGTTTGATCATGCACCTACTGTAAAATATTTTAGAATATTTGGTAGTAAATTTTGTATCAAGAGAGATGATGAGATAGGGAAGTTTGATGATTTAAGTGATGAAGGTATTTTCATTTTTTATTCTACTAAGAGTAAAGCATATAAATGTTTCAATTTTATATTGAGGATGTTGATTAAAAGTGCTAATGTGAGGATAGATGAAAATTTTTAGATTCAGGAAAGGATATATGATTGTGGTCAGATTTCAGAGATAAAAGAAGTCACTATTGATCCTGAAGAATCTTTGATGGTTGATAATGAGATTGAAGGTGAGCTAATTGGGCTTACTAAGACTCCTAAGACACTGAGATATGTTAAGAAGAACCATCCTAAAGATCAAATAGCTGGTAATGTAAGTAAAGTTATCATGACTAGATCTAAAGTTAGAGGTAAAATTTGTTTGATTTCTCAAGTTGAACAAAAAACTACTGATGAAGCATGTAGAGATGAATCTTGGACTAAAGCTATGCAAGAAGAACTTGAACAGATAAAGAAAAAAATACTTGGGAATTGGTTCCAAGACCTAAGAACAAAAATGTGATAGGTACTAAATGGATTTTCAGAAACAAGATGGATCGGGAAGGAACAATGGTAAGAAAAAAGGTTAGACTAGTATGCAAAGGCTATTCACAACAAGAAGGCATAGATTTTGAAGAAACATTTGCTCTTGTTTCTAGATTAGAAGCTGTGATATTATTTATTTCTTATGCCACACATAAAGACTTTAAATTATATCAGATGGATGTGAAGTCAGCACTCTTGAATGGAGATTTGAAAGAAGAAGTATACATAGATCAACCCGATGGATTTCATCTAACAGATAATCAAGACATGGTTTGGAAGTTGAAGAAAGCATTGTATGGACTGAAACAAGCACCGAGAGCATAGTATGCAAGACTGGACAAGTACTTACTTCATCTTGGTTTCGGGAAAGGTAATGTACAGACAGTAATTTATATTTAAGAACTGATGAAGATGGAATCTTAATCATAAAATTTTTTGTTGATGATATAATTTTTGGAGGCTATGATAAGATGAGTAAGAAATTCTCTAAAGAAATGGAAAATGAATTTGAGATGTCAATGATTGGTGAGATGAAAATTAATCAGAATAAGAATGGTGTTTTTATATCTTAGACCAAGTATCTTAAGGAAATGTTGGAAAAAATTGGAATGGAAGGTTGTAAACCTATTGGGACACCCATGGTGACTGGATATAAACTAACTAGTAATGATGAGACTCAAAGAGTTTTTCAAACAAAGTGTAGATCAATGATTGGTGGTTTAAAATATCTAACTCACACTAGACCATATATTGCCAATGAGAATTGTCTAGCAAGATATCAAGTAGATCCGAAAGAGACACACCGTGTTTCTATGAAAAGAATTTTCAGATATTGGAAAGGAAAAAAATAATATGGATTGTGGTATGAAAAATCAGATGAATTTACTTTACAAGCTTATACTCATGCTGATTGGGAAGGTAACATGGATGAAAGAAAGAGTACAAGTGGTGGATCCTTTTTCATTGGGAAAAGGTTGGTTTCTTGGTTGAGCAAGAAGCAGGACTGTATTGCTTAGTCTACTGTTGAATTAGAGTATGTTGCTGCTGCAATAAATTGTACACAAGTTTTTTGGATGAAACAAATGCTAAAGGACATTGGAATAATTTATGAAGAGCCAATTGTTATCCATTTTGATAACACTAGAACAATGAATATGTAAAAGAATCCTATAATGCATTAAAAGACTAAGCAAATTTATATTAAGTATCATTTTTTGAGGGAGAAGGTAGCAGAGAGAGAGATTAGACTGGAGTATATTAACACAAAGGAACAGATAGAAAATATATTTACAAAACCTTTTTCCAAAAGATGGTTTTGAATACCTCAAAATAATGCTTGGAGTGATAGACCCTCCAAGTTGTAATTAATTAATGCAGTCATGCATTAGTCTAGTGGCTTTTAGGGCTATACCATTTTATAGATTTAATGTATGGATCTACTCCTTAGGGTGAGTGATCACATGAATACTATGGAGCATATTTGGTTGATCTTGCACTTGGCTATTAGAAATGAAGATTTGAAAAATCTACACCTTACAAAAGATTACAGATGAGTTATGGCACCCTTTTCCATTGCTGCCAAAGGGGGAAATATTCTATGTGAAAATCCCTACTATTTGGGGAGATTTGTTTTGAGGATATTAAGAATATTGTATTGAGAGGGAGTAATTTTTGGGTTGATGGATTTTCCCATATATTACCATCAATTACAAAGGGGGATATTGATGAATGATATCAAATTTGGGGATTGCTTATACTGTTGATATTCATGTTTTGTCACTGATGTAGAAAATATGTTTCTGTGGAGAGTACAAACTAGTTATTTGACTAACAGAAGTGTACAAATAATGTATGAATGTTTCAGAATGATCAAAGTTGGTGATATGAAGAAGGATGTGTTTTGAACTTACTCCTTAGATCACTTGGCTTTATATTTCCTATTGAGGTTGTTACAGTTGTCTTAGTGAAGACTAGTTTCTGGACTGTAACGGTGATACTTGACAGAGTAGGACTGTGTGTTTTGGGTATATCTTATAGGCGAAGATATTTCAGGTGACACAAGATTATTGAATGATAGAGGAAATATTGAGGAATTTTGGGTATTGGTTGATTTTCATGAGAATGTTGGTCATGTTAGCTATGACGTGTATTTTGGAAGAGACCTATTTGGTGGTCGACTTCAGAGATGTATTGTGTATTATGAATTGTGAGCATGGATTGCGGATCTCAAAATATAATTGATGTTTTCTTGGTTTAGCTACCTTGTGTATTTCAGAAAAGGGGTTAAATAATTATTTGTATATTGGAAATCCTTAATTAGCCGACCTAATCAATTGTTTATATATTGGGAAAGCTTAATTGGCCGACCTAATGAATTATTATAAAAGGCTATATATGAGAGATCTTTTCTTGTAGAAATATGTGGTAGAGAATGAAAACACAGAGAAGTGTGAAAGATGTGAGGCTTGTTTGGCTGCTAGATGTAGAGAAGATTTTTTTATTGTTATTCTTCATTGGAACTGATGAAGCAAAGATAGTTGCTATCAGACAGCTCACTGGATTGTATATTATCTATATACACTTCTTCAGATTGTTAATCATTGAGGGTCACGTTAACCTTCTTTGAGAAGTGAGCCTACTATTACTCTTGAATCATAATAGGGTCTATCCTTTAACAGGGACTATGCATACTTTAATTTGTCAGTGCTAATTCCCACTAGGGTTTTACCTTTAACAAGGTTTCCTCGACAACAAGTATTGTGTTCTTGTGTTAGCATTTACTGTGTTATCATTTGAATTTCTATTTTGGTTTATAAATTTTAAAGTTTAATAATCTATATCACAACTGATTCACCCCCTTTAAGTTGTCTTGTGGACTGTTATTCCTAATATTACCTTCCCTATATATGTGGTTAATGGTCACTTGCTCAAAATTAATGAAGAGGCTTAAGATAGCATCTAGAACTGATTGAAGTCTCCAATTGGGGGTTGATTTTGATCTAACTACATTTATAGTGATGAGAGAGTTTCCTTCAATTTCCACCTTTGATAAATTAAGCTCCTTGCATAAGGATAACCCTGAAATTAGTGCTTTAAATTCTACAATGTTGTTGGTATCTTCCTCTAATTGTTTGTCCAATTTGACCAAAAGTAAGCCCTTCTCTTAGTGGATTACACAACCAGCCCTTTATGAGCTTGGGTTACCAATGGAGGCCCCATCAAAGTTTAGTTTATATCATCCACTACTAGGAGAAGACCAAACACAATTTTGTCTGCAAATATCACTTATTTTCCCTCATCAACCTAAGGTTTGGGGGGCCTTAAGACCAAACCACATCTTAAGCATGCAATCATCCCAACGAGTATAAAAAAATTTAGATGTGCACTAGGCTTTGATTCTAGAGTACATTGTTTCCACTATTGCTACTTCAATTGTGTTTAATAAAGAGTCATTATTTAGTGACTTCCCTTGGAAAACTCTCTTATTAATTTCCTTCCAAAATCCCCATAGAGTATTGGGGGGAAACAATTCATAGATTCCCACATAAACTTTCCTTAAATAATAGGAACCATGATCTAGATAATGATATAATGTTATGGGGAAGTGAAAACCTTTATCCAAGCTTTGAGCATAACCATTTCCAACACTCCAACAAAAATAGATAATTGAAAAGAAGATGGTTTCCATCCTCCTCGTTATTGTACCATAGAGAGTAGATAGATGAACCTTGATAACCTAGTTTTTTGAACCAATTTGTTGTCAAAATACTTCATTGTAGAGCTTCCCAAGAAAAAGTTATCACTTTGGAAGGAAATCTTTGTTCCAACAAAGATGGGTTGGAAGTTCATTTTGGCCAAATGTTTCTCTTTGGAGGAAATATTATATCCTTTTCTCACACTATATTTTTCTGATTTGCAGCCATTCGAAATTGAATCATCATTGCCTTCTTGAAGAACAAAAAATCTATCTTTAAGAATGATTTTAATATCTACAATATCTTGTTAACATAATCCTATATTTTCAAAACTCTTCCATTATCATTTGCCTATAAGATTTGGAATGTGAAACCCCCCACTTTTGGGTGCATATATCTATGATTCTATTAGCATCCATTAACTTATTGATGATTGGGTAGCCACCCCAAGAGTCATCCCAACATAATGTCTTGCTTCCATCCTTGATATTCCATGTTATATAATCCAAAATAATGCCACTAGACTTTGCCAAAAAATTCCAAATTTAAGAACCCTTGGGAAATTTTGAAATTCTTAATGCATCCTCATCATTTAAATTAGAGAAATATTTCCCTTTCATAATACTAATCTATTTCCTTTTACTTTCAATGTGAATTTTCCAAAATAATTTTTCCCCTAAGGCTTGATTTTGATATATTCGGTTCTTGGTTCTTGTTCCACCTAGTTCCACTAGATTGCAGATTTTATCCCAGGATATAAGGGGAAATTTCTCTTTGGTGTCTGTCCCCTACCAAAAGAATTTTCTCAATTTTTTTACCATCTCCAAGTGTCCTTCGAAATATAGTAAAATACAAGACATAAGATAAATAGGAATGTTTGAAAGAGTTTCCTTGAGCACTATTATCCTCGCTGCCCAAGAGAGCCATTTTGATTTCCAAGACTCCATTTTATTTATTTACTTTTATATATTTTTTAATTTTTATTTGAAGAATCAATGGTCTCTTATTACTTTTTATATTTCCATAAAAAATGGGTATGTAACTTTTACCATTATATTTTCCTTCTATTTTGAATTGCAAGCGAACCTTATAATAATTTCCCATATCAAGACATGTAAGCACTCAAAAAATATTCATATAGACTAAAACCTCAATGATAAAAGGACATTTTGATCTATTTAATGGAATGAATCTTTATTAATTTCAATATTTGTGTTCATCCTTTTCCTAATATACTCACTGGGAACCCTATAAAGTAAGGGGTAAATATGCAATAAGTATATTTCTTCCTCACTAGTAAAATGGGAATTAAAAAAACATGCTTAACTACGTAGGAAATTGAAATTATGCAAATGAAAAAGAATGGACTTAGAACAATATCCTCCTGCAAAATTTGACACAAAATGTTCCCATATTACTATAACATAAGAAATAGAGGTCACTAAAATGTAAGATAGTAAATAGAGATGAAGACCTACATGTTACATTTAAATTTATGTTAGGTATATGGAATAGATGTATTGAAATGTAGGGGGTAAATAAGATGCTCTCCTTTTATCCTTAGATACACAAATGAAGGATCCAAATTGATTAATCTAAAATGGAAGGATCAATACATAAATGAATCAATCATTTGGAAATAAGAGTAAAGAGGAAGACCTTAAATTCCCAATTTATAGAAGATAGTGTGTGATAGATTTATATGGATTAATAATTTTAATTGAAATGGAAAGGAGAAAGGTAATAACCTTGAAATGTTGCAGATCTGAATAATGCTATTTTTGGGGGTCTGGACTTAGTTTCTGGAGAATTTTTGACCAAATTTAGAATAGAAAGGCAGGGACGAACAAAACCCATAAATCTTTTTTTGTTTTGACATAGTTCTAATTTGTACCCTCAAGTCAATGTCACCATTGACCTAGAATTTACGATTGCAACCTACGAAAGAATCGACCTAAAAAGTCTCAGATTGAAAATCTATTTTCGAATCCCAGAAGTTTGCCGAAAAGGGTATCTAAATCCACACTCTGATATGTTGTTCCAAACTTGTACCTAAAAGAAAAATGGATTTGTTTGTTGGGGGGAGGGGTTTGCCTTAGTCAAACCCTGATTTAGGAATTAACCTTGAAATCAATAATTGAAATAAAGAATGCTAGCAAGTAGTAGGAGTAAAGCTAATAATAAAGCTATGATATTCAAATAGACATGCAATTGTATTTCGAATGTCAAAAAGTATGTAAATATGAAAGCTTGGACTCAATTAGAAACCATAAACCTCCATGATCATATGATAATGAAAGAGTCTTGAGGATGCAAAAAACTATCTTGAAGGAAGATCACACCATCATGATGGATAGATCTAGGCTTTTGAATGATGAATCTTGAATGCTTGAACCAAATCCCTTCAAAGGCTTGAAAACTTGAATCCTTGATCTTCAATGGAGAAAATGAATGATTGAGAGGTAGAATTGAATACTTTGAAAGGTTGTAAATATGTAGAACAATGGATTATTGAATTATCACTTTTGTACTTAGAGCTCACTTAGGATTGCTTCTTGCATCTTAGAGAAAATGAGAGGAGAAAACTTCCCTTTAGATGAAACTAGGGCACATTATTTTATAGATTCCTACATAGGAGAATTAAATTCCATTTAGGCCTATACCCTTAGAAGATGACCTATATTAAATATAATTTAAGAATCATCGCTTCAGAATCCAAAACAACCAAACCAGAAGCAGGAAATGAGTTTTTGATGACCTCCAGCAGCCGACAGACTTGCAGATTTGAAAGGGGGACCCAGGTCAAGGTTGAGGTCATCCTTGACCTAGGTCAAGTTTGAGGTCAACCTTGACCCAGGGAGTCAGGACCCCTGGAAAACATGCCAGATGGGATGGATGGTGCCCAGAGAGGCCCAATCAGGGTCCTAAACAGGCACAGAAGTAAGAGAGGATGTAGAATTGAGGGGAAAATATGATGGTGGTAAAAAAAAACCCCTAAGGAGGGATAAATATTCTTAACATGGAATTTATTCCATTTTAAGATGATACATTAAGCCCCCACTTTAGCAGGAGTATGGAAATCGAACATACTCTCGATAAAGTTGGAAGAAAGACTCCGGTGGATTGCAACGAGATAGAACATCACTAATTCAAGGACATGAGCCCCAAAACTAAGGATTCTAACTCAACATAAACACAATAAGATATGAAAGTAAAGATAAATTAATCATAGATAACATACATGATTACATAAGAAAGACAAGAGCAACACTATAGATAACATAGCTTCATGATCTAATCCTACTAGCATGAAAGTGAAAGAGAGGAAAGAGATAGTGATTACCTCACCTAGTAAGATGCCCACCTTACCATGAATCACAAAGGAGGGAGAGCACAATAGGTTCACCCATAAACTGTGCTTTGTAATTGTAATGTGTCTTCTGACAAATTTTGAAATATCCATAGATCCATATTCTTGTATCACTATGGAATATAAAATGCATGTCTTTTCAGGATTTAGCAACTTATGTGAATGACCTTCCAAGGATTTAGAATATTGTAAAATTTAAAATGTGCATCTCTTCAGAATTTAGCAACTTATGTGCATTACCTTCCAAGGATTTAGCAAAACATTATAAAATAAAAATGTGTATCACTTTAGGGTTTAACAACTTATCTGCGTTACCTTACGAGGATTTAGCGTTTTGTAAAATATAAAATAATGTAAAATATAGTACAAGGGAGACCCTATATATTCCCCCCTCCTTATCATTACTACCTACTAGGCAGGATAAGGAAGAGAAAAGAGGATACCTACTTCACAAGGTAAGGAGATATCCACCTTAACTACAATATACACTATATCCTTAGCAAAGAGTATTGACCCTTACCTCTAAGAACATAGATAATCATGAAATGGATATGTCACATATGGAAAAAGGATCCTCAAAGAGAAAAATATCTTATCAGCAAGACCCCCACCATAGAGGAGTGCTTAGGATAAAATATCATCTTGTAAAGAAAAGCGTGACTAGAGATTCAACCATCAAGCCCCCTACGATGAAGAAGAAGAGGAATATAAGAATGAAGGATTCTAACTCTAACCAAAGAAAGGGAAAGAGTTTATAAAGAACATAATTTGGAAAATAAAGAAGAGGTGATGACCTAGGATAATCACCTCTCATATAAGAGGGTATCCATAGTCAAATACATAAATCTTGATAAGGAAATAATATTGTATGATAAACAAATGCAACTAAGCTAAGGAAAGTATATCCTTAGATAGAGGAAAAATATATACCTTTCCCCCCAGGGATGAAATAAAGAGATATATCAAATTATATCAAGAGATGTTGTAGCAAAGAGATATCTATATAAAACGAATGTCCTAGAAAAAATATCATGAATGATTATAAGTGAAGAAAGTATGTATCATAATAGAAAATCATAAGGATAGAATGTAGAAAGAATACCAAATTAAACTCAAAACAATACATGCTAAGAGAAAAATGGATCCTAGAAGACTGGAATGAAATACCTCTTTCCCCCCAGTGAAGAGATAAGAGGAAAAAAAATGATCTAAATTATAGAAGAATGAGGGGAATGCCCTATACCAAAATTATGAAGAAATTGTAATACTGCATGAGAATGAGATATAATTCCTAAAGTAGCTCTTTCTCTAACATATAGCTTGAAATGCACAAAATCAGCAAGTAAATGTGTATTACTATAATGAAAAGGACCTCTGTATTTAGAGAGAGCATTTTTCACAATATGTTTAAAGATTTCTTTCTTAGAATTCATTAACTGGACATACACTTTTTTAGCCACATCTTGATGAGTATCAGGGTGATCTAAAGAAGGTGTTGGAAGAAGAACATGAAGAGGAGAATGATGGTTAATATCAAATACCATGATTGGACGAGGTGGTAAACCTATAGCATGCATATCTTGTTTAGGAGATGAAAGAATTGAGTTTTTAATGCCTGTTCATTGATACCAAGACCTAAACCCTTATAGCCTTGTTTATCCATGATACCTATCTTGCAAAGATTCTATAGGAGGTGATTGATTATGGTGTTCATGAGAAAATTTTGTATATGGTGGAATTATAGGTTGAGAAGAGGTTTCTTTGCTTTTACCTTTAATATCATCATGGATTGGATAAGAAGGGGAAGGTAAATGAAAGAATTCTTGAACATCAGTATCATGAATCCTAGCTTGGGCCCCATCATAAATGTGGTAAGAACTAGGGATAGAAGATGGAGAAATAGAAATAGGAATATTTGGAATTCGATTAGGATTGATAGGATTAGGATTAGGAAGATTAGTAGATGGGGTATCATCTATTGAATTCTTCACATAACTTAAAAGAGTGATAAGTCCACTACATGAATCCTTAATGAAAGTTTTGGAAGTAGGAAGACTAGTATTAGTTAATCTCAAAATAGCATTAGCAAGTGAAAAATGAAGATTAAAAAACATAACGAAATGGATGATACTTTCATATACATCATAAGTACTATAAAGAGATGCTAAAAGAAGAATAATGAGAAAAATAGCCATACCCCATAGCATCTTAAAGATCTTCATAGTGAATGAAATGCAAGAAATTTTTTTTATATTTTTATGAGTATGTATATTTTTTTGTATTTTAAAATGCAAGAGCATAAAATAAAACTAATTTAATATGTATGCAAAATCTATTCTCTAAGGAAAAGAGGCAAAGCATCTAACACCAAAAATAAAGAGTTGTCTATTGCGACTTCACCAAAATGTAACATATAAAATAGAGATCACCAAAATGTAAGATATTAAATAGAGATAATGACCTAAATGTTACATTTAAATTTATGTTAGGTATATGGAATAGATGTATTAAAATGTATGGGGTAAATAAGATGCTCTCCTTTTATCCTTAGATACACAAATGAAGGATCCAAATTGATTAATCCAAAATGGAAGGATCAATACATAAATGAATCAATCATTTGGAAATAAGAGTAAAGAGGAAGACCTTAAATTCTCATTTTATAGGAGAGAGTGTGTGATAGATCTAGATGGATTAATAACTTTAATTGAAATGGATAGGAGAAAAGTACTAACCTTTAAATGTTGTAGATCTGAAGAATGCTATTTTCAGGGGTCTACACTCAGTTTCTGGAGAATCTGAGACCAGATCTAGAATAGAAACACAGAGATGAACAAAACCTATAAATATTTTTCCATTTTGACACAGTTTCAATTTGTACCCTAAAGTCAATGTCACCATTGACCCATAATTTATGATTGTGACCTAGGGAAAAATCAACCTAAAAAGTCTTAGACTGAAAATCTCTTTTTGGATCCTGGAAGTTTTCCAAAAAAGGTATCCAAATCTGCAATCTAATCTATTGTTCCAAACCTATACCTGCAAGAAAAATGGATTTGTTTGTTGGGGGGAGGGTCTGCCTTAGTCAAACCCCAATTTAGGAATTAACCTTGAAATAAATAATTGAAATAAATAATGCTAGCAAGTAGTAGAAGTAAATCTAATAATGAAGCTATGATATTCAAATAGATATGTAATTGTTTTTCAAATGTAAACAAGTATGTAAATATGAAAGCTTGAAATCAACTAGAAAGAATAAACCTCCATGATTGTATACTTGGAATTCACCTTGAAGGGAGAATGGAATATTCTTGAGGATGCACAAAAGGATCTTGAAGGAAGATCACACCATCATGATGGATAGATCTAGGGTTTTGAATAATGAATCTTGAATGCTTGAACCAAATCCCTTCAAAGGCTTGAAAAATTGAATCCTTGATCTTCAATGGAGAACTTGAATGCTTGAGAAGAAGAATTGAAAACTTTAAAATCTTGGAAATATGTAGAACAATGGATGCTTGAATTATCATTTTTATACTTAGAGCTCACTTAGGATTGCTTCTTGCGTCTTAGAGAAAATGAGAGGAGAAAACTTCCTTTTATATGAAACTAGGGCACATTCTTCTAGAGAGGCCTACATAGAAGAATTAAATTACTTTTAGGCATATAACCCTAGAACATGGCCTATATTAAATATCATTTAAGAATCGTCGCTTCAGAACCCAAAACATCCGACCCGAAAGTGGGAAATGAATTTTTGATGACCTCCGGCAGCCGATAGACTTCCAGATTGGAAAGGGGGACCCAGGTCAAGGTAGAGGTCATCCTTGACCTAGGTCAAGGTCTAGGTTGATCTGGACCTAGCTCAAGGTCAACGTCAACCTTGACCTAGGGAGTCAAGACCCCTGGAAAACATGCCAGATGAGATGGATGGTGCCCGGAGAGGCTCAATCAGGGTCCTAAATAGGCACAGAAGTAAGAGAGGATGCAAAATTGAGGGGACAATATGATGGTGGTCAAAAACACCCCCTAAGGAGGGATAAACATTCTTAACATGAAATTTCTTCCATCTTAAGATGATACAATTACATATTAGGCAATCTATGTAATAGAGCTCTACTTGAAGATGGTCACTAGTCTCCATAAACATCTATCACTACTTGAAATTTCAATTATAGGAGTATTTATTAAAATATATACCCTCAAAATTACTTACATACATATAATGTAACGAATAAGAAGAGGTAAAAAAATAATGCAAGAATTGAAAATGCACACCTAAAATTAAAATTTGAAAAATGAACTAGGTATAATAAATAGTGTATATACGTTCTTATTAAAAATATGAAAAAATATATTAAATATTTATTCATTGTGAAATTCATATGAAATAGTCTATAACTTTCCAAATATGAAATAATCTTTAACATTAAACAATATAATAATCATATAATCTTTGATAAAAAAAAAATTATTCTATAGATGCATAATCACTAACATAAAGATAGACACCAATATTTAATTATTAAAAAAAAAACAATTGTGCCGAAATTATCCTCTCATGGAGAATAATGACTTGGAAATGCAAACTATAACATAGAAATACTATGCAAGTATTATTCTGATTTATAAATTTTTTTATGGATCAATTATTAGTGAAAGGGTTCCCTCAAGGAATATATATTTCCTAATAAATGTGGTTAAAGAAAAGATAGGTACCTATGTCACCTAAAAATGCAATTAGATTTTATTAACATGTATCACTACATGTCTTCCACATCTAAGATTTGATTTCTAAAATATGGACTATGTCAAATAGATAATTGTGTGGTAAAAAAGAAATGTTACATAATTAGTTGGAACCTTTTCCTCGAAAGTGCTAGCCCATACTTTGTAGGGCTACAGATTTGACCAAGTGGAAAAAGTGGGGGAATATAAATTTTCCTACGAGTTTAGACTTTTTTCTACCAGTTGTGTGTCATATAAATTCTTATCAATAACTTTTTTTATTTTCTATTTATTTACTCATGGGAACTGAATATTCTCAATAAAAAAATCATTAGACCATTAGATTCAATAAATTATGGAGCTTAAATATTCAAGCATGAACTACACTACAAAATTCATAGGTGCTCACACTTAAAAATAGTCCTAAAAAATCTTAGCAACACCCACTAGCCTTTTTTAGGAATCCCCTCCATGTCACTCCACCCTCAGAGAGGCACATAGGAGATTGAAAGACATCAATTATTCACATATTTTACTGGTTGTAAAGCATTCAAAGTTGAAGAGAGTTTTGTTTACAGTGAAAGTTCTTCTTTGATATTTGTGATATAATACATTGGTTGTCTTAATGATATGCTTTAGATACTATGGGATTCATTCTCTTTAACCTCTTCAAGGTGTAAAAAGGATAGAGGCACATGGAGGTATTCTATACTCATGTTGCAAGTTAGGCTTCCTTCTACTCTCTGACAAGGTATTCTCAACCATAATGCTATAATTTTATATGGAGATAAGTAGATTAGTGGATTGGCTTCTTTTATGAAAGAGGAACATTCGAGATGAAAAAATAAAAAGAAACAAGTTTTACTTTGAATAATGAAAATTATTGAACTAAAATGAAATGGTGACCAGAACCCCTTAGGTGGCATCCTATGTGGTAGAAAATTCCTCAGAAAACTAGAACTTCAAATTTCTGCAACAAATTTCTCCTTCAAAATTCATTTTTAAAAAAAAACAAAAATACCCTTTTGTAGAGCTCAAAGTCAAAAAATCTAATCATATAATTTTTATAATGTACTGATTAGATTTAATATATTTTAATTACAAACTACTACAATTAAGTATCCTAATATTCAAGAAGAGGCTGAGTAAAAAAAAGGTGAAAAAAATACTAAATCATATAAAAAAAATTAATAAAATAAATGAATCACTAGAGTAGAGGGTTTTCTTCACAAATTTGCATTTTTTTTATTGAGACATGTTTTATAGAAAAAAATGGTGGGAGATGGAAACTGTTGAATTCGCGTACATGTCAAACTTTGAAATGTTACAACAAAGAAAATACACATTGATAAAATAAGTTCATATACATTTGGTTTTTCGGTGGGAACCATCCCCCCTAATTTTCAAGATTTTTCAACAATAGAAAACTTAGCTTTAAAAATAAACAAATTTCTATTCTTTAGTAAAAAAAATTAAAATTAGAGGCATAAAATTCATAAAATTTTACATAGTTTTAGTTGTGTTAACCTTTTCCCTTATAAAGATGTAACATGGGTTTGTACTTGTACCTGCACACAATATCTGGCATGTGCAAAATTCAACAAAATATTTTCTTTGATTTTGGTGTGCACTAATTATAGTTTGTGTAAATTATGGTCTCTCTCTCTCTCTCTCTCTCAATTTATTGCAAGTATGCATGCCGGTTCATATTTTTGCTAGAAAGGAGGTTAAATGTCATCTCATAAATTACATCCCTATGCATGACCTCCCATGTCCAATCTTGTTTTCCAAGGATTTGTGATATCAAACAATAGTCTCAAAATGGATCTTTCTAAGGTTTAAGCTATCCTCAATTTGTAACTACATACTACAATGTATGAGGTAATGAGTTTCCATGGTTTATGTAGTTTCTATAGGAAATTCATTAGAAACTTTAGTGGTATATGTACTCCTATCATCAATACTATTAAAGGAGGAAGGAAATGTAATTTTGTGTGGACTAATGAGGCTAACAAATCATTTGAGTTTTTGAAAAAGAAGATTGCAGAGAAACCCATCCTAGTTCTACAAGATTTTCATAAAGTTTTCACAGTGGAATGTGATGGATATAATAAGGCTATTGATGGATTTTTGAGCCAAGAAGGGAGACTAGTTTCCATTTTAAATGAGAATTTCAATGAAACCAATAAGAAGTAGTCAACTTATGATCTTGAACTCTATGCCATGGTTCAATCACATAGAAAGTGGAGGCACTACTTTCTACCCAAGGAATTCATTATCTTTACTGATAATCATGCTCTTAACTTTTTGAATAGGTAGGAGAAGCTTCACCATAGACATGTCAAGTGGATGGAATTGTGAGTAAGGTTGTTGATGCTCTCAGTAGGAGGAACTTCACTATTCAAACCATTCAATTAGAAAGTGTTGGAGTTCATACCATGAAAGACATGTATGCCAAAGACGATGACTTTAAGGAGGCCTACCAAGTTTGTGTAGATATGACAAAGAGGTATCACACTGATTTCTCAACGTTTCTTGTGTTGGATGGATTACTTTTCAAGGGCAGTTTTATTTGTGTGGCTAAAGGATCCATAAGGGAGAATATTATCAAAGAGAAGCATTGTGGTATTTTGGTAGGGCACTTTGGTGTGGGTAAGACACTAGATCTTGTGAGGAGATTCTACTATTGGCCAAATTGTAGACGTATGTGAGGAATTATGTGGAGAGTTATTTGGTTTGACAAAAAGCTTAAGGTCACATGTCCAATGCATGGTTGTACAGTCCATTGAAAATCCCTTCCAAGCCTTTGGATTCTATAAATATGGACTTTGTATTAGGTCTTCCTAAAACCAAAATAGGATTTGACAGTGTCTATGTAGTAGTGGATAGATTTTCCAAAATGACACACTTTATACCATATGGAACCACTCATGATGTCTCCCAAATAGTAGGTTTTTTCTTTAGGGAAGTTTTTAGACTCCATGGATTTCCCTTATCAATTGTATGTGATAGAGGTCCTAATTGTTGTGACACTTTTTGAGAAAATTATGGAAGAAGCTTTGAACTAATGTGTCTCTATCCTCTGCATATCACCCACAATTGAATGGTCAAATAGAGGTCATTAATAGGTCCCTTGGTAATCTTTTGAGGTGTCTAACTCTAGACCATGGAGCTACATGTGATTCCATTCTAGCCCAAGAATAAAATTATTACAATGATTCTGTTAACATGAGCGTTCGTTTGAATCCTTTTCAAATTATGTATGGTGTTCAACCAGGAGGTGTATTGAAACTTAGAAATATCATGGATATGGAGAGGAGGAATGCCTTGGCTGAAGAATTTTTTGAAATGATAAAGGATATTCATGAACATGTGCAGACAAAGTTGCAGCATAATTCTGATAAGTATAAACAACATGTAGACAAGAAGAGAAGAGAATTGTAATTAAAAGTGGGAGATATGGTAATGATTCATCTCAAGAAAGAGAGGTTACTTAAGGATAAGTATAATAATATCATGATGAAGAAACTTGAACCTTTCAAAATCCTAAATAACTATGGCAAAAATTCCTAGAAGATTGACTTGCCTTCTCATATTGGTTTATCTCTTATTTTTAATGTTGTTGATGTTTAAGCATACAAGGGTCTTGTTAGTGATGTTTTTTTCTTCAAGTGATACAGATCCTCCAAAGTCCTATGTGAAGAAAGACTTGCCCTTACCATGAATTCTTAAGATTGAGTACATTCTAGACAAAAGGGTGAGTAAAAAACAAGGAGAAACACCTACTATGAGTTTTTTATCAAATGAAAGCATTATCCTCTGGAAGATGGCACTTGGATGATCCCTAAAACCATTTAGAAGGAAAGCTTTAAGCTTGAAGATATTCCAACTCAAGAGACTTGAGTTCTTTTTGTCTTGAGGATTATGGTGGAGGGTACCCAGTGCATTTGGTTACCATCTAGGATGTTCACTTCATTTTAATAAGGGTATGGATGCATGAGATCATCCTCCATGTGTTTTGATCCACTTTGTGTGGTCAAGGGTCTCTAAGGTACATCTATAAACCTTTGGATACCTTTGTCCACTTGGATGTTGAGTTAGTATTTATTAGATGTGATTAGGTGTTTTAGGAGTTTTGGTTGTGTTTCCAATTATTTTGGAACATTTTGGTCATATTTTATCATGTCAAGGTGATAGGAATCAATTCCAAGTCATTTAGGTTCAAAATATTGCAAAATGCAAAAAGTTGCAAAATTGTCAAAATGTTGCTTTAGCAAATTTTCCAAAAGTTTCTCGAGAAGTTCAAAATTGTTTCAAATATTCATAACCATCCATGGTCTAGTTGGATCTATGGGATGGAGGTATTTAAACATGGTGAAACCTCTCCAATATCTTTGGATGATATGTATTGAGTTTTGATGCATTTTTTAATAAAATTAACCAAATTCCCTGAGAATTTATTGATTGTACAAAAGTGTTTGGATTGGTAGGGATATATGATTTGAATGAACATATAACCTGGTGAGTCAAGTATCTTGAACATTTTATTTGGTCTGATTTGGAGTTGAATTGCTAATGTTACAAACAATTTGGTGAAGGCAGTCTAGGAAATCACCAAACTCAGGTTTGTTGTTTAAGTCGATCCCTAACTTGACATTTATCAAGTGGAAAATCATGGACACTTGGGAAATTATAGTTAGGGATGTAATTGTAATGATTCCAAATTCTCATATTTAGATTTTTTGTTTTGATATTTTTGGTATCAAGCCCTAGGCTAAATATCTCTATGTATTTAGCTCGTCAACTATGCATATTTGTGTGCAGTTAAGTAGATCAATTGGAGGGAAAAATTAGATGGTTGATTTGGAAAATTTGGGGGTAGGAGAATGAATAATTCCCAAGAACTACATCAATAATGTCATCCCATCCTTTACCACTTGCTTTGTAATCCTAGCCTTATCTAGCCAATTAGGTTAGAGAGCATTGTGAGGGTTTAGTGTTGCTAGAGTAGAGTTGATATTTGAGACTTTGGGGATTTTAAGAACATCCTAAAGGGTCCAAAAAACCATAATTAATTCATTAAATTCCTTCCATAGTCAAAATTTGCATAAGAAAAACCTCTTGGGAAAGGCTATGAGGATCCATAGGTCAAGAAGAGTTCTTAGAGTTGCGAGTGTTGACGAATCAGATGTTAGGATTAGGATCACTGAGAGGGGGGGGTGCATCAGTGATCTATCGATTAATACTTTTTCTTATTATCTAAATCTTTACTTAATGCTTAGGTACTAAACTTGAATATCAATGCAAGTAAGATAAATA
Source organism: Thuja plicata (assembly GCA_018584345.1). Classification (NCBI taxonomy): domain Eukaryota; kingdom Viridiplantae; phylum Streptophyta; class Pinopsida; order Cupressales; family Cupressaceae; genus Thuja; species Thuja plicata. Next base: position 679,556 of record MU226075.1, read on the forward strand.
TACACAAAACATAACACCATATATGATTACGGGGAAACCCAATGTAGGTGAAAACCCTGGTGGGAATTAGTACCCACAAATATTATGTACTAGGGTCTTATGATCCTTGTTAGAAGATCCTTAACCCTGTTAGGAGTTGTTTTTACAATACATGAAGTACAATGACCTTGTTAAGGGTCAGACCCTGTTAGGAGTCTTTTACAATAACCCTATTAGGGGTGGTGGATTCACTATCCAAATGGTGAAGGATACAACCTTCTGGTTTTTTGATACACACTGTATCAACAAAGTGAACTACTACTGTGACATTGCTTATATGATCAGTTCCTTTTGTGTGCTGATGCCTTAACCTATTTTTTATCTCTATAAAAATCTTATCTTCACTCTAAAATCTTCTACTTCAATATCTATATCATCAACATATGACAGATATAGCTTTGCTGCTTTTACACTCTGCTCTGCTTTTCTTATCTCTGGCTTTCGCAACTTTTCCCATCACAAAGGACCTTCTATAAGTACTTCCTCAAAGGAAATGAACATGTAAGATTTAGGAAACCTTTTACCATGTATCTTGATCACTTACATAACCATTCAACCCTTCATTAAGTCAGCTTAAGATTAATTATAACTGCTTTACTTAAACCGAACAGACACGTCTTTTCACACAGTCCGCTTCACCAAAATAGCTCTAACTAATCATTCCGGATGAATCAAGTCATGTGCTTTTAACCATATATTATTAGGTCACTAAAAATAACTAATCCAAAGTCACAAGTCCTAAGGATAAGTTCAACTTCCATGCCAAAATAGTCTCCATTGGCTCTTTCCACGATCTCTGTCCTATTTTGTCATTCACTGGTTGTACCTCTTCAACTGGCTGTATCTTCTTCATACTTGTAGATATTATCATGATCTCTTCAAAATAGCATGTAAAAATACTCATAAGCTTATCTTCAAAGGTGCATATCATTTGGATAACATATGAACACACGCTAATCAAAACTATAACAGTTTGTTCCTTGCTCTGTCTTGTTTTCTGTACTTAGCCAATTTCTGATCTTCAGACAATGTGTGCTGACTCCAAAACTTCATATGACTTTGTTGCCATAATTAAAACACTAAATAGAGTCATATACTTCAGTATAGTCAACTTTCCAACAATCTCCCCCTTTGTCATTAATTTTAACAAAGGAATATGGTGAAGTTACTATCTGTACTTTTATATAAAAACTCTCTATCTTATATCTCCCTTTTATCATATACTAGACTCCATATTCTTCATACTCTACTCCCCCTTTGACATTAATGACAAAGGTGCTCAAAAACACTTTGATGTACTTACTCAGCATACATATCTGGATATATAATCTGCAACTTCTGGATCTCTTTCTCCCAAAATGCAATCAGTGAATTATCAATATGTAGATGGGTGCATAATGCATATTGTAGCTTTTCCATCTTCTCCAGGTCTATGCTAGGACCTTGATCATATTATAGACTCCATATTATATACATTACTTTACTCACCCTTTGATATTATCTTCTCTGCCTTCTCAATCTTATCAATTTGCCCCTGATATACACATATTGATATCAGTGGAGGGATCTTCCAAAGATTTCCTTATCTTCTCTATCATAGCCTCTACCTCTTGGATCTTCTTTGTAATAATGGGCACTTAGCTTGCCTGATTCATAGAGTCAGCAATAATCTTTCTGCCTTTTGCTACAAACTCTTTCAAGGATGCTTGACCAACTTTGAGTGAACTAAGATCAAGTGTAGAGTTTCTAACCAATTCACTGAGTCTCTTCTTCATATACTTCTCTTCTACAATATCTTATCTATTTTTTATGAATTCTTCAGATTATATACTCCCACTTACTTATTTACTTCCCATGAGTCTAAGTCTGTTATGGGTGTCAAGCTTTCCAACAATGATGATGAATTGTCCATTACTTTAGTCTTCTCTTTTTCTGCTTCATTTTTTGTGATATCTTAAATCAATATATCTTCTTACAGATATAAAGACTCTCAGCTTCTTGAGTACTCACAAATGTTTCTTCAAACTTGTCTAGATCAATATCCATTTCTTGACATTGATACTTCAATATTATCAACCACGAATGTATCCTCCATGTCCTTGGCCATGGGCATAGAATCTTGTGGACCTGTCATAATAGTTTTATCTACTTCTTCACATGACATTTCAAATTTGTATCTTCAATCAATTCTACTCTTATGTGAACGCTCTTTAGATGATCAACAATAAGTATGTGCTTCCAAGGATAACATCAGGTCGGCTCCAAAAAAAAATCTCCAACGGCTATACTAATATATGTGCTTCCAAGGATAACATCAGGTCGGCTTTAAAACAAAATCTCCAATGGCTATACTGATAGTCTCACATAGAACACTGCTCAACAAGATTTTGACCCATTCCGCTTCATGAAATTCATGCGCTGAAGCATATTGATAAATCACTTCTGAGATGTTTCAAAGATTTTCTTGATATCAATCTCTATTGAAGAATGTAATTATGACACTTTTCTACTTGACTGCAAATTCTCCCTTGATTATCCAACCGCTTACTCGATTGTTAAGTAATTTCTGAAATGACGTGTCCGTGCTTGGGCTTCATTTCAAACTCGAATTACTTTGCTTAAAAAATAATGATTATCAATCTCCTTTCTTCATTGTTGAGAACAATTGTAGTCCATTAACAATACAACTACTAGGGCTTTTATGATATCCAATCATTTATTCTGACTGCAAGTGAGGACTTGGTGATTTCAAAAGTAGATTTTTGTCATTAATACTTCCCGCGTAGACACAGAAAGCAACTGTAACTTCCATTCTTGATCCTGATAACAACTTAGATCATGCTCTCTTGGATCATAATGTCACCAAACAATTGTAATCCAAGGTGCATACTCAAATGGTGAGTATACCAGCCATGCAGGGGTTCAGAGCTAGAATAGCTCCCCCTAAGACCATGAGGGTCAACTAATCAGAAGTAGAAGGTGCGTCCACTGAGGATGCATCTTCTACCTTGTTATCTTCAATATCCTTCTTTACTTTAACCCAATTCTTGCTCACATCTTTTGTAGCTTTCACAAATATGATTTCTCCTTCCTTATCCCATAATGAATCTTCTAACATTTTAGGACTTTCTTGTTTCTGCGCTCTAGATCTACAAAATTTAGAGATGTGTCTAGCTTTTCCACATCAGTGACAAATGATAGGAGGTCTAATATTCTTCGGTGTATTGGTGTGAGTTACCAATCTGCACTGTCTAGCTGAATGACCATTGTGATTACATATCTGACATGTAATGTTCTGAGTACTTCTAACATTTTTCTAAGGATAACTTCTTTGTCTTTGCTGATTCTGATTTCTTTGATTATTCTGTTTCTTGTTCTTCTGACTTGTTTTACAATTCATAGCTCTATGACCAAATCTATTGCATGAATAATAGTAACCATTGAAGGGTCTTACCTTTTTACAGTTCCTTGCAATATGTCCATGCTTGTTACAGTCATAACAAGTACTGTCAACTAGCTTGCATTCATCCTTAGGTGGTTCAATATTGTCTTCATTTTGATTTCCAATCTCCTTAGTATCTGTGATGTTCTTTGGTGCTTTCATTCTTTCTTGCATGGCATCAATCTAAATTTGTGCTTCAGTGTATCCTATACCACTGGTATCTCCTTTAACATTTTGAGCATACAACTATGATTCTATTAGATCCTTGCTTGTGTGTAACTTGTCAATATGATTCTTTACTGCAATCAATTTAGATTCCATCTTCTCTTTGTTGTTTCTTAGCTCCAAGATTTCCATGTTTTCTTGTCTCGGTTCTTCATCTAATTGCTTGTTTGCTTTGACTTGATCATCATAAGCGTCTTGATTGTTACATAGATTTTCATCTAATTCTTCAATCTGATCCTTTAGAGATGAATTTTCTTCATTCAACTTTTTGAATACTTCCCCCAAATCATTTGAAGAACAATTCCTTAATTCTTTTTTATTTTCTTGATAAGTATTTGCATGCCTTCAACTTTTAGTTTTAGATCTTCATTTTATTTTTCATGTGTCAAGTTCTTCAAGGCTGCTTCAAGATTATTTTTCAAGTGATTCATTTCTTCATTCTCCATGATCTCCTCAAGTTGTTAAACTTCTTTTCTGAGGACTAGAGCTCTGATACCAATTTTTAGGATTAGGATCACTGAGAGGGGGGGGGTGAATCAGTGATCTATCAATTAATACTTTTTCTTATTATCTAAATCTTTACTTAATGCTTATGTATTGAACTTGAATACCAATGCAAGTAAGATAAATATACATGACACATAACACCATATATGATTACGGGGAAACCCAATGTAGGTGAAAACCCTAGTGGGAATTAGTATCCACAAATATTCTGTACTAGTGTCTTATGATCCTTGTTAGAAGATCCTTAACCTTGTTAGGAGTTGTCTTTACAATACATGAAGTATAGTGACCTTGTTAAGGGTCGGACCCTGTTAGGATTATTTTACAATAACCCTGTTAGGGGTGGTGGACTCACTATCCAAATGGTGAAGGCTACATCCTTCTGGTTATTTGATACACACTGTATCAACAAGGTGAACTATTTTTGTGCCACTGCTTGTCTGATCAGTTCCATTTGTGCGCTGATGCTTTAACCTCTTTTTTATCTCTACAAAAATCTTGTCTTCACTCTGAAAGTTTTTACTTCAATATCTATATCATCAACATATGACAGATATAGCTTTGCTACTTTTACACTCTGCTCTACTTTTCTTATCTCTGGCTTTCACAACTTTTCCCATCACAAATGACCTTCTATAAGTACTTCCTCAAAGGACATGAACATGTCAGATTTAAGAAACCTTTTTCCATGTATCTTGATCACTTACATAACCATGCAACCCTTCATTAAGTCATCTTAACATTAATTATAACTACTTTACTTAAACTGAACAGACACATCTTTTCACATAGTCCACTTCACCAAAATAGCTCTAACTGATTATCCCGGATAAATAAAGTCATGCAATTTTAACCATAGATTATTAGGTCACTAAAAACAACTATTCCAAATCCACAAGTCCCGAGGATAAGTACAACTTCCACACCAAAACAATCTCTATCGGCTCTTTCCACGATCTTTGTCCTGTTCTGTCATTAACTGGCTGTACCTCTTCAACTAGTTGTATCTTCTTCATACTTGTAGATCTGATCATGCTCTCTTAGAATTAGCATTTAAACATACTCATAAGCTTATCTTCAAAGGCACATATCATTTGGATAATATATGAACACACGCTAATCAAAACTATAACAGTTTGTTCCTTGCTCTATCTTGTTTACTGTACTTAGCTAATTTTTGATCTTCTGATAATGTGTGCTGACTCCAAAACATCATATGAATTTGTTGCCATAATGAAAACACTAAATAGAGTCATATACTTCAGTATAGTCAACTTTCCAACATTAGATGGTTGAATGATTCCCTATCCACATAGCTTAGGTAAGGTGTTCCAACAATCTAATAGGTTGGGTGAAGCCACTGGTGAAGATTTCTACATTTTATCTTATTTTAGGGAAGGTGTCCCTAAATCCCAATCGGCGAAGATCTTGAATAAAGTCTAGAAGTTTCCATTGGGGTAAGGGAAGTGTCAAAACCACCTCAAAATTTTATAATACATCTCTCTAAAAGGTTTGTGGAGTTGGATTGGAGTAAGCCCAAATTTGAGTGGTTGTGGAAGTGATAGCCCATCTCTTTGTCTTCCTACTGTGCTCTTTGCATCAATGTACCTCTAGTAACTATCTACGTAATACAAAAATGATATTTTTGTACTACAATATTCAAGAACATTATCGAGAGTCATATAGAAGGTTTTACATTCATATATTTGAGTATTATAAAATGGTTGATCTAGTTTCCCCAATTAGGCATGGAATTTGTAGTTGTAATGAAAATATCTTTGTTGAAATCATTCTATGAGAGTTTGATAATAAAAAAGAATTTTTACTTCATCAAAGTATAATGCATGTTTCTCTCCTTTAACTAAATTTGAGCAATTAATTAAACTGTATACATAATCATAAAATAAACATAAAATTAAAAATGTGGTTAAGTGGTTAAGCAGTCCCCCTCCCCCCCATCAACACTCCCTAGAACAGACTATACCATTATACCCAGATTTGGCATTCTTTGAGGATGGAGATTTTTCTTTCTTTATGAAAAGATCGCAACGCTGTCATTTTTACTCACAACTTTCTGGATATCAATGTTTCTCTCTATGCTAAAGCACGGCTTTGTAATAATGTCATGATGCAGATTCAGGTGCAAGGTGACAAGGTGGCCCTTGAGGTCGCACACTTGTAGGAGTTGTTGCAACACTGGGGTAATGCCCCGTGCACTATTGCTCGTGTACCTCTGGATTCTCTCTCTGCTGGCTGCACGCCTCCTAGGGGTCGGCGTCATAGCAGGAGTGCCTCGAGGAGGCGATCCAGAACTCCTCGCTCTTGGTGCCGCCGCTCTACCTCCCCTCCCAATAGGAGGGATTCGGCTTCTGGCTGGCTGCCGGTGCTTGCCTCTACTGCTCGGTTGTTGGCCACTCCTCCAGCATGGCCTCCTGCCAGTTCTAATAAGTTCCCCCGCCTGGCCCTGGCTATTTCTCCCAGGCAAGAGGAAGGAGAGATGGAAAAAGAAAATGAAACTGATGATGGGTAGTCGCTTCCCGATGCAACCCCAGGGCCCAGTGTTTGGTGCAATCCGAATTATAAGGATCCTCCACCCTCTTCTACTACTGCTCTTACAGCCTGAGGGCTTTTAATGTTTTTTTTTTTTTATGAATAGTAGTTTCTTCTGGCGTGTTGCCATGTGACTTTTGCAGGGTGATTTTTTATCCCCCGGGCTTTTTTTGTGAATACTGTACTTTGTTATTTTAATTTTAATAGTAAAGCCCTCTATTCATCAAAACATAAGTTTCATTGAAAAGGATTGATAATGAAATAAACATGTAATAAAGTTAGAAAATTCAATGAACACATAAAATCCAATGATAATATCATGAACATTGATAACACATTTCATTCTTCAAATCTTATCATTCAAAAATAAAATTGAATCATATGGTTATATGATGTACTTAAACATTGCAATTAACTACCTTTAATTTAATCACATTCAACAATAAATTGAATGCTACTATCCATAGTCTTTTGGCATCTTGGGTTTCTCTCTATTACAACGATGGACAAACCTAACGAAGACATAGATGCTACATGTGTTAAAATTTAACTAACAATTTAATCCACCAAAAATATCTTTCTCATTCGTAATATATGTTCCAAGGTTCGATCAGGAGAGGGAAGGGCTTTCTTGACACTATCCCTCTCCAAACATCTCTTAATCCATCCATCAAGCAATGGATATTCACTCTCAAATGGTATTTTGAAATTCCCAATACTTTCGTAAACATGGAACCAACAAGCGCAGGGAATGAAGGCAATATCCAGAAACCCAAAATCCTTTCCACCGAAAAAGGGGAGGGATCCCCCTGCTGACATATCTTTCAATGCGCCTTCTAAAAGTTGAAGGCTCTCCAGCATGTCACGCTTCCCCTCCTCAACCTTGTCTTTTGACCATGCTATACGCGTTCCCGACTCAAAAAACTGCATCCAGATCTCATAAGCGGACTATCACATTACTCCAAATAAACCCTTCAAAGACTGCGATCCCCTAAAAACAAATTTAATAACTTGCATTTTTATACCAACGAGAATGAGGAAATGGCCTACCTTTTTATCTACGAAGTCGGCCCAGAAGCGGGCAAGGGCACGATCGTATGGCTTTGACGGCAAAAACGGTTTGGAATCCCAAGCCTCATCAATATATTGAAGAATTACGAGAGATTCGCATATGGGCTGGCCATTGTGGATGAGAACAGGGATTTTCTTGTGCACAGGATTCATTTGGAGGAGCAGGTCACTCTTACTGAAGGGTAGATCTTCTTCTTGGTATTCATATTTCGTGCCTTTCTCCTCCAAGGCAATTAAGACGCGAACGCCAAACATACTGACCCATGTAGTGAGTATCTTCACTTGCTCCATCTGAAGCACGCATAAAGCAAAACTTCTCACAGCTGTAGATTATCTAAGAAAAACGAAAGTTCAGATTAGATGGGTTATGAGAGTGTCGCTAAATTTAGAGGATATGGTTAATGATGCATTCGCTATAGATTCTCTTCGATATAGCAAGCGCAAGTAGTTGGGCTGACGTAGGCCCTTACGTCAGATGAGCAATTCTATGAATATCTTAGCCTTCTGAAAGGAAAGATGCGAGAGTTTGGTAGGTACTAAAGATGCCTTCACGAATAAGTATTTTATAATACTTATTAGAGATTAAAAAAGTGTGTGAATATCGAATCACATTTTAAGATGCTTTTATTTCAATTTTGTAATGAATACGCATCTAGATTATCATTTTAAAAAATAGTATTGTTAATTATTAAAAAAACAAATAGTTAGATATAGAATCAATTTTTATTTATTTATTTATTTATATTTATATTTTTTTTTAAATTAATTTTATCTCTTCATGTATTTTGTCAAATCAAATATTCTAGATAAATTTTTTTTTAGAAGCTACATGTTTGAACAACTAGTTTCTATGCACGCCTTCAAAATTTAAGACGGGTCACAACTTAATGGTATATTATATAAGCACTGGGATGCCCTGCACTTTATCAGAATATATTGATGGATCCAAAGGTCCAAGGGCAATTGCATATGAATATGAATTAGTTATCTTGTTATATTATCTTCTATTTTATGTAAAGATCTGATGTGAATTGTATATGGATATTAACTAGTTATCTTATTATATTAACCACTATTTTATTTCATTAGATCTTTAGAAGAATTCAAATCTACTAAGCAATTATGAAGCTTTTTGCGAGACATTCATATGGTATGAAAGAAGGGAGGAAACTCAAAGTCCTCCTTGTAAATTATCACGTGTGCAAATAGAGCTTTTTCTTTTTTATAATTTAATGCCCTAAGAAACATTTATTTCAGTTGATAGTTGGAACAAATTAAAAGTAATATTTACCTTAGTTTTCTTAAAATATTGGACTATATTATAACTTGTCCATGAACATTTTTTTTTTTCAAAATAATATGAATTAATGTAGATTGTTTTGGATGCAAAGATGATGTTGGTCCTTTCAACCGTTCACAATCCTTCCTTACATTTTGGACACATAACACTTTGAAATTTATTTAAGTGGATGGACATCATGAGTGACCCATTCATTTTGTTCTTGAACATTTAGTTATCTTCTAGTTAAAATTTGTTATAAGTTGTGACTTCTAAATGTTATATTTAGGTTTGTTATCATTTTTAAATTGATAGTTATACATTATTAATACCTCCACTATCTCGTTATTAATTGAACATTCACCATGATATTTTATTTAGACATTGACACAGTCTCAAGATTTTCAATTTATTATTGATTGCTCCTACCTTAAATCATCGAGATTCTAGTGTTCCTCATCTAATCCAAATGATAAACTCACCTAACAAATACCCACATGCTACATAATTAAAAGTTGAACAAACAATTTAATCAACCAAGAATCTCTTTCTCATTTTTAATATATATTCTAGCGATCAATTAGAAGATGGAATGGCTTTCTTGACACTATCATTCTCAATGCATTTGTTAAGCCATGCATTAAGTAGTCATTATTTAGTGTCAAATTATATCCTAAAATTCCCAATAGTATCATAAACATGGAACCAACAAGCATTAAGAGTAAAGGCAATATCCAAATATCCCAAATCCTTTCTTCTAGAAAAGACAAGGATCCTCTATGGGACATCTCATTGAATGCAACTTCTAAAAATTCAAAGCTCTACTACATTTCCAACTTTGCCTCAAAAGCCCCATCATCTAACCACAATATATGGGCTCTTGAGTCATAAAACTGCAACTAGAGAAAAAAATTGTTGCACACAAAGATCCTTGTCCAGTGGTAGAACATTGAAAACAAGCCTCCCCAAATTTCCATAACATAAATATGTATTAAATATCTTAAATGCCTATACTTATGGAACGAAGGGAATGATTTACTTCTTATCTACAAAGTCAGCCTAAAAGTGGGCAACAACATGATCATATGGTTTGGTGTGTAAAAACTATTTGGAATCCCAAACTTTGTTGACATATTGAAATATTATAAGTCATTGTGGATGAGGAAACATACGTTTGAGTACACCTGATTCATTTGTAGGAGGTATCTCTTATTGGAAAGAAGGTCCCTTAATTGGTATTTATATTTCACGCCTTTCAAGAACTAGTTATACGATGACACATTACATGATAAGTATAGATTATAAAAATATATCAAATACTTAAAAATCTTACAATAAACATCAAACTAATTTTTATTACATCAAAGTCTGCAATTACCCACAAAATGCCACATCATAAAGTAACATGAAAAGCGGAACAGTCGACAAGAGAACATGGTCGAAGATATACAAAGACCAGTCGAGCCATTTGCATTCGCATGTTAAATGAAAGAAAAACTACACAGTTACGACCTTCACGTCGCAATAAGCAAGATAACTAAAGACAATTATTATACAATTAAGTCATCATAAAGTATATGCAGAATCCATCATATGATCTCCTATCATCTATGTGCAATACAGAAGGAAGCCGACCAACATGTCGTACTTCATTAATTGCAAATTACAATAAAGACATTATAAAAGATGAAATTCTAGGTCATCACATGACCAACATCGCTATGACGATTACAATAAGGGAAAGTCAACCACATGTCGGACTTCCAAAAATTTAAGTGCAACAAGAAAAGATCATTTCAGTTAAGCGATACTCAGTGATTCGGATGTCGACCTGCACGCCAGACATCAGCTCATCTCAGTACATAGATGAAGCAAAGATAATAATATATAAAGTGGTACATATCACAATTACAAAAGAAATTACCTCGGACCTGGGTCCATCTGTATGTCCCTGTCTCCTTAGCCATCGGACACGCGTCCATCTGCTATCACAAGACGGGAGTGTGGCTCAGGCGCTTTTATCCACCCAACCACGGAGTGGTTAGCTCCCCCGGGGTTCTTCCTGACATGGAGAACACGCCGACCCTAGCCCGAGAGCCTAGCAACCGGCGCTGAAGGATCGGATGGATCTGGTGCAGCCGTGTACATACTACTAACACATATGTCTACTAGTAGATCAAACACAGATGTGGCAGAGGGATGGATCTATTAACCAACATATAATAAAAGTACATATGCAAACACACTTTGGCCAAAGCAAGTTATGCCAGATTTCTACTGGCACGCAGATGTAAACAATCATTTCTACCCTCCTCTGGTTCTCCCACATTCAGCACCCTCCCATAAAGCTTATACATCAGGCAAACGTACAAAGAAAGATTCTTCCCAATTCTAGTATTTCATTGCACATATACACTGGATTAACAGCATTGTTTTTAACCTAATTAACAGCAGATACATATACAACAAGCTTCTCTCTTAAAACAGTTCAACACTTCCTCAAGAAGAAATGAAATTAGCTACAGGTACACCCCTAAGTGATTATAATTTCATGAGAACAACAGTAATTACCTCCAGGTTAATGACAACTATCAAGCATATTTCTGTCTAAACAATACTTGTACAAATACAAAGCGTTTCCATTCTGATGCAAGAAAAATTACAACCTTTAAGGTTTTATTTAAGGCAGAAGAATTTACTCTACAGTATTTTACACAGCCACACTTTGAAGTTTTAAAGTCTATTTACATCTCAGCTAACAGTTCCAATTACAGGCTGAAATTACGCTCATTCCGCTACACAGGAACATAACAACTCATACTACGCCCAGATTGTACATAAACGATTAAAGGAACAACATAAAGGATAACAGTTGAATCGTTACCTAACATTTAATTTTTTTTAAATGATACAATTACAAAGTTAAACACAAGACAACGCAGCCTTTAAAACTTTCCACAAATAATTCTAGAATCCAACAGTTTGCATTGTCTCGTCCTAAGTATAAAAGGGAAGTAATAAATGCAGTAGCATGAAGTTAAAAAAAAAAAAACACAGCATCTAAGGAGACGTAAAATGGAATTGCATATCCCTGTTGCCAAGGCCAAGGAATTGAGTAATTTGGTCAGACCTGACAAGAAATCAGACGTCTGGAAAGTAATGGCATTGATCAACGCCCAATGACAGGATAAAGAAAAAAAAACCCCAGTCGGGTAAATACATCGTGATAACAGCTCAACACAGCAAAACATAGAAAAATAAAAATAATCATAACGTTACCAACCATGCCTACGCTGGAAGAAGTATATAAGAAAGAGCACTACAAGGAAGGTAACTGTTGGCTAATCTCCTCTGTAGGTAAAAACAAAAAAAGAAAACGATCCCCTACCTAATACCGCGCGATACCCTTTGCTCTGAACTTAAAGTGCGCAAGGTCAATAATGGAACACCTCTATACGGCATCACTAATGGTTTCCTCATATATCAAGAGAAGAGGAGGTCGATACTTATGTCAATCGATACATATAATAGAGCAAGGAAAAAAGTTGCGGTTTGCCGTAACTGGAAAAATATGGAATAACAAAAATAATGGAATTCGAAAGCAAGCAGTTAACAACTACTACTTCCCAACAATGATAGGCTTAAAGAAGGACACAAGGTTTACTAGGCTCAGCAGTGTGGCCAAAAGAGATTAAAGCCTACCCAATTAGAATGAAGTGAACTTAATGCGCATGCTATACAAAACAAAGGAAACGCAGAACATTACCCCTGTACAACTACGCGTTTAACTTAAAAGGAATCCATCGCTGGGACTGCAACCCAGATCTAGAGGAAAATATAAAGAGAACAGTGGTGAGCAAGACCAACTACGCAGCTCTTCATGTAAGGACTGGTTTAAAGAAAGAACGCCTAAGTAATAACTTTCATGTTTCGCAAAGCAGCGCAATCAATGGAATCTCAAAATGATTATTCTCACATTTCCATGAAAGACTAGCAATTCAGTGCAGTAGAAAAGAAAAATAAAATGCATGTTTAACTTAAGCTTACACAGCTGAAAAGCAATAGTATATAAATATAAAAAAAAAAGAACCTGGGATGTGAATTAGGAGTATTCGCAGCCAAGTCCACTCCTTCTATCTTCTAGCTGGAGACAGTCACCCTCTTTCCAGCTCACGCAATTTCCAGAATGTCGCCTCCCTCCAAGAAAATCCAAAACCGTTTTTTAAATTCTCTCCCCGTGAGAAAACGCATGCCTCCAATTATGGAGGGTGGTCTTTTAATACCCACACCTCCACT